>ML797937.1:246904-283932 GCA_009831015.1 Picea engelmannii | reverse complement strand
GTAGGAGAAACATTGATGTAAAGTAGTTTAGATCCAACTTATAGAGCACATTGCCACCCATCAAAACCCACATAAATCATGGACCCTAGAGATAGGTACCAATAGATATGTCTTGATATTCTTGCAACCACGAGTAACGGTAACATATTGTGAAAAACTTGACTTCGACTTTTCCAACATGCAGCCATGATGAAGGAAACTAGGTCCTTCTCATCATGACAATAATCCACACAAAAAATCATGGGAAAAAAAATGAGATCCCACCACACAAGTTGATCCTCAACTAATGGGCACTGCGAGGATTCAATAAATCATCGGTTTTAATAAAATATAAGGCGAGTGAATATATGAAAATGTGTACAATGAAGCATAATAAAATCTCAAAGGTATGGGAAAATCAACTCAAGGCCACAACCATGGAAGTGTATGCCATGAAATGCAACCTCCAATTTATAAATGTACCCTTACATCATCACCAACTTGCAACTGAAGGTTAATCGCCTCACCATCGAGCCCTAGCCACAACCAACTCAAGGTCGCAACTCTCCATTGAACCTCATATCACAACCTAAAGTATCTCTCACATGTATTAGTGTTGCACCCATCAATTCTAAGTGATAGTGCAAATTCATCACACGATTGCTAATATGACAAGCACACCGATACCAAGTTGCTTCAAACACAACAATGATCTACCTTAGAACTCATGCAAATGGAGATAAGTACATATGTTGAAACAGGAAGAATGCAACTAGCAAATGTATGTTGCAATGTTGAATAGACTGAAGGAATTAGTATGTCAAGAGGCAGTGTATTGATTGTTCTATGCACATAGTGCTGCTCTCTGTAGTTGTATGTGCTCAACCCCAAAATAAGAGAGGTGCCACTATCATGACTAAATAGATGAAGAAATCAATAAATAAAGAACTAGTCACACCACCCATCCTCATATATCAAATCTAGAATGTTCTATGCAACAATAAAAGGTTAACCAATATCTCACAAGAATTATATCACAACCACTCGAACTTATTTAGAATGCTAATTCACAAGATCACAACTACTTCAAGTTGCAACAAGAGATGCAGTACTATCAGGATATAACTCACGGTTGCATTACAACTAAGACATTTACTACTGAAATGTAACATTCCCCAACTTAAACAAGGAACATTACTATGCAAAATACACATAAAATAAAAAAATTTCTTGCTAGTTCATTTCATGTAGCGTACTAGCCACCATTTATACACATAATTAATTAGATTCTAATACCCATAATTAAATGCATATACAACATTCTAAATAAACATGAATGCAACTAATAAATCATCTATAACATCACATAAAAACATTCTCATTCACATATTAAAATGCACAACCATAAGACTCATAAGAAAATGATAACGAATAAACACTTATCTTTAAAAGAAAGTTTGTACAACCAACTACTTGGGATGGACGTTCCACCCAACCATAGATTTGTTGTTCCATATCTCAACAACAAGTCACCCCTGAGCTAGGGCTAAGAATCCACAAAAGAAGGGTGCCTCTCACAGTCCCCTCACAACTCAATATCTCACAACCCACTGGTATTATCCTACAACTATCCTAAATTTCCTCCAACTCTCTTCCTCTTGACCTGCCCAACCCAAGGAATGTACCCCTTCACTACTCTCAGTCGATCGAGTGTCTCATTCATTTATCAGGGTCTCTCTAGCAGAGGTAACCAAGAATCTCTCTGCTAGGAACTCAAGGGAAACTCACTGCCAGGAAAACTACTAGGAAAACAACTTGGAAAACAACAACAACACTTGTTGTTGTAGTGAAACTCACATAGGATCTCACTCTTCAATCTTGACAACATGGCTCTTCAATTTCCATCTCCAGAATGCTCCAAGAATGCTCTAGCGTGCTCTAGAATTCACCCAATCTTCCTGCTCTAGCTCTGGTGCTCTTTTTCCCTGCTCTCTACTTGTTGTTCACGTCAAGACCGAATGTGAAAAAATGCCTATACTCCCCATAGGAAGTTCCTCTATTTTCCCAAGACAATTAGCTTCTCACTCTACCCAATGTTGATTGTACTTCAGCCCCATGCTTCCAATAACTATGGTATGTGACTTCTACACCCACCCTCTAATAGGCATTCAATGATTGGACTCTCATACACTCAAACACAAAATATATGGTTGACTGAAAAGATAATAGAATTTAGAAATATGGGTTTGGCTTAATACCCATAAACCATTTCCCCCTTGGACCCTTCTTAGACACGCCCAGGAATTCCCCTCTCTCTTGTGGATTAATCAACCCCCATTTCTGTCCATATTCCTAGCAGTTGGTATTACATTATATTTATTAAAATTCAAAAAATACATTTCTCGTATTACATCTTTTGGCCATAGCCACATTCATATCTACATTATGCATTAATTAAACTGGAGATTATAGTGGGGATGTTACAAAAATAATTTCATCTATTATCATTAGATTGATTTATTATGACGTTGTTGATAACAATCAATAAATTTTGTACCCTTTGTCCTTTTATCTTTTGTTTCAGATTACGTTATTGCTCCATGGTCTAGTGATCCTTTCAATGCTTTCTCATTTCCAAGATCTTGAAGTTATTTCCCATTTCTATTTCTATGAGACCTTAATATGCTACTGCTTGATTTTGAATATCATGAAGCTACTCAAAGGTTCCCAACAACATCATAATACATTAGTCACAAATTAAAATATATATATAACCTGACCATTCCAAAGATAATTTGCATGCACATCCTAACCATTCCAAAGACGTGCAAAGCTTGACCACCATGGCACAATCATAGAAAATGGAAACATGTGTTTGATTCTACCAACTATGGTCATGATTTGAGATATGTAGCATCTCATGATTCCAATATGGAACGGAGTATATTAATGATAAGCATCCACCAATTGGTTCATATCATTTAAATCACATTACTTTAAGTAATGTATATTCTCTAAGATCTGACAACAATTGTCACCTACATCATGAAGTACTCCAGAAGCATTTCCCAACCCAAAAGAATGGTAAAGGACATCAACAATCTAAATAACACAACTCCAAGGATCCTTATTGAGGTATATCATATGATGATGCATGCACACAACCTCTGGATCCATTCAACCTTATCCTAGATCTACGTATTTTACTCTAGACTCTTATGTAAAATCATTTCAATACAACAATAACTGGAAGAAACTTCAACTCAAATTGTATACAATAGATTGTAACACCATATTGAGGATGTCTCATCTCATAGTTCTACTATTACAACATATCCAAAGGAAATATCACCCAAGCATAGCACCTATTTTCCTAAATATCCAATAGTCTACCTTGAAAAAGACCAGTGACACATACAACTAGGAAAATGCTAAGAAAATGCCACATAAAGCCTCATACCTTTCATATTTTTGCAGATTGAGATATTGTTCATTTTCCTTGTAACCAGGGAGAAAATCTGAATAGTGAGAATGAAAACACCTCCAATTAATAGCTCAAATCTCTTGTCTTCTCTAGACATATGTTTTTACAAAACTTCCACAATGGTCCTCATTTCCCTAATCTCATTCATCTTTGTGTCATCTTCATCACTATGTCTCCTTTCTCTAGGGTTTCTTCTCTTTGAACCCATATTGCATTCTATGCAACATTCTTCTACCTCTTTGCAATTTTCTCTTCTTGAGAACTTTTTCTTAGGCTAACAATCATGTCATCATATCTAACCTTGTTGCATCACATCTCCTCGTAATTGTCATCAATTTCCATACCTTGTTTTGTCTTTGAAAAAACTCTCTTCACTAATAATAATATATCGTTGAACTTTGCCTTCACAATGGAAGAATGCAACCATAATACAAGACATCTTCTCTTCAATGAAACACATAATCTGGATCGGATACCACTTGATGCAACAAGAGGATACAATCAAGGTCATACAATGGACATTATCAAAATAATAAACAAATATTTGAATAAAAATAAACAAAGCTATACAAATATAGCTCAACATAATTCATCAACCCATAATTTATTATCTTTTATTCAATGGCAATGGCCCAAACACTCAATTTTATTATATTCACAAAACCATCATGGTCTCTGTATTCAACATAGACCCAACTCTAGAATGATAATCTATGAGAACCCAAACACCCTTTGCTCATTTAAAAATCTCATATTTATGCTTGTTATTTTTTTCTTTTGTCCTTTCAACTACCCAACTATTCAAATTCTAAGGGCTTCTAAAACTCACTAAGGACAAAAAAATATTTCACTACATTACAAATTATTACAATTTTACAAAAAGTACCTCATTAAATCCACTCCATTTATGAATGAAGGCTCCATGGTCACATGAAATACTCCAACATGTTGGGTATATGTTATATTCTTTGCATGGTTAGCCCCACGTTGTTTTTGGTATGTTTTTGGGCAATTTTTAGCCAATAGTTTTTTGGCCCATTGTAATATAATTCGAGTTAAGTAAGCTAATATAGGTTGATAGATTAGGGTTTTGGATGCTATCGAATAATATATATTGTATTGTAAATGGTGAATTTAATACAATGAGAGTTAGAGGTGTGGCTCTAAACATTTGTTGGTTTTCTTGGTTAAGGGTTTCCAGGGTAAATTTATGAGTACTATGCATGAATTTTATTGTTTTCCTTTCCATTTTATAAAGAATCTGTGTGTGCATTGATATACCATAAAGGTTTAAAACTTACACAACATAGTCATCATATGGTCCCTTGATCTAGATTATTTTCGGCACAAAATGGAGCGAAGATATAATAAATAAATGTACAAAGATATATCATATATCCAATAATATAACAAAGATATATCAGAGATATAACCATAAACACAGAGATACAATAATACACAATTTCTATTAATGAGCGAAATGCACAAAATTGTAGAAATACAGAGTGAAAGACTTGCTAGAATGGTGGCATTTTATCTCTGAGAAGAGATGTGATGGATAATCACATCCACAAGAAGATGAATGTTACAATGAGGCTCCAAAGGACTTTTTATCATAAAGAAAATCCAAAACCCTAACCCTGGAAGATGAAAAGCCAACAGTTGTGTGGACCCCGTTTTGGGTAGTTTGGTGTATCAACTTCCCGGTGGCATAACTTTGGCATACGATCTCCGTTTGGAGCGCACGATAGCTCCTTCAAAAGGTATTGACAAGGAGATTCATTTTGGGGGCTCAATCAAATCCTTTGGCCATCATTGAGGTGCCCGATCGTGAAAAAACGTCGTTTAGGCCCTTAAAATGGCCCCAGAAGTTTAGGAACTGACAAATTGCTAAAAATAGTAAACTACCAACAAATTGTTTTGATATAGTTGGAATAGGTGGGTGGCTGTCGAGATCCTCATGGATCATCCCTTATGCTTAGAATGTACACTCAACAATGCCAAATTTGCATTAATTTCTTTAAATTCCAAGTTTGTTGTAAAAAATAGGGTACAAACTTGTGTGAGAGGGATTACACCAAAATTCATAAAAGCGTCCTTTTTAGAATGTGATTCTTGATGTCTATATATTTTCATATTTTTGACAAGACCCTTATCTCTAAATTTTGAAATTCACCTCCATTTTCCTATATTGAATCTTCCAAGTCAACAACTTTTGCAAATTTCATTGAATTTACCAAAATTGCCTTACTTCACTAAAATGCATGCTCAGGGTTAATTTAAACTCCGATTTGAGTGATTAAAGGTAGAGAGTGTGTTTTTTCATTATCCATCTTTCTACATATTTCCAATTTGAGCTTTGAAAGTTGTTGTTGTGTAAAAATACTCAAATATGCCCTTGTTTTACACAATGTCCAAAAACAACTAGGAGGCCTTATCAAAATGCATGCAAAATAAGTTTGATACATGATGCAAACCATTCACTCAAATCTATAGAATTCCATGCTAGACACAAAACCCATTTCTTAGATTTCCTTTATTCATCTCAGAATGCTTGTTGTTTTCCTGCAAAACTACCCTTTGACATGGTTTTTGACATTTCCATGAAATTGGAATCAAGGTCATGCTAAGGATCTAAATCAAGTTATGTAAGCTAATATCCATTATACATTCAATTCTCAACAAGTCCCCTTTATTTTAATCCATGATTCCATTTGAAAACAAAATTTACCATATTTCAATAATTCAAGATATGCACTCCTAAGGAAAAATAAACATGATCATACCTTGAAATTTGAACTGGGAGTTATTCTAAGGCTTCCACATGTACCTGTGAATTCAAAATTCATGGAAAATAGCTTACCTGTCTAGGGTTTCTATTGTATCATTTTCCCTAGCTTTGATGGAACCTCCCTTTCCCTACTTGTGATGGAACCTTCCTTGGGGTTTGAGATTTGACTATTCTAAGTTATGAGTGGAACTATGCTATTGAGTATGCCATAGTATGAATCAATCAAACCTACAATATTGTAACCAAGCTGGCTAAAGAAGTCCCTGTAGAGTTGTTATATATGAAAGGTGAAAACACCCCTAGGGGCTTGAGTGAGGTGGAAGAATATTAGTAGCAAACCCGAGACTATACCTATAAATTAAGGTTTCAAACATAAAAGATATTGGGAGAGTTCAAGAGACATTACAAAGAGGAATATAAGGGTATAAGGAAAGGATCAAACTTAAGGTATAAGATAATGTTGGTTTATCCATTGAGATACATGAGTCACACATGGACCATCATGAACACCTTTTGATTGTGTGTTGTGAGTATGGTGTTACAATGGTATTGCATGTTTCAAGGCCCAAAATGACCCTCTATTATGACTTGCATATATTATACTTGAAATTGCCTAAGGAAATATATGGTATATTTATTACCAAAATGTCATTAAATTTTAGGGTTTGAGCTAAGTTATCTTTGTAACTGACAACCCCCAAACGGGTATGGGAGGCTATGGACCCACATTAAGCATCCTAAGTAATCACAGACTCAAGTTGGGGGATTTGTGCCCCCAGATAGACCCATGAGGTTATCAAATTCTATAAATGGATTCCTTGAGGGGTCACAATTATTCAAAATAGAGACCAATTATTGAAGATCAAATGGGATTAGG
This sequence comes from Picea engelmannii, assembly GCA_009831015.1. Lineage (NCBI taxonomy): Eukaryota > Viridiplantae > Streptophyta > Pinopsida > Pinales > Pinaceae > Picea > Picea engelmannii. The sequence goes on along the minus strand of ML797937.1, from coordinate 276,801 downwards.
GATCTAAGGAACCCACCAAGTGTTAGACATTCTAGTGAGGTCCCATATCTAGGCTAGGGTGAGAGAGATTCTGGGAATGTGATCCATAATATTAGAATAATAGTGGAGAGGTATTGTGACATCATTGGGTGGGTCACACATGAATATAGCTCTTGAGTGGACTGCATAATAAACCCTTAGGTAGGTAGTCATTTGTGAGTACCTATGTGTGAATTTCATATGATACATCCCCCCCACCTTATAGGAGTCCCTACCCATGGGATGGGAATAAAATTGAGTTGGAAGGAAGGAAAGAAGAAATAAAGTGCATAAGAGTAATACATGGAACCTTATAATGTAGGCCAATGCCTTGAATGTGAGGGAATCCTCCATCAGTCGAGCCTACATATCCCACGGTAGGTGTGAAGGTCCACATTCCCCGAGCATAAAAAATGAAAGGTGGAACTACAAGGTGTGGTCAGTGGATTAGCATAATGTTAGGCAAGTAGAAAAAAGAGAAAGAAAGATAAACAAGCAAGTGATGCATGCCAAGGAATGATGTTGGGATAAGGGAACAAGCAAGCCTAATTACCATATTTAAGAACAATAACAACTATTCCATGAAATTTAATTCGATGGGATAACAAATAATAAGCCTAATTATCATGTAGACAATAAAATAGCTAGATTATGAGATTAGAGATCAATAAGTTCTAATTAATGTGTTAGAAGAACAATCACTAAAACATGAGAGTAAGGCGTGAGTGACTCTAACCATAATAATATCATCTCAACTATAAAATTGCCATCAAGATTAAGAGTTAGAGTAAGAGTGTCATACTTGCACTTTCTTATAGGGAAGGCATAATGGTGTGTGCATGTGTTGAGGTGAGCTAAGTAGATACATCACATAAGTTAGCAACTTGTCGTGAGTGGGGTAGGGATAGTGACACCAACTCTTAGGGAAAGGGACAAAGGATAGATGGAAAGGGAAACATGAAAGGTAGAAATGCTAAGGAGATTATAACAAAAGAAAGATGAGAAAGGAGATGAAAGATCAACAACTCTGCCAATGCATGAACATATATTTCACATATGTCTGAATCAATATTGTGCATAATTTCGACCTTTATTTATTACTCTTTCAAGTTGATAATTTCTTCCTCATTTCTTTTTGTAGATGTCTCCACTTCCTCTTCATCATTATTTTCCAAGGCGAACAATTTTTTTTCTTGACATTTATGTCATTTTGATCATTTGTTGTTACAACCAAAGCATAGTCCTTTTTCTCTTCTTTCATCCATTTCCTTTTGTGATTTTCGAATAGGTTGAGGTAATGTTGTCTTATGAACCCCAAAACGATCTTTGGTTCCTACATATGCTCCAATGGTAGATTTGTGTGTAGCCTTATTCTTAGATGGAATATGATGAGCAAATTGCATAGCTTCCATAATATTTTCAGGATGTTTTAGGAAAAGCTCATGTTTAATGTATTATTTTAATCCACCCATGTAAGCTTCCAACAAATGTTCATCACTTATGTTATCCACCCTTGTGACCAATACCTAAAATTCTAAATTATAATCTTCAATATCACTTGAGTACTTGATTCTTGTCAATTGACTGAAGTAGTCTTATATCCAAACTTTCCCATATTGTGCTTCTAAGTCTCTTGTAAATAAATCCCAAGTATAATGATAAGAATGGGGCTTCCTTTAACTACCCATTGATACCATTGATATGGTTTTATCTCAAAGTTCAAAGTTGCTATGTGAATCCTTTGTTTATCATCCATAATATTATGCAGTTCAAAATATTGCTATATTTGGTTCACCCAGGTAAATACCTCTATTTCATCAAACTTCTTTAATTCAACCTCGGAAAAGTTGAAACCCTTAGGAGCCCATCCATAATTATCTCTACTATTAGAGTTAAATCCACCTGAAAAATGCTTATTATTGGAAGGTTGTTCAAGATGAATACAACCTTTATTTTCATGAGTCTCTTTGGTTACAATGTCACTTTTAGAAAGCCTCCCATCTAGGTTTGGTATGATAGTCGACATGGAATTTTGTAATTCTTCCATATTTTTATCCATATTCTTTTCCATTTGATACCTATTTTCATCCATTTTATTTTCCATTTGAACCTTATTTTCATCCATTTTATTTTCCATTTGAACCTTATTTTCATCCATCTTCTTTTCCATATGTGCACTATTTTCATTCATCTTCTTTTCCATCTGTGCATTATTTTCAAATTTCATCTTATTTTCCAACTTTCCCATTTGGTGATTCCTTCTTTTTCTTCTTCATAAGTGGTTGAGTTCTCTGATGGTTTCTTTGGTGAAAGAAAATTTTGGAGCACCCTTTGGAACCATGTGAAAAAATATTATGCTTTCTCCTTTTTATCATAAATTATGGTTATTCTTTAGGAGTGAGCTCACTGGAAAAGGTTGCATGGTCTTGAGTACAAGGGAGTGCCAGGTGCTATAACTCTCTAATATACATGCAAGCTCCAACAATAACACTCAACCCAATATCTCAGGGCACTAACTAAGGAGGCTTAATCGTGCCCTTAGTCGTACTACATGACTACCAAGGAACTAGAGAGTGGTCTCCCCGAGTGTTGCTCTCGATGCGTTGTAGGAACAAGACGATCAAATAGCTTATCTAAGGTTGGTTTTAGGTATACCTAGGGGACTTCCTATATACCCAAAGGTACATGGAAGTGATATTATTTCTACAGGTGATTTCTAATGATGTACTACTAAAAGGGGTACCAGCAGGGGTTACAAGGGATTCCAACCATACGAAACAATGTGTTTCCAACCACATAAAACCATGTGTATTTCTTGCATGTAATCTTCCCCAGCTATAGTTTTACCCACTTAATGATTGATCCTGTTTTATTTAAAGACCCCATAACACATCTCTAAAAAAATTAAAAAATGAGCTTGCTAACCATGGAAAAAGCTCTTAAAATTACCAGAAAATAACTTGTGCAAAAGCCATAACTTCCACAAGAAATATGTCATAAAATATAATGAGTCAAAAAATGAAACATTTTCCACATGCACTTCACTGTGTCAACTCAGGATTATGAAAATTTCAAACTTCATTGAAAAACGTTACAACAAAAATGACAAGATAAATGATTTCATGACGAGTCCCAAACCTTGTCTTCCATGGAATATATCTCTGAAATTATATCGAACCAAAACCTAAAATTTTGACCACATGTACTATGACATTTCTCCTTAGTCTCTACACAATTTAACTCTCTAAAAATTCCCATAAAAATATTTATAGTGAAAATTTTAAGATGACTTATTTAAAACTAATTTCATGATGAGTAAAAAACCCTATATTCCATAGGATATATCTCTGAAAGTATAAAAACTAGAACCTAAAATGTTTACCAGACATACTATGATATGTCTCCTGAGTAACCTCCAAAATTAGTTGTCTAAAGTGTCCCAAAAAACAATTATAGCAAAAATGCCAAGATGACTTGCTTGAAGCAACAAAACCATAGGATCATTGTTCTGATACCAAATGTTATGAACCACATACCTTGAAAATCATAAAAATTCAATGAATACCATACGCTTCAAGGGGGAAATCTCTGTTTACAATATATCCATTTCACGAGACAAACTATGATGATCCTAAGAATAGGTCTCCTTGGTATATATATAGGAGACAAAGGGTACAATTATACTGAAAGATTCTAGCTGACCTACTAATATAACAATAAAATAATAATGAATGCTTATTAGGGCCTTAACAACGAGCATAAAAAATGCAAGGTGGAACTACAAGGAGTTCTCAACGCATTAGGGTAATGTTAAGAAAGCAGAAGAAAGAGAAAGAAAGATCAACAAGCAAGTGATGCATGCCAATGAATGATGTTGGGATAAGGGAACACACAAGCCTAATTACTAGATGTAAGAACAATAAAAACTATTCCATGAAATTTCATTCAATGGGATAAGCAATAATAAGTATAATTATCATGTAGACAATAAAACAACTAGACTATGATATTAAAGTTCAACAAGTTGTAATTACTATGTTAGAAGAACGATCACTAAAACATGAGAGTAAAGTATGAGTGATTCTAACCATAATAATAATATGTGAACTATAAAATTGCCAACAATATTAAGAGTTAGAGTAAGAGTAAGAGTTCCATACTTGCACCTTCCTATAGAGAAGGTATATTGGTGTGGGCATGTCTTGAGGTGAGCTAAGTAACTACATCACATAGGTTAACAACTTTTCATGAGTGGGTTAGGGATAGTGACACCAACTCTTATGGAAAGGGACAAAGAAAAGATGGAAAGGGAAATATGAGAGGAATAATGGACATAATGACTCATTCAAGAAGGTAAGGGAGAACACCCAATGGTAGGTCCCAATTAGACCCACTCTGGTTGGGATAGCATTTCCAAACAGATTTTGGCCTGGTTACCAATATAACTAATTTACTATCTAAATATGAATTTGAGAACCGAAGGTTCTTAGATGAATTAAAACTCTAAAGAAATAATTCTAAATTAAAGTGATTATTTACAGTCCTAAGATGCACTTCTATTCTATTTTACTCTATCATATCCTGATCTGGAGAAAACTAAAAGATAAATGCAGTTAAATATTTGTGTTACTTACACTGAAATAATTTTTAGTAAAGAACATGAAGACTTAACAATATAATGAGTTGGAAACAAACAGTTGATTCACCAACTAATCACATTATCGTTGTAATTATATTTGAGAATCATGGCAACTGTAAACATGTAAAAAATTAATGAAGAAATAATTCATATGACTAACATTAACACATTACATAAATTAACATCCATAAATAGAAAAATCCCATTCATACATATTCACACCAAGATCCTCAAAATGTATCTGGTTCAAACTAAACATACAATAATAATATTGTTCAGCTACAATCCGAAAACCAAAATCCCTTTCTCATAGGCAGTCCTCCTCTTTTATAATTTTGGAGCGATTGTTTACATTCTCGTGTTTAATCATGAGACTAGGGAAATTTTCAAAAATGATTCTTCCTATCCCTAATTGAAAATAAAATTACAAAGAAAAAGGAATGAGACATCTGGATCAGTTAAAAAAATATTGTCATCATGAGTTGTTTCCCTTGCATTTGGTCTTGATATTATTCCCAGAGGGAATAATCCTTCATTATGCTCTTTAGCTTACCTAATTGCATTTTTTCCATGACTAGTTCCCCATCAAAAATCTTAGTGGACACTTCTTGCTGAAACTCATGTGCGGTGTGTTTCAGAAAGTGTTGGGTCATGCTGATGAGCCTGGTAGGCTTCAATAGGTGGTCTTCTAGGAATTCTTTTTTCACTTGAGTTAGATTTTCAATGTTTACCTTGCTAATTCCCCTACATTCCTCAACTTCAACTATTCTTATTGTGGAACATGTTTCCTCATCAATGGGGGGCATTGACTGCATTTCAAATTCCTCCATGAGATCATCTAAGGTACTCCACAACTTCTTGCATGGGTTAGTTGTTTCTTCTTGAACGCTTGAATATCTTTTAAGAAAGGTTTCCAAGTGTCGAAGAAAACCTGATGAGTGAGTTTTTCCTTTCTAGTATATAGTGATAGTTTAGTTGGAGGTGCTTCATAAAATTCTTTCCATTTGAGAATTTGATCGAAGGCATCATTTGCCTCCTAATATTGCCCTTGAATTTCAGTTATTTTGTCCTACAACCTTAACTGATCACCTCAGTCAGCCTGCATATCAATGAGAAGACATAGGAATTCTTTCTGCTCGGATCTGAGTTTCTCATTCATCTCCAATGCCTCGGCTTTAACAATTTCCACATCAAGAATTGAGGTCTTTCTCTCTTCTAGATATTTTTCAAGTTTTTTCTTTTCTTGTACTAGCCTGAGGATCTGAAAATTTTGTTGCTCCATGAGCCTCTTGGAATGAGATAATTCTTCCTGTATCTTTGTAGCTTCTCCAGAGTGTTCCCTTTTTAGTTGTTCTATCTCATCATCAAATTTTAGTTTCATACATTCTAAGTCTCTAGCATGGGTGTCCCGTTGGGTCTGTGCCCTTCTCTCAAACTTTGCATTCATCTCATATTTTTTCAGTTTCAATGCTTTATTCAAATTTTCAGTGTTGAGTGTTTCAACCACTCTTGTTATTCTCTTGAATTATGAGGTGAGCTCGTCTTTCACGGTCTTCAACTCTGACTCCAGTTTTGTGATTTTGTTTCAGGATGTGCCTAAGGCGCTAGTAAACTCAAGAATAGACGAGACATTCAATCCTACAAAGGCATGAAGGGAAGAATCTGCTTGAACAACATTCTCTTCTGGGTTAGGCCCAAATTTCCACTCCAAAACTCTTCCTATAGACGATATGGACTTGATGGATTATTCCCTTTTTATCTTGTTTGATCTCTTCTCAATACTTTTTGTTATGTCATCATAATAATAATCTCCAATGGCCACTACAGTTCCTTAAAAATTCAAAACTTGCGAAGAGAAGGTGGATTCACCTGGGATGACATTAAGGGGAGTGTATTTTTAGGGTGGGATGTTCACAATGCCTAGATTGGGTGTTGATGGAATGCTTGGGGTCTTTCTCAATTCTTTTGATTTATGTCATTTCAATTGCTCTTCTACTTTCCTTTTAGCTTTAGCTTCTTCAACTAGTTATTTAGCCTCTGTCTCATCATCCAGACTTATAGCTTCTGCCTCATCATCCAGTCTCTTAGCCTCTTCTTCAACTTTCTTCTTTTGGAGGGCGGCTTGCTCTGCTTTGATGTCATTTTCCATTTTGATTGTTTTCTCCTCAACTAGCTTTTTCTGGTAATCTTCCTCAACTTGTAGTCTTTTTTTCTTTAACTTTTCTGCCTTCTTCATTTTTTCTTGTTCTTTGGTGTTCAATTTGTCTTGATATTCTTGCAGTAGTATTTCAAAATGATATATTGTAACCTCTTGCTTAGACTCTAGTTCTTGTTTTGTAACATCAGTAGGTAGTTTATGCAAAACTTCTTCATAGAAAATAACCCCTTTGAGTCTATCTTCCTCAAAATCAACTAATGTATGTTAGGATGGGTGAGACATACATATATGATGTGGCCAACAACAAGTTCATGTGGGTCATGACCTTTTGGCTCTCCAAGGCATAGGCATACATATTGTAGGGCTTCAATTTATTTTCTGGCACGAAAGCCATTAGACAGGGTGTAACTTCATATATGGAAGGGAAACAAAGGCCATAGTTTTTTGCTAATTCTTATGAGAAGAGAGGTGACCCCTATTCTCATGATTTGATAAATAATTTCTCTCATTAGGAGACAGTCTGGGACAAATTAAGGTAAAATATGTGGGGCCACAATGGAACCATACACCCTAATGTAAGAGTAGTATTTTCCCAGGTACCACTCTGCTACCCCTTTCATTCAAGTTCGGGATTCAATGAAAATTTTGTGCCTAGGTAAACCAAAAAGTACAGTATAGAGAGGGGCGAGGAAGTAGTTATAGATGTCATAAAAATATATTTTTTAATTTATGCTCCATAATTCATAGCAATACACATGTACATGGGGTTTGTCCTGGTCCTAGTTCCACCCTATATCAATAAATTGTACAGAGGAACATATGGCATCAATCAGGTAGGATGACATATAAAAACGGGGCTTCCTCACACCTCAAATATTTTTCATGTGGAGGCATATGTTTAAAGCCAAAATATCTGCCCAATTGAACACATGTCCCATTTTAACGATGGTATGGGCCAGCGGTAGCCAATTTGTTTGAAAGTGTGTTATTTTTTCCTCACCATACAACCAATTCAGCATAGCGACCAACGTTTTTTATGGTTCTTTGAATTCCCATGTGGAGACCAGTTTTTGTCCCTGCTTGAGAGTCTTGTCTTCATCTACCCACCAATATTTTATCAATTTAGCTGGGCCTTTGTTTATTTGAGAGAAACCTTTTAAGAACGGCTCATTAAGAGAACATGTAGGTGTGGGTAAGTGATATCTCATGTTGATATCTTCAGGCCTTAGGGATGCTACTCGCCTTTAGTGTTTTCTTAAGATGTTTGTAGTTCTTGGGTAGAACTGCTTAAAGCACCACTGAGCTACTTTGTTGTAAGGAAAAAGGGGTGGCCAAGAAACACCTAGATGAATGTCACTTTTCTGTATGTTCTGGTATATCTCCAAGTTTTCGTCTTCTAGAGAAAACTCCCTAGTGTTGAAAATCTTGTAGATATCATCGTATTCGAGGCTTTGGTATTCACCAATGTGATGGGTAGTGTCTATCACTAGAACCTGTGTTTGGTGAGAATAAGTTTTAGGCGTAGAGGCTTATTGAAATTTTACAGAGCCCTTAGGTCTCCTAGTATTATGACTTTCCATAATGAAATGGTGTATGTGTCCTATATCACTGGAGTTAAAACATGAGTTAATCCCCAGAAAATAACGAAGCAACTATAGGGAGACAGGTAATGTTAGAAAAGTGCAATACTTACAATTTAGTCAAAATAGAGGATTTATAGTATATGGAGCTAATTAGAGCAAGGTAGAGCACTTTATCAGCTTACAGAGGAAGATAGAGTGAAAATGAGGATTTAGGGTCATTTCATACATATTAAATCACTCCAAATGTGTAATAAATCACTTGTGTATGAGGACTGTTTCAAAAACCAAGTGTAATCTCCACCATTAATATGATTTAAGAGGGAAGATCATATGAATCTGCATATCAGGGTGGAAGCGAAAGTTTAAATTTGAAAAAATGGTTGTCGGAGTCTCTTCCATAGGACTGGGGAAAGTTCATGGGTTATTTGTGCTCCAAAGAAAAGGGATCGAAGAATATTCCTTATCCTTCTTGGGTTCACATGCTGACATAGTAGGATCATAGTTGTGGTGATAGGTGGGGTCGGTCGGAGTCATCCCGTCAGAGGTGATCGATACTTAGGTTAAGGTATACTTTGATGGGAGGGTATTAAAGGTATATTCCCCTTTTAACATGGGTTTTCTTGCCAACCATGGAGACTTTAAAGGGTTTCAAGGTACACCGTCGGACTTTATGATTCAGATTCCAACAGACCTCAGAGATGTTAGAACCCTGACGGAGGAGGTATCGAAAGAATATTCCATTTTTAACATGGGTTTGCATGCTGACCCTGGAGTGTTATTAATACTTTAGTGTTATTTATCAGATTTTATAATTCAGAGTTCGAAAGAACCTGGAAATTATAGGACCCCAATGGAGATGGTATCAAAGGTATATTATCTTTCTCAAAAAGCAAGTCGTCTTGAAAGAAAAGAAAAATCTAGTCGCGAAAGGTTCGTTAAAATGGTTGGTGGTTGTTGTGTCGACCTAGCAGCTTTAGTACTTCATTTTTACCTCAGACCAACAATTATTTTCCACGTAGCACACTAAAGAATACATTGTATTCCTGGGCTATCAGAGTATATGAGTTAGAGTCGAAACTTATTCGTGATGAGAAATACTCTGACAGAGATGATTCTCATAGAATCCTTTACGATTTGGAAATCATAAAGGTTTCTATCATAATATTATCAATGTAAGAGTTATTTTGATCCCGACTTGGAATTAGGAGAAAAGGGCACACATGTGAGGTTCCTTGAGCAGATTAAGTTGATGACAGGGTTTGTGTGCCCGAGCGATGTGAAGGAAACAATGGATTTACGGGAAGGAGGGTTGATTAACGTAGTAAGTAGGCCATTGTTGACTGTGATATATAGATAGAAATGAAAGGAAAGACTCATAGACTGTATTAACAATAGGAACAAATTCTCCATATCAACACATTTTCAATAAAGTAAAAATATAGTACCTTGTAAAAAATTTAGAATAGGGGAATCCATTTTTTTAATAAAAAATGAGTTGTTGTGGGGGAGCCACAACAAATGGTGACTTACTAGGAAGAACCGGTTATCTCTAATCCCAAAAGAAATCAATTCAGATCCATTTGTGAATTTTTTCAACCTTTTAAACAATTTTTAAATAATGTACAGATTATGTATCCCATGTCATCTAGCCTGAGAACAAAACAGAGAGGATATCTATTGCAAATGATCTTCTGCAGAATAACTGTGAAAATTAAAGGATGCTTCATTCATTTTTACATGCACATGGATCATATGAGAAGAGACACAACCGAGGAGTATTTCTTAATTGTTTATAAACTGAAGTGTGTCCCTCACCTCTCTTTCCCGACATTGCTTCACTGTCAGTGAGAGTCCATAGCCCCGATGAAGTTTCCTTGGTATCATACAAGAATGGCCCCGCTGCCAGCGAGCGTTCATAGCCCCAATGGGTTTACCTGTACTTCCCACATTGATAATAGTGTTTTCAACTTCCTGGTGATTTTGATTATAGCATTCACCCTTTTAGATATGTAATTTATGTATTTCTTTTGCAACATGGGTGAGTAGGAAGAAGGGTGATACGAGATTTACTTTGATATGCTAATATCAATCAGTTATTTATTATCATAGTTTTATCCATATGAGTCACAAATGCATTTAGATTTTTGGGATACTCAAGAAAGTATCACTGGAATTATGCATAAGACACATGAAGCTAACACCTCTCCTTAATTTGAGTCTAGAACATGCATAATATGAGAGTAATCACATGGTTAATGATAACTTGTTATGAACTGCTAAAATGCGTTGAATTTATAGGTCTAAATTTTCCTTTTGGCACAGGTAAACAAGTTCTTCTTTTCTATACAACCATCAGTCATCAAGATAAGTATTGATCCCAAGGGAACTTTATTGGTTTAACATGAAAAGACATTCATATAGGGAAATGCATTAACTTAATTAATAGTCTTGGGTTTATGTTATGAAAGAGGATGATTGGTTGGGGATGGTGAACAACAAGTTATTTTGAACTGAAAAAAGGATAAAAATAAAGTTCAAACAAAGGCCGGGAACAAAAAACAGAATAAAGAAAAGGTAGTCTGAAATAAAGATTGCAGGATAATAAAAAGGAAAGTTCACAATAACTACTATGGACAAGACTATATCACCGAAGGTGATCATGAGAAGTATCTTTGAGAATTTGACCATTGCTAAGGAGATCCTCCTCGTCTCCCTCCAATGTTTTAAGTTTGAAAGTTTCGGGCCCAATTTTCAGATGAATTAGATATGGGCCCAACCATAAATTTTGAAATTTTGAATGTTTTCCTTTTAGCTCATTCACTTAGTCCCATTTAAGAACAAGGTCTCCCTCTTGAAAATATTTGTTTCCCATGAATGATTTTTCAAACCACTTTTTAATTAATTCTTGATGTCGAATTAAGTTCATTTTGGATTTTTCCCTTTCCTCTTCCAGTTTCAAAAGCATATTCAACCTTTCTTGCATTACTGGGCATGCTTCATCTTGGAGAGATTGAGCAAGTTGCAACGAGGGAAAGAAAGTATGGGTAGGAAAAGTTGCTTCTTGTCCATAGACAAAAAAGAAGGGAGAATTACCGATAGAGGAATTGGGTGTTACTATGTCATCCCATAATGCATTATGAATGACCAGATTCCAGCTCCTTTGATGATCATTGACAATTTTCTGGAGGATTTTGATCAATTTTTATTGGTTGTATCATCCAACCCATTCCCTTTTGGATAGTATTTTGTTGAATATTTAACTTTAATGTTTTGTTCAAGAGAATATTCGATCAATTTCATAGAAGAAAAATACTTGGCATTATCAAAAACTAAGGACTCAAGGAATCCAAACCTAGTGATAATATGAGATTCAAGGAATGATGTCACCTGGTTCTCATTGATTGTATTTAAGGGAACTGCTTCGGTCCATCTGGTGAAATAATCAGTATTTGTCAAGATATATTTGTGCAGTTGAGAAGAGTTGGGATTATTTCCCCAATCACATCCAAACCCCATTGTTGAAAAGGGAATTCTATAATTATAGGTTGTAGGGGAAATGCAACTTTATTTTCTCTCCTAGCTGATTTTTGACATTCCTGGCATTTCCTTGCATATGCGTGAGAATCTTTGAAAAACATAGGCCAGTAATAGCCCACTCTGAGGATATTTTGAGTAGTAGTGTCACCTTCAAAATGTCCACCAGCTAGTCCATCGTGAAATTCAGATAAAACCTTTTATGCATCTATTTTCTCAAGGCATCTCAAGAAAACACCTTCATAATTCTTTCTGCATAATATCCCTTGAATGAGCTGATATTGAGATGAATTAAGTCCAAGGGATCTCTTTTTCTTGGCTCTAAATAATGTGGGCTTGAACCATGGTTAAATTATATTTCATTTCATAGTACCATTGGTCAGAATTAATAGGAATGTAAAAAACCTCTCTTTCGAAAAGTTCTTAGTCTTGATACAATGCGTCTTCCTGTACTTCATCATTTGTTGATTCAACAACCAGTTTGCATAAACCCTTCCCTTTGACAATTTTGGTAGGTTTGATCTCTAGATCGTACTCTTGTAAAGTTATTGTCCAGATGGCTCTTTTCTCTCCCATATCTTTCTGCACCAAGATATTTCTTACAACAGGATAAGGGACAATGACCTTAATATTTGATTTGATAAAGTAAGGCCTGAAGTGTTTTACAACTTTGAATACAACATAGGCCTATTTTTCCACTTCTAGGTAATTCAAGTCTACTCATTGTAAACCTGAACTCATAAAATCCACAAGGAATTCATCTCCTTCCTGGTTCTTTTGAGTTAGAACAACAACAAATGCAATGTTTGAAGAAAATGTGTAGAGAATGAACTCTCGACTAAAATATAGACTTAATAGTGCAGGATATTGCACTATTTCTGATTTGATTCTATCAAAAGAATCCTTTTCCTTAGGTCCCCATTTGAATTATGCATTTTTTTTAATCACGTCTTGAAGGGTTTTTACTATCTCAACAAATCTAGGGACAAATATTGTCAAAAAATTTATCCTCCCCAGGAAGGACTGCATAGATTATTGTTATGGGGAGGAGGAATTTTGGCAATAGTTTCAGTCCTTTTAGGTTCGATTTTCATACCATGCTTTGAAACTATGAATCCTAAAATTCTTTGTTCATCAACTGCAAATACATATTTTTGGGGATTGAGGGAAATACCATACCTCATGCACCTATAGAATACTCCTCTCAAATGGGCTATATCGTCTTTTTTTGTTCCTGGAGAATATAGTAATGTAATCTAGGTACACCACAATACAATCTCCAATCAGGCCTCTAAAATCGATATCCATTTCTCTTTGGAAAGTTTCCCTAACGTTGATCAGACTGAATGGCATATTTTTGTATGCATAAGTTCCCCATTTAGTTTAAAAGGTAGTTTTCATTTGATCATCATGGGAAAACAAGACTTGGTTATAGCTATAAAATCCATCCAAAAGTGAGAGAATTTCTGAATAGGATATACATTGCAATATCTTCTCCATAGGGGTCACTGGATAGTTATCTTTCTTAGGGGATCTATGCAAGTTCTTGAAATCAATAAAAAGCCTTATATCTCCATTCTTTTTTCTTACTGATACAAGGTTAGAAATCCACTGAGTATGTATGACAGGGAATATAATATTAGCATCTAACAACTTGTTCACCTCCGCTTTAACTTTTGGCTCAAGACTGGGATGCATTTTCCTCAACTTTTGTTGAAAAGATTTTGTTTGAGGCTTCATTGGAATGACGTGTTGTATGATTTTGGTGTCATACGTCTTGAGGTCTTCATAAGTCCAAGAAAATATATCTTTGTATTCCTTGAACAATTTGATGTATGATTGTTTTTCCTCGGGAGAACAATTCTTTCCCAAATTAATAATTTGAGGTGTGGTACTTGTTCCTAGATTTACTACTTCAAACAACAATGATGAACTGTTGGTTTTGCAGTTTGTTTCCTTCTTGAATTTATCCTGGAGATCATAAAGTTTCTCTAGCTTCACCACATTCTTGCGGATGTTGTTGTTTGAACTAGATTGATTTATTTGTTGAGCTTGATCAGTAGCATCAGAGTTCAACATTTGATCATGTTGATCGTCATCTATAACGATGTCTTTGATTGCATCCTTAAGGTGTAAGAAGATAATAATATGGTTGTCATCATCAAAGACTCTCTAGCTAGTTATGTTCTCGGGAATTTATGGTCTGTACAAAATTTCAACAGAAAACATATCAAGAATTGATCCTTTTGACGATATTAATATATATGCAACATTAGCAAGTAATTATGCATCATTTTTTAGTGAACAAGGAATAGGACTGATATTAAATGCATAAAAATACTTGATTAGCTCCCATACCTCTAACTGATAATGTTTGATATGTCTTGAAAGAAAATGAATGGTGTTCCTTACATGTCTTACGACAATTTTAGAGTCACCAAATACTTTAATTTTCTTTTCTTTCAAGTGTACTTCCTTTTTCAGTGCTTGTAGTAAAGTTTTGTATTCAACAATATTGTTGGTGCATTGGAATTCTAGTTTGCAAGCGATTAATGTTTTATTTCCTTCTAGATATTTGAGTAAGCATCCATCACCTGCACCTTCTAAATATTTGGATCCATCAAATAATAACATCCACATATTAGGACCCCCTTTTTTCAGTTCAATAGCTGATTTCAAGTTTTCATTTTTTTTTTTTGAATTATTGATATTGGTAGAGTTAGTAAGCATCTGTAATCTATCCTTGGAAATTATGTTAGGATGTACATTAGAATTAATGTTAGACTGATCTACTATATTATATTTTGGCTCAACAATCTGAGTGCAATGAAGGATTTCAGATTGTGTTTTATATTCCACAAAAGAAGATGTTTCAGATGTGTAATTCCCCAAAAATGTATCATATGAATAATTACCCAAAATTGAATTGTTAAACATCACAGGTTCATTTGTGTCATTCAAATCAGTCACCACATGATTCATATATTTCTCCATCAATTCTGATCTGATCAATTTTGACATTGAAAGGGAACCATACATGTGACCAATCAGTATCAAAATATGCATTTAATATAGTAGACCAATCTCTACTTAAAAGCATGTCATAGTTATCAAGTATGTCCACCACAATGATGTCAATAGTCTGATTAATTTTAAGATTAGCAGACATTCTAATCAAAACATTTTTTAGTTCCCCAATTACTTTGACTCGAGTTCTATATAAATGAATAATCTGAATATCAGATGCCTCAGGTTTGACAATAAGATTTTCATAGAATTTGAGAGGCATAACATTAGAAGAGGCTCCCGAGTCTACCATGCAATTATGAACATTTCTATTAAATATTTCAAAGGTAATTAGGAAATGTGGGGTAGCAGATCTTGACCTATGTCCAATTAAGGAAGCCTTTGTAGTTACTTGACTCTTAGATGAAGTATCTTTGCTAGATGGGCTTGCTTTGGTTGTTCCCTTTTTCATCCCTTCATTAACTTCTTTAGTGCTATTGGAAGCTTTTCCCTGCAGAGCTTTAATGAAATTTTCTTGAATTTGTGAGATTTTCATAAGCTCAAACAAGGAAATATTGGCTTTATTTTTCTTCAGATATTATAGGAAATCATATTCCAATCTTGTTGGGGACATGGATGAAACATTTTTCCTAGGTGTTTGATCGGTTGCTTTGTGGTTGGAGGGTGTTGTTTTCGGAAGATTGGGAGCAATGGTGTTGGCTAGAGACGAGGCTTGTTTGGTACTGGAAGTGGTAGTTGCAGGAGGATTAGAAGTGTTTGGGGTGTCAGATCAGGTTTTCTTATTTTCACTTCTAGTAGTTACAACGTTTTGGGACATGTGTACTTCGCCCGTCTCTTCTTCCTCTCCGCCATAAGTGATATCCTAGAATGAATTCAATTGTTTTTCTTTAGTTTCTTGAGACTCCTAAGGTTGTTCTTGTTGTGCCTAGTTTTCCTCTCCTTCATCCTCAACCTCAGTCATATTTTATGTTTCCAAATTCTGTAAGGCTTGAACAATATCTTCCATGTTAATACCATTTGCCTATGAAGGGTTGGTTTTGTTAGTTGGGGGAATATTTTTATCTTTCTTGGGAGGAAATCTAAAAAAATTCTTCTGGTTTGAAGATCTTTCTCCACCACTCTTATTCAAATCTATCAACTTGTTGGAGATTTTGTTAACAATCCTCTAGAGAGATTCCATATCCATGGAATCATAATTCATCTTCTTTTCTGAGGGTTTGGACAAAGTTTCTTTGTTTTTACCCTTGTCTTTGGATGGTTCCAACCCTGGATTTCCTGTTAAACTCATCATGTTCTTTTAAACTTTAAGGGATTCCTGGAAGGCTTCTTCGAGGGTGGATTTATCAACATTATTAACAAAAATCTCCATGGAAATGGGTAGACTAGAGGTATAGAATTCAATGGCAATGCATTCAACAGGTTTAGAGGCTCACAAGATTCATCTCAGTATAGTCAGGAAGCGTTGATTGCAATCATTTACCAGTTCCTTAGAATCCATTTTAATTCTGGACAGTTTCAAGACCAAAGTTGTTGGTGTTTTATTTTCTCCAAATTTCCTAAGAAAAATGGTCTCAAAACTTCTCCAGCTAGTGATGGAGGCTTACTCTAAAGAGAAGAACCATGTTGAGGCTCTATTTTCAAATGTGAGAGGTAACAATAGACAAACAACATCCTCATGTTGAATGCTTTAAAGTCTTACAGAAAGTAAGAATTTTTGGACATGGTCTTAAGCTGAATCTTTTTTGTCATGGTCAAATTTTGGTAAAAAATTCTCCAAATGTTTGGGCATGTCATGCAGGATCCTAGGTATGGCGACTACATTAGGAACCAACCAAGGATGATAGGGAGCGAGATTTTTATTCTCATTATATCCGACCATATTTGGAGGTTGATATAATATTATCTAAAGTGGGTTGTTGTTTGGTTCACTTTCATTTTCTTGTTCTTCCTCAGATTCCTCTTCCGACTCGTTTCTTGGTGTATAAGGTGGGGATTCAGGAGGAGAGGGAGGTCTACCACCGAAAGAACCAACCAATAAGTAACATTCAATGTCAAAATCAGAAGTCTCTGCAAAATATTATGTATATTGAGGTAGGTGATATTCAAGAGTTGTGGCAACAGGATTTTCTTGATACGTGAAAGGGTCGATAAAGAGTGGATATTTGTTTCAAGGATTATCCCGACCTTGATGTATATAATAGTCAATGGAAAGTTTTCATGTATGTTTTCTCAATTGTCTAGTTAAGGCATGGTTCACTCACTCTTGGGATTTCCTAAGAATGGTACCAACCTACAGAAGGGTTAATATGCGAGGTTGTGGAGAGGAAAGCGTGGATTCAGAATGAGTCAAAGCACGTTGAGTATTGGTCTAATCTGGTGTGTTCACAGTGTACGATGTGGGAATGGAAGTGCGCTCAGAGCGAAATTGATGGGAATGACTGGACAAGGAAGTGCTTGCTTGCATAATAGAATGATAAGGGTTTGTGCTTTTCTTTTCATCCATTCAGTTCTATGGCCGTCCTTCTAGCACAATTTCTATTGATGGGCCAAAATGACCCATTCAAGCATGTAAGGTAGGAATATAGATGGTAGGTCTCAATTAGACCCACTCTCATTGGGATAGCGTTTACCAATCTAACTAATTTACTATCTAAATATGAATTTGAGAACCAAAGGTTTTCATATGAATTAAAAATCTAAAGAAAAAATTATAAACTAAAATGATTATCTACAATCCTAAGATGCACACTTCTATTCTATTCTACTCTATCCTATCCTGATCAGAAGAAAACTAAAAGATAAGTGCAGTTGAATATTTATGTTAATTACATCGAAATAATTCGTAGGCAAGCACATGAAGACTTAACAATATAATGAGATGGAAATAAACAATTGATTCACCAACTAATCACATTATCACTGCACTTATATTTGAGAATCATGGCAACTGTAAACATGTAAAAAATTAGTCAAGAAATATTTCATACGACTAACATTAACACATTACAAAAATTAACATGCATAAATAGAAAAATCTCATTCATACATATTCACACCAATATCCTCAAAATTTCTCTGGTTCAAATTAAACATACAATAACAATATTGTTCAACTACAATTCGAAAACCAAAAACCATTTTTCATAGGAAGTTCTTCTCTTTTATAATTTTGGAGTGGATGTTTACATTCTTGTGGTTTAATCATGAGCCTAGGGAAGTTTTCAAAAATGACTCTTCATATTCCTAATCGAAAATAAAATTACAAAGCAGAAGGAATGAGACATCTGGAGTAGTTACAAAAATCTTGCAACCACAAGTTGCTCTGCCCCTACATCTGGTCTTGATATTCTTCCCAGAGGGAATAATCCTTCATTATGCTCTCTATATTGCTTGATTTCATTTTTTCCATGACTATTTCCCCATCACAAATCTTAGTGGACACTTCTTTTTGGATTACTGAGAGGGGGGTGAATCAGTAATAGAACAATTTAATCCTTTCTCACCATAAAATGCAAGTCTTATATCAATGTATCATTATCATCCAATAGTTGCAGAGTAAATAAACAATGAACAAATGAGAAATCATACACATACAAAGTACACCAGTGTTTTACGTGGAAACCCAAAGCGGGAGAAAACCACAGAATGATTTTTCTTATATGTCTTTAAGAATTACATTCATTGGAAGCACCAACTTCCTTTTTTTTTCCAGTTGCAACTGGAAGGAGGCTCCAACCCCCTATTTTCTCAGGATACAACCTGAGGGAAGCTCCAACTCCCCAATTCTCTAGCTACAACTAGAAGGAGGCTCCAACCCCCTATTTTCTTAGGCTACAACCTGAAGGAAGATCCAACTCCCCAATTCTCTGGCTACAACTAGAAGGAGGCTCCAACCCTTATGTTCTCCGGCTACAACCAGAAGGTGGCTACAACCACCTTTCCTTGCCCCGCCCAACTTCCCTGAAATAAAAGTAGAATGATGGAACCACTGTTACACTATCATTGTGAGATATACTGCAGTAACAAACTGTACCACTAACCTACAACCAACCAACCTGTAACAACAACCTGAACTATGCATCAACCATGCATCAACCTATACCTCAACCTGTAATCAACCTGTACCATAAACAAGTGCATCAACCATGCACCAACCTATACCAAACAACCTGTAATCAACCTGTACCATAAACAAGTGCATAAACCATGCACCAACCTGTACCATGAACAAGTGCATCAACCATGCACCAAACCTGTACAAATAACCTGTCACAATGACCTGTCCAAACAACCTATCACCACAACATGTCTCATAAATATTATCAACCAAATCATATCTACTTACCAAGATAACTCTCAAATATGTACATCGACCAAGCATAACACAACAACTCATAATCATCGCCAATATCAATATGTGCTTCTAATAATATACCAATACAAGTATGCTAAATCATCCATAAACCATGTGTTAACAATACTACTAACAAGTGCCTCCAACCATGTATCAAGTATGTACCAATCATGTATCAAATACTCATCAAATTGACTCATCAAGATGTACCAACATCATCAACTATACACCTCATGTATGTGCCAACTCATCAAATACTTGTCTCAACCATGTACCCAACATGTACCTCAACCAAAAGACCTCATCAATTTCTTCATCCAAATATGATTTGTAACTTTGTAATAGATCTGGTGTATATGATCACATATATGCAAACCTTCCTTAACTTTAACAACATGAGACTAGCATTTTCATCAAACTTTACTTTAGTCTCACATGACTAATTTTGGATTAGTCAAAAACCCTAACTTGCAATAATTATAACTATGTACCTGTAATGAATAAAGATATGAAAACAATACACAATGTTCTTCAGTTTCTTTTATGCAATTCCTCTAGATTTCACTACTTGGAACCTCTCAAAAAATGAGTTATAGCAAAACTGACATACCTTGTTGAATTCTGGCTTATTCTAGAGAGCGAAATTGTAAAGCATGCCTCGCACAAAATATTTGTTGTATAGATATGAAAATTTTACATAGACTATTACATACTTTAATCTAACCAATACATTTTGTCTTACTGAATTTGGATATTTTATGAATAAGTTATGACGGTTTTACCTGAAACACTTGTTTTAGACTAGTTTCAGGACTAGCCACAAACCCTATTTTCCACGGCATGTAACTCCAAAAATACAACGACCCACATGCTGAAATTTGTATCACAGCTACTTGGATATGTTTCCTCAATGGCCTCCCAATTTCACAGTCTGAATCTATCTAGAAAAAACGGTATTGCGAAAATGGTGAGATGACATGTAAATAACATACCTTAGAAAGCATCATCAAAATAATTTATCCTCCCTTGAATTTCGGCCTTATTTACTTCACCTTCCCTCTAAAATTAGGCTTATATATCCTTTGGTTACCTTGTTCACTTGTAGATATTCAATATTCTCAAGTGTGATTCAAATGAGAGAGCCTTGCCTCTTATTTATACTTTCATGTAGCTTCCTCAAGGGGTTACCTTTTAACCATCTTAACCCACTTTCCTTATTTTAGGGTTAAACTACTTCTAACCACTTGTCCTCTTAGTAATTTCTCCATTAAATTTATTTTGTATCCACTTTGACTTATAGTACACTCATCACTTCACTTTATTATTTACCTTCTAAAATATTTTAAACCACTTTGACTACTTTGACCTTTTGGGGCTTCTAGATGACTCATGAGGGTTCTCCAACTTCACATGGCCATAAATCTCTAACCGTGAGGAGTTATGTGACGTTCCACATACCACCGGAAATGAAATGATATGTACTATCCATATAGAATATTATTACCTACAAATATATCAAAACTCATACCATTATCCATCAAATAAACTTGGGTCCATTATCTAAAACTTTCTCCAACTTCACATGGCCATAACTCTCTAACCGTGAGGAGTTATGTGACGTTCCACATACCACCGGAAATGACATGATATGTACTATCCATATAGAATATTATTACCTACAAATATATCAAAACTCATACCATTATCCATCAAATAAACTTGGGTCCATTATCTAAAACTTTCTCCAACTTCACATGGCCATAACTCTCTAACCGTGAGGAGTTATGTGACATTCCACATACCACCGGAAATGGAATGAAATGTAATATCCATATGGAATAGTATTACCTGAAAATATATCAAAAATCATACCATTATCCATCAAACAAACTTGGTTCCATTACCCAAGCGTTTGTGCTACCAGACTTTCTTTAAGGGTTGACACCAATGACAACCAACCCAAATAATCAACAATATCTCCCTTTGGCATTGATGACAACACTCTGATGCAATACTAAAGTCATATCACTCATGCTCCCCCTGTGACCATCATTCCCCCTGGAACCATGCCTTTATTGTCTTTCTCCAAGCATTTACCTTTGCATCTGATAAATCTCTCCCCTTTTGTCATCAATGCCAAAGGTATCTTTCCATCCGAGGATGCTCCCCCTAACTGAAATGTTCTTGGGGATACTCCCCCTGACTGAACTCTTCTTGAAACTGATCTTCCAAACTGAGTTGTCCTCTTTATGGTGCCTCCTTGTGTAAATCTAAGACATATAAGATAAGAATTCAAAAGCATTCATTTTGGAGTAGAAATTACTCTGAGTCTCTGGCGTAGATACTCAAAGGCTTCCCATGGAGCGGTTTTGTAAAGATTTATGCCACTTGTTCTTTTGTGCCCACATATTCAAATTTGATGTTCTTCTCTGTAACATGTTCCCATAGAAAGTGATACTTGATTGGAATGTGCTTCGTCTTGGAGTGCATCACCAGGTTCTTTGAGATACTGATGGCGCTTGTATTATCACAATAGATTGGAACAGGATCATCATACTCAACATGTATATCTGTCAGAGTTTGTTTCATCCATAGAACCTGTTTACAACATCCCGTTGCTGCAATACACTCTACCTCAGATGTAGAAAAGGATACTAATGATTTTTTCTTGCTTAACCATGATACTAAACACTCACCTAAGTAAACTTTGCTCCACTGGTGCTTCGTCGGTCATCAACGCAACCTGCCCAATCTATGTCTGTGTAGGAAAGAAGTGATAGATCCTTTTTCTTTTGGATACCATAATCGAAACTCTTATGTTCCTTTGAGATATATAAAAATCCTCTTTACTGCTAATACACATGATTCATTTGGTGTTGCTTGAAATCGTGCCACCTATCCAATTGCCTGCATTACATATGGTCTGGATATTATCACATATAGTAAACTACAAATCATTGACCTATATTTCCTCTGGTCTATGGACTTTGAATCATCATCTTTTCTCAACTTGCAATTGGTTTTCATAAGAATGGTAACTAGTTTTCAATCTTCCATTCTGAACCTCTTTAGCATTTCTTTGATATACTTAGTTTGAGAAATAAAAATTCCTTGGTTGATTTGACATATCTGAAGACCCATAAAGAAGGATAGTTCTCCAAGTAATGACATTTCAAATCCATTCTACATATCCTTTGCAAATTTATGGCTTAACATGTCATTAGTACTTCCAAAAACAATATCATCAACATAAATTTCAATTAATAAAATACTACATTGAGTTACCTTGAAGTAGAGGTTGTTGTCTGCACTTTCTTTCCATAGTTTCTAGGGAGTTTTGTCATTGTTGTTTCTGATCATTACTCTATTTTGAATGTGAACTGTTGTATGCACTGCATGTGTCCAAAAAATATATGTCAATTTGGAATCCATTAGCATTGTTCGATCCATTTCCTGTGTAATTATCATCCATTATGATAATGTTTGTTTGTCTCTAAACCACTCTCTGAACCAATCTATGAATCCATGCTCTCGTCCACTATCATATATCTGTCCAAACTTGCTAAGTTTTCTTACAAATCCATCTATGTCCATACTGTCCAAGACTCTACTTGCGCAACTGTCCATAATGCTGACCCATTTATCACTATATTATCATGAAGTCTTGATTAATCTATCAAATTGTACTTCTGTTAACTGATTTCTCTGGAGTTGTCTTCTCAAACTCTGCAAGCTGCTCGAAGGATGGTTCTTTGGTCTGTCACAACTATTGCATAGAATCTCCCTATCTAATATTCATATTACCTGGGAGTCTTTAAGATGGATGGCTCTGAACAATTCCCGCTCTGATGTGTATTCATGATCATCTTTATTAGTAGATTCATCATCATCTTCATTGGTAGATTTATCATCTCTCTGAGCTCTGATTTCTTTCTTTTTGTCTGTGGATTCATCTTTTACTACAATGCTTGAAAGTATGATCTCTTGAACCTGTTCCTTATTTACTTGTCCTTCTTTTCTTTCAGTTATTTTCCAAACCTTTATGTATCTGACATCTTTCTTTTTCTCTGTAGAATTTTCATCATCTCATTTTATTGCCAATCTTGCGATCTTTGGTACTTGGTCTTTGTTCACCTGTTCTTCCTGTTTTCTTATCCATACTTTCTTATATATGATATCAATATTCTCTTTTATGGAAGTATTGATCATGCTTCTACACTCACTAGCTATGTGTCCATAGTTATGACATTTGTAACATTCAATGTTATGTGGGGCCACATAGCCACTTCCTGCTTGAACATTTCTTTTATAATCCCTACAATCTGCAACCTTATGTCCAAAATTAGTACAATAAAAAAAATGACCATAAAATAAATTTGCATACCTGAGAGCGAATTCTATTCTTTGTGGTGTAGTCCTTATGAATTTATGCCTTGAATGATCATGATCATGATTGAAGCTTCTTTGTGGCTTGAGCATGGATGGTATTCTTGAAGATGTATCTTCAATAGTTTTCCTAGATTCTAGTTGACCATGATTCTTTCCTTTGAGTACTTCTGCATAACTCTTTTTATTTTCTTCATTCTTCTTTTCTAACAACCTAGAGTGATTTTCTTCATTCTCTATAATCGATGTGGATGTTTCTGTCTCTTCAACATTCTTGTTGAGCTTGCCGATTTTACTTCTTAATGTGACAACTTCTTCTTCAAGCTTCTCACCTCTTCTTTTTTCTTCATTATATGAGACTTCATGACTTCTTCTGTTCTTTTCACTTCTCTAGGCTAAATTTTTAATGTGATTATTTCTTCTTCAAGTCCTTTCTTTTCTTCACTAAACTCTAACTCAAGTTGGTTTATATCGTTAGTTATTTCCTTAATATGATCTGTCAGCATCTTCTCTCTCATTTCTTCTTCTTCCTTCAGTGCTTCTATGTTGGCTTCCAAATACTACTTTTGATATTCAATATTTTCTTCGATCTTTCTGGCTTTTTCTAGATGAGTTCTTAAGTTCTCGATGACCTATTGGGATTCTTAAAAAATGTGAACACTTTCCTTTTGTTTCATCAGTTCTTTCTTGAGTGACTTATTTTCTTCTCTTAGTTCATCTAAAGCACTAGTCAATTCTGCTTCATAATTTTCTTCCTTTTCAATTAGTTTTTCTGTCACATTTCCTGCATGGCATTCTATTTCAAGATGTTAGTGTTTTTCACAATTAAAGCAAAACAACATACCTTTGGTGATTATGTACTTTTCATCTTCTGAATCTGTTTGACATGGTGAACACAATTCTTCTTAATTGTATCTACATCTTCTTTGGCATTTTTTGAATCCGTGATGGGTGAATAATATATGTCATGTAACTTATCCCAAAGTTCTTTGGCTGATAAACATTTACTAACCTTTTCTCTTACTAGATTAGGTAATCCTTCCGAGATGAAATCCATTGCTATTTTTTCATTCTTCTTCAATTCCTTCTTGGCTTCAGTCTTTGCCCTTTTTGAACTATCATATCCTGTAACAACTGATAGCCAAATATAATGTCCGTGTGCCTGTAAAAATACTTTCTTCCTTTTGCTCCACATATCATAATTTAAACCACTATGACCATTAAACATTGGTACTCCATTCTCAGAATAATCCATGATCTCCTTCCAGTGGTTAAATTGTTTCCTAAAGGAACCAACTCTGAAACCAATTGTTGGATTACTGAGAGGGGGGGTGAATCAATAATAGAGAAATTTAATCCTTTCTCACCATAAAATGCAATTGTTATATCAATGTAGCATTATCATCCAATAGTTTCAGAGTAAATAAACAATGAACAAATGAACAATCATACACATACACCATACACCAATGTTTTACGTGGAAACCCAAAGAGGTAGAAAACCAAATAATGTTTTTTCTTATGTGTCTTTAAGAATTACATTCATTGGAAGCACCGAATTCCTTTGTTTTCCAGCTACAACTGGAAGGAGGCTCCAACCCCCTAGTTTCTTAGGCTACAACCTGAGGGAAAATCCAACTCCCCAATTATCTGGATACAACCAGAAGGATGCTTCAACCCCCCATGTTCTCCGGCTACAACCATTTGTCCTTGCCCTATCTAATCACCCTAAAATAAAAGTAGAATTATGGAACCACTGTCACACTATCACTGTGAGATATACTGCTGTAACAACCTGTACCACTGACCTGCAACCAACCAACTTGTAACGACAACCTTAACCATGCATCAACGATGCATCAATCTGTACCTCAACCTGTAATAAACATGTATCGTAAAAAATTCCATAAACTTGTTGGACACACCTACCACACTTAGAGGGGGGGAGGGGGGGGGGTGAATGAGTGTGGGGATCTTTTTCCCAAAAACTTCCCTTTTACATAAAACTCATTAGTTAGCATTCAACATTTTACTCATTACTCATTGTTGTCATTTATAACCAGTTGGATGTGAACACATATCAGCAACATATATCAACAATATATCATCAACAAGTCATCACCATAAGGAACACAAAGAACACAAGATGTATGTACAATTTTTCTTTTTATTATGGACAATAATCCATGGTTTTTCAGCAGCAACTGAATAGAGTACAACTCTACAAGAGCACCATCTCCATAATGCAAGACTCAATCTTACACCCTCAACACCAACTGAGATGAGGCAACAATCCTCAATAGATATCAATCTGCAACAGGTATGCGACCTACCATTAGTTCAACCCGCGTGTGTACGTGCTATGGCTCACTACAGCTCGCGTATGTACGCGGCCAATGTATACAAAAACCTGCGTATAACTTCTGAGTTTCTTAGGGTTTATCTCTCAAGATAAACTCAGATCCTCTGCAACCAATTTATCATTCTTTTCTATCTCTCACTGTCCAGACTAACCACCAGCCAGTCACAACACATCCAAGCTCTCCAATAGCTTGCTCATGCTCCACAACCAATATATATGAATGCTAACACAAACATGCATAAGAAACTAGTATACCATAGTAATCATATCACCACTGAATCACAAGAGTACTTCTCACTCCATCAACCAAATCAACCAAACTAAAACACATCATAGAATCCATACCAAGAATCCCCTAAGCATTCACAACACATCAAACAATAGTATCCATCAAGACAATTATGTAACCATACCAATGCCTCAGTGGCAAATCTGATCCCATAGAATGCAGATCTGGAACCTGCCTCATCATCCAAGAGCTTGGCACTAGCTCAAACACAAGTCTTCATCATTCCATCCACTGTACGCGCCATGTCCTCATACATCTCACGTATGTACACGCCCTAGTCCATTACAACCCACGTACACCTCAGAAACTAGGGTTTCTGAATCTTCGAGACTTTTGCCATCAAGATCTCCGATATTGCCGAAAATTTGATGCATCCATGAGATCCTCCTCTCACTCTCTTTCTCAGAATAGATCTTCAATCATGCTCAAGAGATCCATGCCAAAGATGCTACAAGAAGTTCTTACAAGAAGCTCTCCATCAATTACTCCAAAAGATATTCTCACAAGAAGCTCTCTATTGATCCAAAAAAAAGGATTCTCTCCAAAAATGTACATTTCACAAGAGATCCTAGCTTCTTATTTATACTTTCATCCTCTAGGTCACTTAACCCATTTCTAGGTCACTTAACCTGTTTTCCTTATTTTAGGGTTAACCACTTTCCATGAATAGAAAGTTCTCCAATATTTTATCATTTAAATATTCCTTCTTGATTTTGTCACTTATTTATCATTTAAATAATGATTTCTTCTTTTAGGTCACTTTGACTTCTTTGACCTTGGGGGCTTCAAATCTTCATATGGGGGTCCTCCAACTTCATAAGGCCATAACTCTCAAACCGTGAGGAGTTATGTGACATTCCACATACCACCGGAAATGGCATGACAAGCATTATCCATATGGGATAGTTTCACCAACAACTTCATTGATATTTATCTCATTATTCCTACATACAAGCATGGGTCCTCCAACCATTCTTCTAGGATAACTCAATCCGCAAAGCATCTCCCCGTGAAGGCTTTCACCATAAGGGGACCACTTTGGAGTTCATCCATTTGTGCACATTATCAATCATGATAAGACAATAATGAGTCATCATTTAATAAAACAAACTATGCATCATATATCAAAGAATCCATCTTTATCATGTATCAATGAAAACTCATTGATCCATCTTCATCTATGCATCATATCAATGATTCATATTTATCAATTGGTTTCCACTTTGACATCTATCATTCTCATCAAGGACAATACATATACATTGTTCATCAATCATCAATCAATCAATCCTTTGACATCAATCAATCACTTGACATCAATCAATCAAACCATTGGCATTGATGGCAATACAAACATTGATGTCAAGACCAATTGCCAATTATTGATGTCAACATGTAGATAAGGCATGCTCTACATCAATAGTCAATGTGACTATCTCTCCCCACCAATAAACATCAATCACGTCAATGTGATTAACTCTCCCCTTTTGACATCAATGGCAAAGGGCCATTCTCCTCTTAGGGATGCTCCCCCTGTCTGAGTGCCTTTGATCTTCCTCTGAATAATCTCTCCCCTTTTCGAACAAGGGATATTACTCTGATGTAATGTTGAATATACATCGAACGTACTCCCCCTGTGACCATCGCTCCCCCTGAATTATGCTTCTGTGCTCTTTCTTCAATTATAGGGCTCTTTTCTAGGTATGCATCTGATTAATATCTCCTCCTAGAATCATGCGAAGAAGAATGACTCCCCCTATGGGTATGTCTCCCCCTATCTCCTCTACAATATGATCATCATGCAATTGCTACTACTTAACCAAATCATAGATCAACTTCTCTTTCAATGACGATCCTTGGACCTGTCCATGCATCAAACTTGTGACATACCATACATCATGAAACAAAATATATGTCAACAATGAAATAGAGAATCATGAACAATATATCAACCAAGTACATCATGCACAACATCCATGTGTATTAACCATGTACATCAACATCATGCAATGTGCCAAAAGATATCATCCATGGAATGTATCAATCATAGGCCTCTACCAATATTCCAACCATGTGCATCCACCAATATTCCAACCATGTGCATCTACCAATATGCCAACCATGTGCATCTATGAGTGTACCATCATGCATCATCACTTGCACCAAGCAAGTATATCAACCATGCATCAACAAGCTATGACTCCCCAATGATGTACACCATAACTAT
This sequence comes from Picea engelmannii, assembly GCA_009831015.1. NCBI lineage: Eukaryota > Viridiplantae > Streptophyta > Pinopsida > Pinales > Pinaceae > Picea > Picea engelmannii. Next base: position 248,224 of record ML797937.1, on the reverse strand, counting down.
CAACTCAACTCACCAACTACATGTCTCAATATGTAGCCCCACCACATGCAAAATGCATGCACCATGATATCGAACATATGCTTCCAATAATACATCATAAGATATATCAATGAAACTCAAATATGTACCAGCCATGTACCCCAATAGATCAACATCAATCCATACTCATGGGTTAAAGCCATGCACCCAAGATTTATTTTACATCGTCACCTTACATGATCTAACATAGAACCATGAGAACCTGCAACAAACAGTGTCATAACCTGCAATAAACCATGTCAGACCCTGCATCACAGAGTTATACCATCACATCAAACTGAAATCCATGTGCATAGCCCTTTTTTCTTAGGCTTCACCACATATACACGGCCTGTTGCACAGACAACTCACATATGTACGTGACCTATACAAGGTTAGCCTATGTATGTATGCGACTGATACCACTGTCACTTGCGTATGCCTCAGTAGCTGACACTTTTGAACTTCCCTTCATTCTTTCATTCTGTTCTGGCTGCACTGTCTTCTTCACCCACTTTTGTAGATGTCCCTGCTCTTCAGAACTTGAGCTCTGAGTATCCATATTTTCAAAGATGTCTCCCTTCCTTACTTCATTCCTTCTTCTAGCCATGCTATGTGAAGTCCTCATCATGGAATTTCTTCTTGTGTTCCAACACTCTTGGGATTTGTGGCCAAATCCAGTACAACTGTAGCATCTAATGGTATTACAATGAACAACAATGTGTCCTACTTGATCACATCTCCAACACCTCATGGTGTTATAAAATCTTCCATTATATCTCCTTTCATAAGATCTAGATTCAAAATATTTGTGACCATATCCATTACATGAATAACAATTCCCATGAAAAATACTTTCATACCTTTTCTTTGGTGTCCCAAGGATAGCTTCTTGATGTATTCATTGCTTTGTTCTTTTGAGATTTTCTTTTCCTTGTGTAGATGGATTTTTTGCAACATTGTCTTCCTTCTTTGATGGACTTACTTCATGGTTCTTTGAGGTGCTTGCTTCAACATATGTAGGTTCTTCTTTGTATCCAATACCTGATTTATCAAGTGGTGATCTTTGACTTTCCAAGATCTCATCCAAGATTAGTGAGCTATTCAAGAATTTGTTTGACTTTTCTACCTTCTTTCTAAGGTCAACAATTTTAGCTTTTAACTTACAACATGACTCTTCCTTTTCATTTATTTGATTCTTCAATAGTTCTTCTATTCTTTTGGCTTCTTCAATTTGGGTCTTGAGATGGACAATGATTTCAAAACTTTTTCTAATCTCATCATCTACATTCATATCTTCTT
>ML797937.1:216427-246757 GCA_009831015.1 Picea engelmannii | reverse complement strand
TGCTCTCTTCTTGTTCCTTGATCATTTCCTTTAGTTTCAAGATGTGCCTTAGACTCCTCCTAAGAAACTTCTTAGTGTTATCTGAAAGATAGTTATAGTCTATATAATAATGATCACTTCTATATCTATATAAACCCTCTTCATCTTCCTTTTGAAATTTTAATAGATTTTCTTCTATTCTTTTCATGGGATAATTACCATCAAAATTTACACAACTTGTTTCTAGATCTTCTTCTTCACTTGTAGAGAAAAATTCATCATCATCATTGTAATCAAGGGTTTTTGAGGGTTCTTTACCTTCATTTTAAATATATTCATGATCTTCCTTTTTGCCAACATCAACACATAATTCGTTGCCTTCATTTGAAATGTATTCAAGATATTCCTTTGTGCTATCATCACTTGAAATGTTTTCAAGATCACATTTAGAAATAATACAATCAAGGGTTTTTGGAGATTCTTTACCTTTAATGATCTTGATGGAGTGATCTTCAATATCTTCCTTCTCCTTCTTGCTTTGATATGTCTCCTCTAGCTTTAGCCATAGATCCTTGGTGGAAGTGCATTGTCCCATGCTTTCTTTGATAGGGCTTGAGAGTCCACTAAGAATGGTCCTGAGAGCCAATGCATCATTCTTCTTTCCTTCCCTTTGAGCTGCAAACTTTGACTTGTTCTTCAATGAAACTGATCCACCAATGGCTTCCTTCCAAATAGTTGCTCCCATTTCCTTCAAATGTACTCTCATCTCTATTCTCCAAGTAGAATAGTTTTCCTCATCAAGGATTGGAACTTCATCATCCATTTGTGTGTCTATGGATCTCCTTCAAGCTTGTTACGGCTTGTAGTGAAGGAATTCTTTGAAACCAATTGTTGGACACACCTACCACACTTAGAGGGGGGGTGAATGAGTGTGGGTCTCTTTTTCCCAAAAACTTCCCTTTTACACAAAACTCATTAGTTAGCATTCAACATTTTACTCATTACTCATTGTTGTCATTTATAACCAGTTGAATGTGAACACATATCAACAACATATATCAACAATATATCATCAACAAGTCATCACCATAAGGAACACAAATAACACAAGATGTATGTACAATTTTTCTTTCTATTATGGACAACAATCTAGGATTTTTCAGCAACAACTGAATAGAGTACAACTCTACAAGAGCACCAGCTCCATAATGCAAGAATCAACTTACACCCTTAGCACCAACTGAGATGAGGCAACAATCCTCAACAAATATCAATTTGCAACAGGTACGTGACTTGTCAATAGTTCAACCCGCGTGTGTACGTGCTATGGCTCACTACAACCCGCATATGTACGCGGCCAGTGTATACAACAACCTGGGTATACCTTCTGAGATTCTTAGGGTTTATCTCTCAAGATCAACTTAGATCCTCTGCAACCAATTTATCATTATTTTCTATCTCTCACTGTCCAAACTGACCACCATCCAGTCCCAACACATCCAAGCTCTCCAATAGCTTACTCATGCTCCACAACCAATCAATATTAATGCTAACACAAACATGCATAAGAAACTAGTATACCATAGTAATCATATCACCACTAAATCACAAGAATACTCCTCACTCCATCAACCAAATCAACCAAACTAAACCACACAATAGAAGTCATACCAAGAATTCCCTAAGCATTCACAACACATCAAACAATAGTATCCATCAAGACAATAATGTAACCATACTAGTGTCTCAGTGGTAGATCTAAGCCCATAGAATGACGATCTGGAACCTGCCTCATCATCCAAGAGCTTGGCACTAGCTCAAACACAAGTCTTCATCATTCCATCCATTGTACGCACCATGTCCTCATACATCCCGCGTATGTACATGCCCTGGCCCATTACAACCCGCGTACACCTAAGAAACTAGGGTTTATGAAGCTCCGAGACTTTTGTTGTCAAGATCTCCAATATTTCCAAAACTTTGATGCGTCCATGAGATCCTCCTCTCGCTCTCTTTCTCAGAATAGATCTTCAATCATGCTCAAGAGATCCATACCAAAGATGCTCTCACAAGAAGTTCTTACAAGAATCTCTCCATCAATTACTCCAAAAGATATTCTCACAAGAAGCTCTCTATTGATCCACAAAAAATGATTCTCTCCAAAAATGTACATTTCACAAGAGATACTCTCTTCTTATTTATACTTTCATCCTCTAGGTCACTTAACCCATTTCTAGGTCACTTAACCTATTTTCCTTATTTTAGGGTTAACCACTTTCCATAAATAGAAATTTCTCCAATATTTTATCATTTAAATATTCCTTCTTGATTTTGTCACTTCTTTATCATTTAAATAATGATTTCTTCTTTTAGGTCACTTTGACTTCTTTGACCTTGGGGGCTTCAAGTCTTCATATGGGGTCCTCCAACTTCATAAGGCCATAACTCTCAAACTGTGAGGAGTTATGTGTCATTCCACATACCACCGGAAATGACATGACAATAATTATCCATCTAGGATAGTTTCACCAACAACTTCATTGATATTGATCTCATTATTCCTACATACAAGCATGGGTCCTCCAACCATTCTTCTAGGATAACTCAATCTGCAAAGCGTCTTCCCGTGAGGGCTTTCACCATAAGGGGACCACTTTGGATTTCATCCATTTGTGCACCTTATCAATCATGATAAGACAATAATGAGTCATATTTTCACCAAACAAACTATGCATCATATATCAAAGAATCCATCTTTATCATGTATCAATGACAACTCATTGATCCATATTCATCTATGCATCATATCAATGATTCATATTTATCAATTGGTTTCCACTTTGACATCTATCATTCTCATCAAGGAAAATACATATACATTGTTCATCAATCATCAATCAATCAATACTTTGACATCAATCAATCAAACCATTGGCATCAATGACAACATGATCCAAAAAAACCATGCACCAACCTATACCAAACAACCTGTAATCAACCTGTACCATAAAGAAGTGCATCAACCATACACCAACCTGTACCTCAACCTATACCATGAACAAGTGCATCAACCATGCACCAAACCTGTACAAATAACCTGTCACAACAACCTGTCCAAACAACCTATCACCACAACCTGTCTCATCAATCTTATCAACAAAATCATATCTACTCACCTATACCAATCAACAAGACAACTCTCAAAGATGTGCATCAACCAATCATAACACAACAACTCATAATCATCACCAATATCAATATGTGATTCTAATAATATACCAATACAAGTATGCTACATCATCCATAAACCATGTGTCAGCAATACTACTAACATGTTCCTCCAACCATGTGCCAAGTATGAACCAATCATGTATCAACTACTCATCAATTAGGACTCAACAAGATGTACCAACATCATCAACTATACACCTCATGTATGTGCCAACTCATCAAATACTAGTCTCAACCATGTACCCAGAATGTACCTCAACCAAAATCCCTCATCAATTTCATCATCCAAATCTTATTTGTAACTCTGTAATAGACCTAGTGTATATGATCACATATCTGCAAGCCTTCCTTAACTTTAACAAGAAGAGACTAGCATTTTCATCAAAATTTACTTTAGTCTCACATGACTAATTTTGGATTAGTCAAAAGCCCTAACTTGCAATAATCATAACTATGTACCTGTAATGAATAAAGATATGAAAATTGTACACAACGTTCTTCGGTGTCTTTTATGTTATTCCTCCAGATTTCACTACTTGGAACCTCTCAGAAAAGGAGTATACCTTGTTGAATTCTGGCTTATTCTAGAGAGCAAACTTGTAGAGCATGCCCCGCACATAATATTTGTTGTATGGATCTGAAAATTGTACACAGAATACTATAGAATGTACTCTAACCAATACATTTTGTCTTACTTAATTTGGATCTGTTATAAAGACGTTATGAAATTTTTACCCAAAACACTTGTTTTAGACTAGTTTCAGGACTAACCACAAACCCTATTTTCCACGGCGTGTAAATCCAAAAATACAATGGCCCACAAGATTAAATTTGTATCTCAGATACTTGGATATGTTTCCTCAATGTACTCCCAATTTCATAGTCTGAATCATTCTATAAAAAACATTATTGTGAAAATGGTGAGATGACCTGTAAATAACATACCTTAGAAAGCATCATTAAAAGAATTTATCCTCCCTTGAATTTTGGCCTTCTTTACTTCACCTTCCCTCTGAAATTAGGCTTAGATATCCTTTGGTTACCTCAGTCACTTGTAGATATTCAATATTCTCAAGTGTGATTCAAATGAGAGAGCCTTTCCTCTTATTTATACTTTCATGTAGCTTCCTCAAGGGTTTACCTATTAACCATATTAACCCACTTTCCTTATTTTATGTTTAACCCACTTCTAACCACTTGTACAGTTAGTAATTTCTCAATTAGATTTATTTTGTATCCACTTTGAATTATAGTACACCCATCACTTCATTTTATTATTTACCTTCTAAAATATCTTAAAGCACTTTGACTACTTTGACCTTTTGGGGCTTCTAGATGACTCATGAGGGTTCTCCAACTTCACATGGCCATAACTCTCTAACCGTGAGGAGTTATCTGACATTGCACATACCACTGGAAATGGCATGAAATGTACTATCCATACAGAATATTCTTACCTACAAATATATCAAAACTCATACCATTATCCATCAAATAAACTTGGTTCCATTACCCAAACCTTTCTCCAACTTCACATGGCCACAACTCTCTAACTCTGAGGAGTTATGTGATGTTACACATACCACCCGAAATGGAATGACATGTAATATCCATCTGGAATAGTCTTACCTACAAATATATTAAAACTCATACCATTATCTATCAAACAAACTTGGGTCCATTACTCAAACGTTTGTGCTACCAGAATTTGCTACCAGACTTTCTTCAAGGGTTGACATCAATGACAACCAACCCAAATAATCTACACTTGTTGTTGAAACTCTTGTGTGATGTGTTTCACAAAGTGTTGGGTCATGATGATGAGCCTGACAGGATTCAACAGGTGTTCTTCTAGGAATTTCTTTTTCACTTGAGTTATATTTTCAATCTTTACCTTTATAATTCCCTTTAATTCCTCCACTTCAACTATTCTTACTGTGACAGGTGCTAACTTGTCGATGGGGGGCATAAACTACATTTAAAATTTATCCATGAGATCATCTAAGCTACTACATAACTTATTGCATGCATTTGTTGCTGCTTCTTGGACACTTTGAATATATTTCAAGAAAGGTTTCCAAGTGTTGAAGAAAACCCGATGCTTGATTTTTTCCTTTCTAGTATACAATGGTAGTGTAGTCGGGGGTGCTTTATACAATTCTTTCCATTTTAGAATTTGATCGAAGGCATCATTTGCCTCCTGCTATTTTCCTTGAATTTCAATTATTATGTCCTGCAACCTTAACTGATCCCCTCGATTAGCCTGCATATCATTGAACAGACATAAGAATTATGTTTGCTTGGATTTGAGTTTCTCATTTAGCTCTAATTCCTTGGATTTAACAATTTCCACAACGAGAATTGAGTTCTTTCTCTCTTCTAGAGACTTTTTGAGTTTTTTCCTTTTTCGTACTAGCCCCACGATCTAGAAATTTTTGCTCAATGAGCCCCTTGTATTGAGTTAATTATGCTTGTATCTTGGTAGCTTCTCCAGAGTGTTCCCTTTTTAGTTTTTCTATCTCATCACCAAATTTTAGTTTCATACATTCTAATTCTCTGGCATGGCTATCTTGTTGGGTCTGTTCCCTTCTCTCAAACTCTGCATTCATCTCATATTTTTGCATTTGCAATTCTTTATTCATTTTTTTTGTGTTGAGTGTTTCAACCACTCTTGTGATTCTCTCGAATTATGAGGTGAGCTCGTCTTTCACAGTATTCAATTCCGACTCCATTTCTATGATTTTGTTTCGGGTTGTTCCTAAGGAGTTGGTCACCTCAAGAACATATGAGACATTCAATCCTACAAAGGCATGAAGGGAAGAAGTTGCTTGAACAAAATTATCTTCAGGGTTAGGCCCAAATTTCCACTCCAAAACTTTTCATGTAGATGATTTGGACTTGGTGGATTCTCCCCTTTCTCTCTTGTTTGATCTCTTATCAATTATTTTTGTTCTATCATCATAATAATAATCTCCAATGGCCACTACAGTTCCTTCAAAATTCAAAACTTGCGAAGAGAAGGTGGATTCACCTAGGATGGAATTGAGGGGAGTGTATTCTTGGAGTGGGATGTTCACAATGCCTAGATTGGGTGTTGATGGACTACTTGGGGTCTTCCTCAATTCTTGTGATTTATGTCGTTTCAATTACTCTTCTGCTTTCCTTTTAGCTTCAGCTTCTTCATTTAGTCGTTTGGCCTCTGCCTCATCAACCGACCTTCTAGCTTCTACCTCATCAGCTAGTCTCTTAGCTTCTTCTTCAACTTTCTTATTTTTGGAGGGCGAACTGCTCTGCTTTGATATCATTTTCCCTTTTGATTCTTTCCTCCTTAGCTATCTTTTTTTGGTACTCTTCCTCAACTTGTAGTCTTTTTTTCTCTAACATTTCTTCCTTCTTGATTTTTTCTTGTTCTTTGGTGTTCAATTTGTCCCGCTCTTCTTGCAACAGTATTTGAAACTGGTCCATTGTAACCCTCTTCCTTACCTCTTTCTCAGAATCTAGTTCTTGTTTGGAATCATCATTAGGTAGTTTATGTAAAACTACTTCATAGAAAAGAAGCCCTTCAAGTCCGTCTTCCTCAAAATCAACTACATGTATGTTAGGATGGGTGAGACCAACATATATGACATGGCCAACAACAAGTTCATGTGGGTCATGAACTTTTGGCTCTCCAAGGAATAGGCATACATATTATAGGAATTCAACTTATTTTCTGGCATGGGGGCCATTAGATAGGGTGTAACTCCCTATATGGATGGGAAATAAAGGCCATAATTTTTTTCTACTGCTCATGAGAAGAGAGGTGACCCCTATTCTCGTGGTTTGATAAGCGATTTCTCTTATTAGGAGACGATATGGGACAAAGTAAGGTAAAAAATGTGGGGCCCCAGTGGAACCATACACCCTAATGTAAGAGTAGTATCTTCTCAAGTACCAATCTGCTACCCCTTTCATTCCATTCTAGGCTTTGATGGAAATTTTGTGCTTAGGGAAAGAAAAAAGTACAGTATAGAGATGGGCGAGGAAGTACTTATAGATGTCATAAAAATATATTTTGTAATTTATGCTCCATAATTCAAAGCAATACACATGTACAGGGTGTTGGTATTGGTCCCAGTTCCACCCTAGATCAATAAATTGTACAGAAGAACATATGGCATCAATCAGGTAGGATGACATATAAAAATAGGGCTTCCTCATATGTGGAATGTTTTTCATGTGGAGGCATATATTGAAAGTCAAGATATCTTCCCAATTGAACATGGGCCAATGGTAGCCAATCTATTTGAAAGTGTGTGTTTTTTTCCTTTCCATACACCCAATTCAGCATAACGACCAACATTTTGTATGGTGCTTTGAATTCCTGTGTGGGGACCAATTTATGTCCTTGCTTGAGAGTCTTGTCTTCATCTACCCACCAATGTTTCGTCAATTTAATTGGGCCTTTTTTACTTTGAGAGAAACCTTTTAAGAATGGCTCATTGAGAGCACATGCAGATGTGGGTAAGTGATATCTCATGTTGATATCTTCAGGCCTTAGGGATGCTACTCGCCTTCCTTGTTTTCTTATGATGGTTGTAGACTGTAGTGCTTGGGTTGAACTACTTAAAGCACCATTGGGCTACTTTATTGTAAGGAAAAAGGGGAGGTCGAGCAACAACTAGATGAAATTCACTTTTCTGTATGTATTGGTATATCTCCAAGTTTTTTTCTACTAGAGGAAAATCCCCAGCATTGAAAATCCTGTAGATCTCGTCGTATATGAGGATTTGGTCTTCACCAGTGTGATGGGTATTATTCACCAGAACCTTTTCTCAGCGAGAAGAATTTTCAGGCATAGATGTTGATTGAAAGTATATAGAGCCCTTGGGTCTCCTAGTATTTTGACTTGCCATAATGAAATGTTGTCTGTGTCCTATATCACTGGAATTGAAACATGACTTAATCCCCAGAAAACAATGAAGAAACTATAAAGAGACATGTACTATTATAAAAGTGAAATACTTACAATTCAATCGAAACAAATGATTTCAAAGTATTATAGAGCTAATTAGATCAAGGCATAGCGCTTTACCATCTTAAGAAGGAATATAGAGTGAAAATGAGGGTTTAGGGTAATTTCATACGTAGTAAATCACTCCAAATGTGTAATAAATCGCCTGTGTATGAGTTGTTTCAAAATCCAAGCGTGATCTGAAAATAGGGGGCTGGCTTGTTTTTCTATGCAAGCACCCTCTACTCCATTAAAATATAAACTTCAGGACCTTGCTCAATGTCTTAGTTGTGCAAGAGAAGTTATGTGTCAAGTTTATGCCTCTTTTATGTGTTTATGTGTGAAGTTATTTAAAAGGTTAAATGTTGTTTAAAGAAATACAACAGCAACATAACATGCAGCAAAATATAACCAACAACTCACAACAATAAGAACATGATAAAGGAGTTCACCCCCAACTGGGCTACATCTCCTTGAGCCTCCATCAATGGACTAGGCTCTCTAAGATTAGTTTTTCAAAGATTATTTTACAAGATGATTCTCAAGTCCAATGGATTTACTGACTGTACCATTGGGTTCATAATACATAAAAACCCCAAAAATGACTAATAGAACTCTGAAAACGGACCATGGTTCATCCAGGCATGACCTCTTCTACATGTGGCCTTGAGCTTCCCTGAGCTTCCTTGTTTAAACAACACATGTAAAATTCCTCAAATGCCTCTAAAACCTATCCCAATGTGTTTAGAGCATAATGATTAGTCAAAAATGACTATTCAGTCACATAAAACAGACTTGGGCTCATCTAAGCATGACCTCCATCAATGGTGGCCCTAGGCTCCTTTGAGCTCCCTGAAACTTCAATGGTGTAAAACCTGCAAAATAAGTCTCCAAATGCCTTTGAAAACTGTGCCAATGGATTCAGAACATCCAAAAACCCCTAGTTGGGCTTTTTCGGCAAAAGATGAAGAAGATAGGCCTCCTGCCATTTTCCTCCTTCAAGCTTGTTGTCTCTGGTTCGCCAATTCGCACCTCTTGTGTGAGTAACCTGGCTTATGGGCGTTTCTCGTGCCTAAACCCAGCACATGTGCATATGCCTGCAAAACTCACAAATATTTAGAACATTTAGGGAACTAAGCCCCCAAATCACGGAGGTGTTGGGCGCATGGGGACCATGTGGCCACGTCTTAGCGCATAAAAAGGGCCTTGTTCCAAGATTGCTTGTCTGCTTGACAAGTGGTGGGCGCGTGGGTGGTTTAACTGTTTGAACGTGGTTTTGAAACCCACGCAAAAACCTCTGTGGAGTGGTCACAAGGGATAAGGTGCACAACTGAGGGCTGGGGCTAAGCCCCAACTCGGACCCCCACGCCACATTACACAAAAGTCGGCTTTAAATAAAAGTGCAATGGTATGTATTATAAGAAACACTATGTGGCGCACCGGTTGGGTGGCCATTGCCAAAGCACTTGAGCATAGAGGAGGTCCGGGGTTCGATCCCCATGGACTCCATAAACTATTAACATGCCATAACCCAGGGTGCCACGTGGTAGCCCATGTTTGGGCCACGTGGCACCACTCTATTGGCCAATAAATGCCACGTGTCTTAATTTAATTCACCCACATGTCATCCAATCAATGCTTTCCAACTCAGCACTGACACGTCAACACTTTCCATGTCAGCATCTGACACATCAACACTGCCACGTGTGAGGTATGTCCCTGCCACATCATCACCTATATAGACTGTACAATCAACAATTTTTTTGCTTGTTTGGCAAATCAAACATAACGCGATATCTCACTCATCCGATGTTCGTTTGACCCCATTCGAAGTGCGTTGGGTTCATGACAATGAGGCCTACGCACACATTCATTTTGAAGTGATTCTGAACACTTTAATTTTTGGGCTAAATTTTGACCCTTGGTCCAAATTCTGATCAAAGCATGATCTCCACCATTAATGTGATTTAAGAGGAAATATCGTCTAAATCGACATATCAAGGTTGAAGTGGAAGTTTAAATTTGAAAAAATGGTCGTCAGAGTCTCTTCCATTAGAATGGGGAAAGTTCTTGGGTTATTTGCGCTCTGATGGAAAGGGATCGAAATCTATTCCTTATCCCTCTTGGGTTTGCATGTCAACATAGTAGGATCGTAGTCATGGTGATAGATGGGGTCAGTCGGAGCCATCTCATCGGAGGTGATCGGTACTTAGGTTAAGGTATACTCTGATGGGAGGGGATCGAAGGTATATTCCCATTTTAACATCAGTTTCCATGTTGACCACAGAGACTTGAAAGTATTTCAAGGTAAATCATCAGAATTTATGATTCGGTGTCCAATAGACCTTGAAGATGTTAGAACCTTGACGAAGGAGGTATCGAAATAATATTCCCTTTTTAACATGGGTTTGTTTTTTGACCTCAGAGTGTTATTAATACTTTAATGTTTTTTATCGTAGTTTATAATTTGAAGTTTGAAAGACCCCGAAAATGCTAGGACCCCGACAGAGAAGGAATCGAAGGTATTTTATCTTTCTCACAAAGTGAGTTATCCCAAAAGACAAGGAGAAATCTTGATGGGAAAGGTTCGTTAAAAGGGTTGGTGGCTGTTGTGTTGACTTGGTGGCTTTAGTGCTTGATTGTTTACCTCAAACCAACAATTAGTTGCCATGTAACAAACTAAAGAATACATTGTATGCCCATGCTATTGAATTATATGAGTCAGAGTCAAAACTTATCCGTGATGGGAAATACTCCGACATAGATGATTACAACATAATCCTTTTCAATTTGGAAATCGGAAAGGTTTATGTCGGAATATTATCAGTGTAAGAGTTATTTTGATCTTGTATCAGACTTAGGTGAAAAAGGCGCACATGTGAGGTTCCTTGAGCGGATTAAGTTGATGACATGGTTTGTGTGCCTGAGGGAAGTTAAGGAAACAATGGATTTTCAGGAAGGAGGGTTGATTAACGTAGAAAGGAGGCCATTGTTGACTACAATCTGTGGACATAAATGAAAGGAAAGACTCATACACTGTATTAACAATAGGAACAACTTCTCCATATCAACACCTTTTCAATAAAGTAAAAATATAGTACCTTGTAAAAATATTTAGAATAGGGGAACCCATTTTTAAATAAACAATGTGTTGTTGTGGGGGAGACATGTCACAATTCTAAGGAGATTCTAACAAAAGCAAGATAAGAAAGGAGATAATAGATCATGACATTAAAAAAAGGCACGACACAACATTACTCTGTATAAGAGTCAATGTGAGCGAAAGAGGTGACACATACTTATCCAGGATTGTTACAAGCATGAATACAATGCATTGCAACTCAAAGTTAGGGGAGGCATGGGAGGTGAAATACATTATTCTATGATTATCATGGTCATGAAGTCATCATACATTAGTTAAGGAAATAGTGTCAGTCCCATGTGACATACATTAATATGGAGGGCATGAGCATAAGAGGTGGCATATACTAATCCAAAACCATCATGAGCATGAAGGTGGCATATGATGACTTGGAGTTAGTATGAGCATAAGAGGTGACATATACTAGTATAGGGTTATTGTGGTCATGGAGGAAGTATGCATTAGCTGACATAAAGTGAGTCCCATGAAACATGCAATAATATTGAGAGCAAGAGCACAAGATGTGACATCCATTAATATAGAGTCATCACAAGTATGAAGGTGACATGTGATAACCTAGAGTCAGTGCAAGCATGTGAGGCAACATATGTCAACATTGAGTTGATACGAGCACAAGATCTGGAATACATTGACATGGGGTCAATGTGAGCATAGAGGATACCAATGCCAATGATATACTAACAAAGTTAAGGGAAGTAAAGGAGGATATGGTACTACCACAAAAGGGGCTCCATAGTTGCAAGCTACAAAATGGACCAATTGATGGGGACATATTGGGAGAAAGACCAAAGAAGTGATAGTTGATCCTATCTAAGGAGAGGTCATATTTAATAGGATCATACATGAGATAATGGCCTAGAGGGGACCCATCCATGTATAATGCAACCAAATTAAATGGGAGAAAAAGGGTCGCAAGGAAGAGTAGGGATGAGGCTTACCCCAAGCCTTCAAGGGACCAAGGAAGGATGAGTGGGATGTGAAAGAGGATGGGAAATTGGGAGAGGGAGAAGACTAGAGAAAAACTAAGGAATCCTAGGTGCTACCAAAGTAGGAGGTGGTTAAGAAGACAATGGGAAATCCAAGCAAGCCTCACAAATGTCGTATCAATAATAAGGCTTCATTTAACTTGGTAAAACCATGTCAAAATATGGGACCCTTTCTAGGTTAGAAAAGGTTTCCTTGAGTTATCGATGTAAATCTTGGGAAGGGGAAAGATAGGAGAGGAACACAATGAAGGGGAGGTGGATCCTGGAAGATTAGGGTAGGCCTGAGGGGAAGGGAAAAGAAGGATTAAGTGTTATGATCCTTAACCAAGTTGAATCACAAAAGTGATATCATAAATACTCCACACTTTATTAATATCAAAAACCCTTAGGGTAGGGAAACAACTTACAAAGATCCTTTTATAGAAGGAATCCACTCCTATTCACTTACCTCTTAAAGTAGGGTGACCTCTCAATGAGATAAGCTCCAAATAAAATATTCTTCCACTCCCTTCCATAAGGAGGAATCCATCCTTATTTATATCTAACAAGAGAACCCTAATCATAAAAACCTCTTAACTACCGAGTGGACCAACTTCTTTAATGAGGCTACATTACATTTCTTTAATACTAACTACCATAGTGGACCTTATTTAATAATAACAAACATAGTGGACTTAGTCCACGTTACATTGAATGGACTTCACTATTATTAATCCAATGGGATCTTCGCCCCCCCTCCGTAAATAAGGATACTTCAATATTCCAATTAGTACTTTCACATGGGACACCGACTACTTCAACTTTGTAATTGACACTCCTACATGGGACCCATGTTTATTGTGGATATTCTTGGACTACTACAACATGATCTCTACCAATTGTACATGGGACCCATATTTCATGACCTACGTCAAAATTGTAGTCAACACTCATCTATGGGGCCTTGTTTTATGGTTGTACTTCTCACAACAAGCATTGAGGTCAACATATTTTAAAGGGCGGTGGAGTAATGTGGTTCCAAATGGCTCAGTAGAATAATAATAGTGGATGTCATTCATTGTAAGCTAGACTAGGTCCACTATGCTTGTTATTATTAAATAAGGTACACTATGGTAGTTAGTATGGAATAAATGTAATGTGGCCCCATTAGTGGAAGTCACTAGGTAGCTAGGAGGTTGTTATGATTAGGGTTCCCTTGTTATTTGTAAATAAAGGCCTTCAGGGCCTAATTGAGGCCACTTGATAGATGTTGTCAATTGAGGCACCCAATAGAGGTTTCCAATGGAAGTAATCTTAAAACTTTAAAAAATATCTTACTTATAAATATCTTGGTTCATAGTCATATGTGTTAATGAAATGTCATTTTTTTGGGTTCTTTTATTTATGATATTTATCTATGGATTATAATTGTGAGGAGAAATCATCAAGTTTGGGGGCGTTGGCATCGCAACAAAGAATGAATTGACAACCACGTGTTGCAGATCATTTGATTTTCTATCTGCCTACGAAATTGGATCTGGAATTGTGTTGCATGATCCCAAGAGAGGGGTCATTGTATATGTCCCACCATTTCTATGCGATGATTTCAACTGACAAGCATGGAATTAGAATTGTGGAGACATGGTTAGAGACATAGGAAATTTCCTAGTCCGGAAAAGTCCCCAGTGGAATGGTTGGAAAGTTGGAATGTGTTTTTAAAATTCTAAATCAATCTATATTGCTTTCAAATTTAAGGATAGAGAATTAATTCTTCCACATGTACAAATTATGTAGTTTTAGTGTATAGTGTATAGTTTATGACAATGGATTAGAAAAACAATTGCTCCTTTCATTCTTTTAGAGTATTATGGAGTGACCAAAACCAAATTGTCCATTGTTTTAATGAAGTTGATATGTTTTTTTTTTGACAAAAACGGTTATAGATTATATTAATGGGGTGGACTAGCCACAGATTCGATTACAAAATGGCCTCGAATTTCTTTGGGCCTGTCTTTCTGAACCATTCTACTTCTATAACTATAGACTTATGAACTGAACTAGTTCCTGTACGCCTTCTAAGAGAACTGGATTAAATTTAAATGCCGAAACTCCAGTCACTGTTTCAGCATATGTCTCAGCACTGTTTCAGCATATGACTCAGCACTGTTTCAGCATTTGTTACAACGGTGTTTTAGCATATGTTCCAGCACTGTTTCAGCATATGTTCCAGCACTGTGTTTCAGCATATGTTACAACACTGTTTCAGCATATGTTCCAACACTGTTTCAACATTTGTTCCAGCACTGTGTTTCAACATATGTTCCAGCACTGTGTTTCAGCATATGTTACAGCACTATGTTTCAACATATGTTACAACACTGTTTCAGCATATGTTACAACATTGTTTCAGCATATGTTCCAGCACTGTGTTTCAACATATGTTACAACACTGTTTCAGCATATGTTCCAGCACTGTTTCAACATATGTTCCAGCACTATGTGTTGAGGGGGAGAGGTCACCTTTTATTTCTTCTTCACGCGTTCTCATCATTTCACTTAGATTTACAGAATTTGTGGGGAAGGGCCGCGCGGATCTCTTGTCTCCCCTGTATCTGAAGCACTCTTCCTCATGGTACTGAGGCAGCTCCTTTGACCAATCGAAACCTCTGTCATGTACTGCTCTTACAGAATCGCCTGATTCCCAATCTGCTGTCAAAGCTTGCATTTGAGCATATGAGAGAGCACGAGCTTGGGTTCAAGGGAGTTCCATGCTTTCTGTCATTTCATTGACTGTCAGTACCCCCGTCTCCAACAACGCGCCTCTATTGGCTTCCTTGTCAGCCTCCCCATTGAGATCCCTTAATACATGATAAATTTTATAGGAGTTAAAATTCCTTAGAAGGAGGCGAATTTTGTCAAGGAGGTTATTTAGCATAATGTTTTGGGTCTTGGAGTGGTTGATCATGGCCTGTATAATTATTCTAGAGTCACCGATTATTGTCAAATCCTGGATTCTGAGTTTGATTGCCTGATGTAGGCCTTTCCAGAGAGCCAGGGCCTCAGCTCTATTGTTGGACTCTATTCCTAGGCCTATAGCAAAGCGCGTTGTTGTAGCCTCTGTAAGATTTTCAATTATGCCCCCTCCCCCAGCCTGGCCTGGGTTTCCCTTCGAGGCCCCATCAAAGAAGAGAATAGGTGTTTTTATTTCTCTTTTCCAACTAGCAAAATCCCTCTCACTCTTCTTAATCTCCCGGCCTTCTTTGATTGGATCACTTGCTTTTTGGGCATCGAGACCTTGTATCTTGAACTGGCTTAGCCAACATTCCTATGCGTCGTCCAGCTTATGAATTTTGATTGTAGAGCAAAGGTAAGGAGCAGATTCACCCAAGAGGGCTTAAATTTTAGTGACTACTATGGTTGCACTCCTTTGGGTTTCTCTGAAAATTCTGTGGTTCCTTTCTAGCCAAAGGTTCCACAGGATAAACTTTGGGAGCATTCCCCACATCAAGAAAGTTTGGTTTCTCCCCTTGACAGTGAAAGGGTAAAAGGATTCCCAGTGGAGAATGAGGCTTATTAAATCAGGGGGAAAATTGAGTGCAAATTGGGGGCTTGTTGCCTTCATCCAGACTTCTTTTGAATAATTGCAGTTTAAAAGAAGATGGTCTGTGGTCTCTTCCACATGAAGGCATAGGGGACACCTGAAGGGTCCTTCCCAGCCACGTCTTCTGAGGTTCTCCCCTGTTTGGATACTCTTATGCGCCAAGGTCCAAATGAAGAAGTCGATTTTTGGTAGAGAGTTGGGTTGCCAGATGGCTTTCTAGAGTACCAGATTAGGCATAGCAGTGGGGACGCTGTTGAAAAGTTGATAGCCTTCTGCCGTGGTGTAAGCCCTTGCATTCCTTCCCCATCCTCTTTCATCTTTGCCTTTCTTTTTTAGGGGGGCCTTCCCTTGAAGACATCTATTGAGGGCACACCAGTGTCGGTCTAGAGCAGCTGGTCTATTTGGCACTTCCCACCCTTGCCAGGATTGAAGTCTGTCTTCCCCCCAGACTGAGATGTCGGAAAGCGTTACAATATTTTGACTTTCCATCCAATTTTTGAGACAAAGTAGGTCCTGTCGATGCTCTAGAGGTGGGTCTCCCATTATTGAGTCTGTCCAGATTCTGATTTTCTTACCGTTTTTTGGCACCCACGTTAAGTGAGGGCTGAAGAGTGGAAGCGCCTTTTTGCAGAGCACAAAGATAGGGGAGCTTTTCGTTTCTTTGCAAGGGAACTCTAAGCTTCTGTCCTGAGGCCCTCGAAAGTATTTCCTCCAAAGCGCGAGTTTACTCCAAGAAGGTTTTCCAATGACCATCTTCCAGAGCAGCTTTGCGCCCAAGGCCAGATTTTGAATTCTTGTTTTTTTAAAGTTGAGTCCCCCTTCCAGGAAGGGCTTTGAAGTTTTTTCCCAGCTAATCAAGTGCAACTTCCTTCTTGCCTACCTACCTCCTTCCCACAGGAAGCGTCTTTGAAAAGCTTCGATTTTTTGGATGACTATGGCCGGGGCTAACAATAGCGAGCTTTGGAAGATAGGGATACTAGACACCACAGCCTTTATCAGAACTGCCTTCCCTGCTAAATTTAACCAATTCACCCCCCATGTGGAGAATTTATTCTTGAGTTTTTCTACAATATGGTTCCAGTGAGAAGTCATAGGGGTATATTTAAAGATAGGGATTCCTAGGTATTTAAAGGCCTCCCAGTTTGTGTGCCCCTCCATCCCTAGAACTCTTGTTATTCCCAACATTTCGTTTGGAGTGATATTCCATCCATAGATGTTACTCTTGGCCTGACTGATTTCACTTCCGGAGGCTGCTGCATAGGCGTCCAGTTCTTCCTTAAACTTTTTTGCTATTATCGGACTTGCTCCTCCCAATAGCAGCGTATCATCCGCGAATTGTGCATGGTTTATATCTTTCACCCCTTGCACTATTCTTAAACCCTGGATATTTTTGTGAACTTGGGAGTTTCCCAGCTGGTAGCTTAGGACAGATGCTTGAATTTCATAGACCAGGGGCAAGAGGGGACAACCTTGTCTTAAGCCCCTGGAGGCTTTGAAGAAGTTTGTTACCTTTCCATTCACCAACGAGGCTATCCATGGTGAACTGATGCAGGCTTTTATCCACTTTACAAATTTCGAGTCAAACCCAAACTTCCTCATGACTTCAAATAGAAATTCATGTCTGACTCTATCAAATGCATTAGCGAGGTCCAGTTTAATAACCATACCTTTTTCTTTCCTTCGGACACTGGAGTGGATAGCCTCTTGAACCAGGATGATGTTATCGGCAATATGCCTTCCTTTGACAAAGCCGCCTTGGTTTTCAGGAACGATGAGAGGGAGGAGTGCCTTGAGTTGATTGGCTATAACTTTGGCGAGGATTTTATAGCTTGTGTTGCATAGGGAGATTGGTCTGAATCGGTTGAAGGGAAGAGCTCCTTTTTCTTTCGGGATGAGTGCCAGGAAGGATGAATTGGTGCTTCCTCCTAGCTTGCTGCTTTGCTGCGATTTCTTGATCATTTTGGTTAAATCCTTTTTTATTATATTCCAGCACTGCTGATAGAATCTGGCAGTGAATCCGTCCGGTCCCGGGGCCTTGTCTGGGTTCATCTGATCGAGGGCCTCCTTTATCTCTTGCTGCCTTACCTCCCTAGTCAACTTGCTGTTGGTGTCGTCATTTATTAAAATTGGGATAACAGTGAGAGGGTACCTCTGCTGGTCCGTTTCTGTTCCTTTTGGTTCTGTGTAGAGCGTCTCGAAAGCTTCGTAGGCTGCTTGTTTTACGCCCTCTGGATCTGCAATTGTTTTATTTTGGACTTGAACTTCTGTCACTTCCTTGTATTGTTTCTTTGCTTCCACTTGTTTGTGAAAGTAGCCTGTGTTCCTATCTCCCTCTTTCAGCCATAAGCTTCTTGATTTTTGCCTCCAATAGTCTTCCTCCGCTCTGCAAGATTTGTGCCATTGCCTTTGAAGGTTGTCCTCCCGTTGCAAGGTTTTAGGAGTGACCTCCTGTTGTTTCATCTCTAGCTGGTGGGCCTCGAGCTGGGCTTGGGCTGCTAGTCGCACTGCTATTGGGCTTGGTTGGTTCTTTGCCCAAAGCTTGAGAGCTCTTTTTAATCTTCTGATTTTTTCCTCCCAAACATAAAAGGCTGAGCCTTGAACAGCGCTGGCCCAAGTTTTAGTAACTAGGTCCAGGAAGTCTTTGTCTTGTATCCAGTTTGGGCTGAATCTGAAAGGGATGGGCCCTTTGACTTGATATTTTTTAATCTCTAGTCGAATCAGCTTGTGATCAGAGACACTGTGGGGCAGAATTTCTTCTTTTGCTTCGAGTCCTAGCAGCAGGAGGGAGCTTTGTACAAGGAATCTGTCGATTTTGGCTGCTATGTGCCTAGGACCGATCCTCTTATTGGTCCATGTGTAAATTCCCTTGACTGGTTTTATGTCGAGGAGATCCCAGGTTGAGGCTAAGTCCTCTACCCATTCTCTAGCCGGGTCTCTCACTATTGAACCCCCTCTCTTTTCTTCCTGAGCTAAAGTTACATTTAGATCCCCACCAAGGATGATATTATTGAGACTATTTTGYTGAAGGTAGTYCTGTAAGGACTCCCAACAATGTTWTTTTYCCCCCAAATGWTGTGGGACATAGATGTTAAAAACACTTACCTGGTAACCCGAGTCTTTATGAAGGAATTTGGTGTGTATCCAGTGCATGCATGTGTCAGAGCTGAGCAGATCTATTTTGGAGGCATTCCACAGTGTGCAGAGTCCTCCTGAGGTGCCTCTGGCATTCCCAGCAACTACGAGGCTTCCTTTCCATACCTTTGACAAGGTTTTAAGAGCATCTTGCTGGCTCATTTTGGTCTCCTGGAGCAGTAGGATGCTTGCGTTCGAATCTTTGATAATATCCTTGAGCGCTTCTTCCTTCCTTTTGCTGCCCATTCCTTTACAGTTCCAGGAGGTTATGATCATTATAAACCTTGAGGGGAGGGATGGCCTCCTTGGGAGGCTTTGGCTTGCTTCCTTATGTGACGAATGCTAATCAGCTGCTTGATGGTGGGTTGTGACCCGTTGAGGACATCTTTGTAGGTTTCCTGGTCCCTCTCAGCTTTTTTTGTTTTCCTGCCTCTTCTTGTTTTCTTTGGAGTGACCCAAACTTCATTTGCCTCGTCTGAGTTGCTGCCTATGGAGATCTCCCCTTCCTCTATGTTCTGACTACCTTCCGGCCTTTGGGGGGAGTTTGTTTGCGCCCCTTCTTCTTCTTCTGCTGGTGGATTTCCCTTGTCTTCGGAGTTCTAGTCTCCCTTTGCTCCCTCTTGCACTTCTTTACTTGGAGTTGGCTCCCCTTCCTCCACTTCTTTAGCCAGGATACTGAAGTTGTTCTCCGTTTCCTTGGTCCCTGAAGATTTGGCATTTGGTGGGTTTGTCTGTTCATTTCTTTGACCCTTTGCTTTGGATTTCCCCTTTCGGGCATGTTGCCAGCCTTCTTCCCCTACTTTCTCTGTGGGGGGAATCTTTGGGCAGTTCCTTTGGAAGTGGCCATATTCGTGGCAGCCTCTGCACTTGAACGGGAGTTGTTCGTAATCCATCTTTTGGTAGTGGCGCTAGTCACCGAATTTTAGTTTTATTGCTTCGGGCAGACCTACCTCCAGGTCAACCTCCACACAGATCCATGCACAGGAGTACTGGTCTCTTGGCTCTGCTCAGTCAATGTAGTGTCCTATACCATTCCCTATTTCCTGAAGAGAGATGGTGTTCCAGCAGTGAATCGAGAGGTTAGGGAGTCTGACCTAGACCGAAACATCCTTGGGAACTTCTGAAGCAGGGTCAAAGCTTGGGGTTCATCGATTTAAGTAGAGTCCTTGGGTGCCCATGAAGTACGGGCCATTTCTGAAGATCAAATCTCTATCCTCCTGAGAGATAAATTCGAAAATGAAGTACCCTCGCCCGACTGCATAGCATGTAACACTATTTGTGATCAGCGGCCTCTAGTTTCGCTGTATCCAGTTGTCTGTGGATCTGGTTGAGGGCCAAATCCCCATGAACTATCCAACAAGTCCGTGTTCAGAGAGGGATAGGGCTACTTTCATTGGAATTTCAGGCGGCAGATCGATCTCTGGAATAACATCCAATTTCTTGACAAAGCTCGGGGGTGTTGTAGGGGTCGACTTCTTGCTGCAAGCTGCAACCAGCTTCTGAAAAGAGGTTGAGGGGGAAGGAGGGGGTGGCGGCTCCCCTCCTTGAGCTGCCATGGTGGCACACCAGAAAACCCTAGGCTTTACCAGGGCACGAGGTCAAGGTCGCGGTCGGGATTCGATGTTTTTTTCATCCATACACTTAATGAAGTTGATATGTTACACTAAGAGCAGGGGATTATTTTTCTTCAATTTGTCAACAATGGAAGGAAATTTATCCCCATCCTTCATAATGAGGAAAGAGGTTTAAACACTAAGTATGACTATCAGGGTACATATCAAAGAGAGGGAGGGAGACAAAAAGGATATCAAAGTGCATATGTAAAATTTCAGCCGCTAGGTGCATGTGGCATCACAACCACAACTTTCTCTTTGTTCTCTTTGAATTCACAAAGACATTAGTTGTAGCTTTGATTTCATGGATATGGAAGTTTCAATCCCACAAATAAGATAATAGACCTAAAATTTACCCCAAACAACCCGTAGAAGATTGTTAAAACAATGCTAGTTCCATTTCATATGTTTGAATTGACATTTTTTAGTAGGAATACTATTTAAGAAGGAGTTTAGAAGTTTGAAAATTTATAGCTTAGCAATGGTGTTATAGATTAAATCATTTTCCCATAAAAGTTACATTACCATCCCATCCCATGCTATAAAATAATTTCCCTATCATTATGGTTATGTCGTTGAATAAGATTGGTTAAGAAAGAAAGGGGATGCACTTGTATTACTGATTTCTCCACGTATTTCAAATGTTCTCACTTATTAACTCATTGGAAAACCATGATGAAATTCTCTTGAAATCATAAGGAACATACTTGTCTAATTTGTGGCTCAACATTCCCTTGGCATGGGGAACACTTGTTCCTTATTACTCTGGTGTGCCACAATTGTCAAAGTGATGGATCATTCAATGGGTATTGATTATATGGAAAAAACAATGTAAGATAAAAGGATATTGCTTGTGTTCCCAAATAGTCCTCAAACTATCTTTTCACTATGATTATACCATTTGTCATTTTTCTTGTTCACTGAAACCATGGCTACTCCTACATATGGTAAGAGCCTCACATGTCACAAAGATGAATACCTTCCACACTAATCATCATAGGAAGACGAAAAATTATTTTATTATGTTGAATGGGTACCTTCAAGCCATGTATTTGATACTTACCCCTATCCATATTTGTCAAAGACTAAGAAGCTATTAAGCATAGAAAATAAAAGACAAGTTTATCAAGTTTCCTAGACACATTGGAATGAGGAAGCATACCATTTTTTTCATTTGCACAACACTGTATATAGTTGTAATATCCCAAATTTTACTCCTAGAATTAATTATAATTAAATAATTATACACTTTTCATGATTACTTTATAACTCAACTACAACAATTCTATGGGTCAAATATACCATGGTACTATTAATATTGTACGTCTTTTTTTTTGTAGTTAATAAAGATTGAGATCAAGATTAGTTGAGCTTGAGCACCTATAGGGGCTATGATACCACAAGAGGGGAAAGGTGAGGGGGCTTAAGGGGGGTTTATGTCTAAAAAATATACCTTATTCTACCTTGAACCCTCACCGATTTCGAATTTGAAATTCAAAGCTAAAAAGGGGTTAAGAGGAGTGGAGGAAACAAATTCTTCAATCTAAGCCACAACTCCTCAAATCTAGCAAGTTGTCTCCTCTACATTCTTGGAACAAGGAAAATAAGTTGAGTTTGAATTCTCTTTCCCTCATGCATGAGGAGAATTCGAATGGGGAGAAGGAGGTTATTAGAAAATTGTGTGAAAGAGAGTTTTGGGAGGTTAAACATGGGAAAAATGGAGCCAAACTCATGATAGACAATTCAACCATGAATTGAAGCTTGTAGACCTTGAGGAAAATCCAAGAAACTATGGAGAATGTTGTTGAAACTTGAGATAACAACCTGAAACTTCTATGCACACATTGAATAACATGAGAAGGAGTAATTTCTGAGGCACTGGACTGCAACAGAGAAGGAGGCACTCCTTATGTTGTGTGGAGCAGGTATGTGGGTGCCTTAGTGATACTACGTCATCAAGAAACATGTAGTAGAAAACATTGGTTTGAATATGAGTTTCATAGTTATGCCATGTTTTCTTCGCCATGGTGGTATGATAGCCCGAGTTGGGTGGAAATCACTCACTTATTTGGTTGTTGGTCTACAAATTTATCAACAGATAAGTTTTAAAATCTTTGTTTTGGTTTAAATTTTGTTTTTTAATCCTGTCAAAGTGTATCTCTGCTCTGTGTATAAAATTCATGTGTTTTTACTATGAGTGAAATTTTGTGTGCTTCTACTCTGCGTGTAAAATTGAAGTTATGAAATTTTAAATCTTTGGTTACCCGGATCAATGTCAGACGATCGATTTTGGTTACAGGTCTCTCTGAATATTTTTTTAGTAAAACAGCATAACTCGTACATATTTGTTCAGTTCTCACTACTATTCTACATGAAAATCATAGAGATAGTCAAAACTTGAGATTTATGTATTACAAATATTTGCATCTCAACCTAGTGGGTTTCAACATGGAATGATTGTTTTGAGTTTTAGCAACTCTATGATAAATTTAATATTGTTTAAAGATTGTATTAGTAAGTTTAGAAAAATGAGACATTGATTTAATCATATTGCGATATGAAATAACATTTTGTTTCGAGGTGTTTATCTTAGCTCAGACTGCTTGCATCTTTTCACTGTTTTTATTTAGATGCATCTAAATGGAAGCTATTTAATCTGTGTTAAATGACATGGAAAGGTCGGTCCTTGCTTCCACTGCAACATCTTTCTATCCTTATCACTTGAACTATATATCCATCTTCATTCAACCTTATATCAGCTACTCAACTACTCTTTTTCTCAAATTATAGTAAAAAAAATGTGAGTCTCAACTTGAGTGATCTATATTCCAGTTGTCTAGTTGTCTTGGTGGGGGACCAATGATATTACTCCCGCAATATCCAAAAGGGGATATAACCACAGATAAATAATTCTCAAAAACCATAGAGCCATAATTATGCAGGAATCAATAGTTTTACTGCCATTTTCATACTGAATTTTGATGTTGTGCCCAATTTGCATTACTTAGTTGGCCATGAATTATATTTCTATTGTATACTTTATGAATCCATGAATGGTCAATATTTCTAGAATGTTTGAAGTAATATATCACAACAAATCAAATCCTTTTAATAGAGCTAAGGATTATGTTATGTTATTTTTGGCTTCACCATGCTCTAAGAATATCTTAGCAGAGTCTCTCATTTGGGGTTAAAATGATTCCTACATAGTGTGATGGGCATGGATTTCCCTTTGATGCTCCAACAAATTGGTAATATGAATATTCTTTTGTACATTTCCAATCAATTGTGTTTGTTTGGATGGGTAACTTTGAATCTTGATGGGGTGAGTTTTGTTTGTTAAATATTTGGTATATATCTTTGATTCGATGACTCAAAATTTATTCACCATGAAGATGACCATTTCCCCTTTATCCGTGCGACCTCCACTCCCATTTTTATTTAGACATTTTAAGATAATTGTATCTTTTATCATAAATTTGATAACACATCTTAAAATGTTTCTTCGGGGAGGTCTCTTATCTCTAATTATTTTGTTATCTAGCAATCTGGATTTTCCATGATACCACCCTGAGAATGAGGTATGAGATTTCCTTAATCACTGGGGTGACTTTGGAGTCAATGGGATAGGAGTACTTCTTGGAAAACATTTTTTCCTCGTATTTGGCCCAAATGTTGCAGGAATTCCAATTTTTGTGAGGATAAGCCTCAAAAGTAGTGTAGAAGTATGAAATTGTGCCCTTCAATCTGCACTTTAAGAGTTGAGCCTATTTCCCATTAATTTCTAATAAGCAACATAATGATCTACTTTTAATCCAAACTCTAGATAAGGTCATTGAAGTATCTATTTCTACATCTTGATATTGGGGCCAACTCTGATTATATGAAAGGGTTTTAATTGCATGGTATTGATCTCTTGAAGAATTTTAGTAAATCAATTGATTGGATATTGTCTCGGGTCTCAAAATTTGTCCAAAGGAAGATAGCTTTCATTTGAAGTAAATCTGTAAATAGTCTGGATATTTTTAGCTTAACGGTTAAATTTGCAATTGTGAAACAATGAAGTTGTTTATGTATCCTATGTAGCCAAATATGCATAGTATTGCTTGTAGACATCAATGTGACATTGGGGAGCACAAATAGAATAAATGCCCTCTCTTTTAAAATACAAAAATGAAATCTAAAAGTTCCTATTAGTTCTACTCTAATAATTTTTGTGGATTGTCGACTCGTGCAAGCTAAAACCATTATAATTTAAGATTGTAGTGATTTGGCATAGGAATTTCAAAAGCATTGGATTGATCTTTGAATGTTCTATTAACTCTCGTATATTGAGAGGATTTAACTAGATTGAATAACCACTTTTCAAAACAAGTCAGGCCATATTATTAACTTGTTAAGATGTTAGCTACAACACTAATTCACTTTGTACCTAGCTATTTGGGAATCAAGGCTTCCTTGCTATAAGGAATTGTAATGTCCCCTTCCAATTGACCGTGACAAGGGATGACTTAATATCCTATACGACTCTTGTAGGATATAGTCAACAGAAAAAGGGAGTCACGAGGATTTATTTAGTGTCACTAGGTTAAAAGATGACAAAATCCTAAGGGGACATTAAATAAAAAAATAATAATTAATTACTAAAACATTAAAAAGTGATTTTTAATGTTCAAGTGAATATGGGAGGGAAAATAAGGTAAGGGTTTTATTTGGTCAAAAAGGGAAAGATACAGAGGGCGTAGAGGAAGAATAAAAGGAGGTATTGACCCTCAATTCATCATTATGATTTGACATCTTATTTGAAGTGCTCTCGTAGCCAAGGTTTTTGTTATGATTTTGGGCAAAACCCTTCCCTTTCTAGCTTGGTTTTGATGGTGAGTTATCCACCCTAGCTAGGAAAGAGGGAAATTCATCCATAATCTCCACTATATTTTCATATTGTGGGTTCTTCTTTAGTTGGATGAGTTGTAGTAATCTACTTGACAGTTGTGGAGTTTCATTTCTCATTTTACTTTAGCTTGGATATTTTGGCGATTTGGCTAGGAGGATCATGGGCCATCTTGAGGGCCGATTCTTCTCTCATTTTGTAGGATCATGGTAATCTAGTGAGGTCATGAAGTTTTAGCAGGTCATTGGGGGTTTACTAAGGGGACTCGATCCCTTTTGTGATCAGGGTGTGAGGACTATAGGAGGCCACGATTGTATGGCAGGGTTGTGGAGAAAAGGAAGTGCCACGTGAATCCTTTGAAGGACTAAGCCACTCCCTTTCATCAGATCCGTGAGATTTGGAAGGACGCAAGGGTCTCTTTCTACAGATCCATAGAGAATAAGAGGGTTGTGGGAACTCTTTATGTGGGTCGAGAGGTTATTTATCTAAATCGTGGGGTTTGAGGTGGATCGAGTACCATCTTTGTTGGACAATGAATGTCAAAGTGGGAAACAAGAAGTTGGGAAGGTTCTTTGAACAATGGAAATTGTTTGAAGAAACATTGGCATCATTTTCTAGGTTCTACTTGAGTTCTGTAGTGTTTGTTATAGCTGCTACATACACATTTAGTTGATTTATTGTTGTTTTATTTTCTATATTCACTCATAATAAAGAATGCAAATGTTTTTTCTTCCATTTATGTGCTTGGTTTACATTTAATAAACATTGCAAGATTTTTTTTTGTAAAAAGTCTTCAATCAGATCTTGCATAAGAATGTACGAGTATAAACTGTTTGACGAGAATAAAACACTATAGACACTTTAAATTGCACATTGAACCATAATATCCTAGATATCCCTACCTAGGGACATTATAGTGGTATCAGAGCTGGTGATCTTGCCAGCTTATGATTTCTTGAGCCATTGATGCTAAGGAAAACTAGGGGACATGGGGGACAACCCATCTCAAGATAGTAGACATCAAAAGAGGTAGAAGTAAAATGAGTTATAGGGGATCATACTGAGGACAGCCGTTGGAAACCATAGCCAATGGGAAACAACAAGTGGCTAGGTCGCAGGAACTATTAACACATCTAATGACATAATTCATGACCAAAAACCGGGCGAATCTAATCCAAGGAGGGGTCAACAAGAATCGTACAGATGGAAACCACAGAGGAGGAAAGGCTTGTGCAAAGGTAATAAATAACCACATTCCATCACAGAGTATCATACAGACAGGTAGAAAAAAAGTACCTAGATCATTATTTCCACCATTTCTTGAGGAGAAACCTACAAGAGCACAGGAACAAAAAGAGTCAGCTGACAAGGTCAACACCTACTTTAGGGAGTTCAGTTGCTAGAAGAAGGGGCCCAAGAAGCCATGTCTTACAATTTCTACTACAGCCTTAGGATGAGGAACAAGCCTAGGATGGGCCAAAGTCAACATAATTTTGATCTTCTGCACAAGTTAGGGAAGTTGAATATCTCACCTTTTGACGGATCAGATAAGTGCACAACCTGAGCATCGATGCATAAGTTGGACACCTACTTCCAACTTAATCTAATCAGAGAGGCTGAGGAAATTAAGTTTTCCACCCTACACTTGGATGGAGAAGCTCATGAGTGGTGGTATCATGGGCTAATGACTTTAAGATATGCCAACATCACGTCATACAAGGACTTCACCCAAAGAATGATGGACTGGTTTGATAAGAAGGATCATGAGATTCACTTCAGGGAGTTGGAACAATTGAGGTAGATAGGTACACTAGAGGCTTATGGCACAGAGTTCCAATGGATGTCAGTCTTGGTGACTAGTATTTCTGAGAAGAGACTAGTTATGCTATTCATCAAGGAATTGGCTGAGCCCTTGAGAGGTTTGGTGAAGGATTTCAGTCCAAACATACTTCAAGAAGCTATCATGAAGACCCAATATATGGCAGGAAAAACCCCCAATAATACACTGACAAAAACCTTCATTCCATAGAAATGTCAGGTGTTGAAGCCTCCCTAGAAGCCATGGACAGGGAAGGATGGGATGGATGGGGAGAATTGAAGAGAGATAAGGAGGAATAATATTTTCTACATTTGCAAAGAGTCATGGGAGCCAAGTGATCAATGTATGTGAAAAGGTAAGGTCCATTACATCGAGGTGTTTTCTGACAAGGAGGATGACAGTGATGATGGGATAGCTCACTTACAAGACAATGGAAAAGGAAGTGGTGAGCCACCAAACCTTGATATTTCATAGAAGGCATCATTACAGGAGGGCGCCAGGGGAGTGACCATTTCCACACTTTCAGGAGTCCCAAAACATTACACCTTCAGTGTTAGAGGCATTTTGCAGGGGGCAACGAGTTACAACACTCATCGATGGTGGGGCCACCCATAACTTCATTAATGAAACACTTGTCACCGGGAGACACATCCATGCAATGGAATTCGATGGATTCAATGTGGTAGTAGCATATGGGTACAACGTGATGTGTAATCATAGGATCAGGGGATTGGATGTGACATTGGAAAACTATACATTGACTAATGACTTTTATGTCATGGATTTGGAAGACACACATGTGGTGTTAGGAGTTCAATGGATATACTCTTTGGGAGATATCCACATGAACTATCAGGACATGAAGATGGAGTTCAGGGAAAAAAGTGGTCATCGATTCATCCTAAGGGTTACGTCAACAAGTGCCCCCAGGATCATGTCTAACCAAGGCATGGAGGCCCTTTTTATACATGGGTATGTGGCTTTTGCAACAAAGTTATTTATCACCATGGAGAAGCCATCACATGACTTCCAACACTATCATATGGATATATATAGACATTGATTGAAAAGCATGTTAAGGCATTCATACCCCTACCAGTAGGGATGCCACCTCATGATAGGCGATTTGATCATGTCATTGAACTGGAGGAAGGGGCAAAACATGTGATCACCACACCATACAGGTGCTCAAAGAAGTTTAAGGAAGAGATAGAGAAGGCCATACAGGAGTTTTTGGAGATGGGACAAATCAGGCCTAGCTCTAGTCCCTTCACCACTTCAACAGTAATGGTAAAGAAGAAGTATGGAACGATGAGGATGTGCATTGACTATAGGGAATTGAACAAGAAGACCACCAAGAACCAGTACCAAATACCCAAGATCGATGAGTTGATAGATGAGCTCCATGGGGAAGTGTACTTCTCAAAGATCGGTCTTCAATCAGGGTACCATTAGATCAGGGTTAGAGAGGAGGAAATCCATAAGATGACATTCATATGTCACTACAAACACTATGAGTTTCTAGTCATGTCCTTCGGGTTGACTAACGCACCAACCACCTTCTAGTATGAACCATATCTTAAACAAGAAATTGAGGAAGTTCTTACTAGTATTATTTGAATATCTATTGATCTACAAAAATACTTGGGAGGAACATTTGAGGCATGTAGATGAGATTCTTATCATTATGAAGGAGCAGTCATTGTTTTCCAAAGAGGAAAAATGCAAGTTTGGGATAACAGATATCCTCTATTTTGGGCACGTGATTGGCATTGAGGGAGTGAAGGTGCATCAGGAGAAGATCCAGATGATTTTATATTGGCCCACCCCCAGATCACTTACATAGTTGCAAGGTTTCTTCAGGATATGCAACTATTACAAGTGTTTTTTGAAAGTATTTTCACAATTGGGTGCACCATTGACAGAACTCACCAAGAAGGGAGCATTCAAATGGTTAGAGGAAGCACAAGAGACATTCGACAGGATGAAGAAGGTGATGGGCACTTTCCCATTATTATCACTTCCATATTTCTCACAACCATTTGTACTAGAGTGTGTGTAAGGTAGCTAGAGAGGTAGTGGGGGGGGCCCAGAGGGTCCATAGTGATAATAGTGGAGGTCATTCAATATAAGGTGGACTAGGCCCACTATATTATTAAATAAGGCCCACTATGGTAGTTAGATATAATAAATGTAAGATGACTTCTTAGAAGGTTCTACTTCTAGAAGATTCCTCCTCTTGAATGTTCTTAGGTGATGGTAGCACTATATAAAGGGGTTTAAGCAATGTAATGAGACATGAAGAGAAATATTGTATTTGGAGCTGAAGCTCATTAGGAGGATGCCCCCTCGAAGAGGCAAGTGAATAGGAGAGGATCCCTTCCATAATAGGATCCATTGTATGGTGTTTCCCTACCTCAAGGGTTTGGTAATAATAAAGTGTGGTTTCTTCTATCTTTGCTCTGTAGATCTATTTTGTATTCATCATTTTGTTCTTAACAATTGGTATCAGAGAACTTTCCTTGGCCGGAGTTGTGAGCAAATATTTTTTATTTTTGCAAATTTTTTTTTCGGAGAAGAAAAAAAGAGGGCCGCGACATTCCAGACATTTTCAGTATATTTCTGTGCAAAATTTATAGAAAATGGTTGTATATCTGAGTTCCTCTCATAAAAACACCCAATTTCAAAAAAAAAATCAGCTGAAACGGAGTCCGGGAAGTGAAGTTATGAGCATTTTAACTTCAACAGTTTTTTAGGGTTTTTCCAGAAAAAGCCGCGATTTTCTGTCGAAACTTATTGGGTCAATTTTTTTGAGTTTTTTCGTGACGGATGCAGGACCGAAGAGTTCATAGGGTGCTCAGATGGCTAGTTCATCTCAAACCTTGAAAGAAATTCTTGAATCATTCAAAGCCCAAGTGGATGCTAGATTGGATGTGTTAGCAC
>ML797937.1:163925-205749 GCA_009831015.1 Picea engelmannii | reverse complement strand
TACTCAGTGATGTTTTCCTTATGCACATTGATAGCATACATCTTCCAGTAAAAATATGGGCAAATTATTATCATAACAACAAGAGAACAAGTAACGAAATGAATGTTGTTAACACAAGAACCAACATTTTTTATATTCATGGTTGTCACACAAGAACCAACCATAAGAAAATGTCAGTTGTTACTTATGTAAAACCCATCTTGGAAACATTTATTATCATCACTCAAAGCCAACATTTCGATGCCAAAAATTCTTGAGAAGATCCATGCATGGTTGCGTGAGGACATGAAACAAGTTAAGTTGGGGGGTATGTTGGGGCTCAGAAATGTCCTATTCTCATCCACCTTTCCCTTCATCATTCTTCACATTTCATTGCCCCATTAACCTTTCATGATATCATTTCCATAAATATACTTGGGTTTCGCCTTATTGTTCTCCTATTTATTCATTTTAGTATTTAAAAGGAATTTGTGATTAAATGTTAGAAAATCAACATGTTTTCATATATATCTCAAATATGTGTGAGCTTTGTAATGTATAGGAATATGTGAAGGATTAATTAAAAGGACTTCTCGAATACTTCCTCCACCATTTCAACATTTGAGGAGATAATGCAATCTGATTCCAAGGAGAAGATCATGGAGATTTGGTTGGAATATCTTATCTAAGATATATGAGAGATATGTGTGAGGATTTAAAGGGATTGTATTTTGTAATAATGGAAAATAGGTTGAGAGAATAGTGGATCTGTAATAATGAGATGGTTATCTTATCTTCAAGGCTCTCATGTATAAAAGAGAGTGCTCTTTCTTCATGAGGATTCAATTAGATTATTCAAGTAGAATAGGAGTTAGATTATGTAATTGGAATCAAAGTAGTCATTAGGATTCAAAAGAGAAAGGGATTTTTAGATTTGATTCATGATTTTGGTTTTCATGCTTTCATTATTATGTTATGAAGATTGATTTGGTTATTTTAATATAAGATTGCTTCATTAGAGTGAGCTCACATATGTTGTTGTGTCATTCAATTCTTCACATGTTGTACTTGCTTTTCCTTCATGTAGTTCTCCATTTCTAGATTAATTCCTTTACGCAATTTCCCATTCTTAGAGTAATTTCATTTATGCAACTAGATTAATGATTCAATTTCAGTCATAGCTTAAACATTAGATTAGATTAGTATCGCTTCAATCTTGCATATACTTTGTGCGTGCTTCGTTAGTTTACGACCCTCGGGTTGACAAATTAGATAAGTTGGGAAAATACTACAATGCAATTAATTCAACATTAGTTCGGCCCAATGTAGCTATTGTTGTTCCTTTTGCAAGTCATGTTGTTCCTTTGAATAAAACAACTGTCGTTCCCTTTACGATTGTTGTTCCTTTATAGGTGTTGCATCTCTGGAGGCTGGGTATTGAAAACGGAAGGTAAGAACCTATGTAGGCGACAAGTAAAATGCTTGTGCCAGCACCTAACTTTGGTTGATGCATAGAGGTTGTTTTTAGGACATCTTTAGAGCCCAACAATGACAATGCACCCGACACTTTGGGATTTCACAAGTTCACCTTGTGCTCAACCACAGGCACATCCAACTCTGTAGATCACCTTTCTCACTGTGTTACAAAGGAGAATTACATGCAGTTCTTCTCAACTCTCTGTATGGAGGAGGTCATCTCTACATTCCAGCTTTGTGATGCAGACCCCCTACCTCGGTAGGGTACGCCGACCTTATGGTCAAGGATCACACTAATTATTTGAGCTGAAGCAGCTCTTCAATTCTCTGCTGGAATCCCATGAAAAAATCCACAGGTCCTTGTGCAACTCGGCCCATGCGAACAAGCACCAGGTGCAAGCTTCTCTCATGCAACCATGGGCTATGACCACGAGCCTAAACAAAGGAGCGTGGTGATTTCGCATGTCGGGTCTTTGTTTGTGAGTCACCATGAATCTCCTGACCTCTGAAATCCTTAAAATTCAGATCTGACGGCTCAAATCCTTCCTCAATCCGATGTCTCAAATCAAGTCATGAACTCAGATTTCGCGAGTTCTTATAATTTTTCCGTTTCACTTCTCCGAGTCACGTGTCAACGAAATGTTGATCTGCTGCCACCTGTCCTACGACGATGGACGACTCCGATGGTTTCGAGACTTCGCATTTCACGATATCCACTCTCCTGTGCAACTCCAATGGGGTTCCTGACACTTTAGATCTTACAACCTAGATCCTTCATCGATTCGACGGCTCAGATCAAGTCGTAAACTTGGATTTCACGAGTTCTTATAATTATTCCCTTTGACTTCTTCGAGTCGCAAGTCAGCGAAATGTTGATCTGTTGCCACCCATCCTCTGAAGATGGATGGTCCTGATGATTTCGAGACTTCACGTTTTGCGATATCCACTCTCCTGTGCAACTCCAACGGGGTTAAAACTTGTGGACATTCCCTGGATCCAACAACTGTTGGCCCACGCACTCCCATATCCTATGGTTGAGATCTGTTTCCTCCTGTATGTTGTTCTGGGTGTCTGGATGTGAGATTCAACGATCCAGATTTCCTCCTCTGCAGCTGACCTAGTGGCTGCAGATGCTCCTCCTCCTAAGCTTTGAATTTCTTCCTGACTTGGAATATTTCCAATGTTTCAAAGGTCTTGACCTTCAATTGTCCTCCTACGATCCCGACTGTTGGGTATCGACTTCCGCTTTCCCTCCTGAGCTTTTGTCAATGAAACTTAACCTCGGCCCTATGCACACTTGTGCTCTACGTGCAACTTCATGCTACCTTTCCCGAGCTTGTATGTGTCTTGGACCTCTAAGTGTCTCGACCTTCTGCTTTTTTCTACATGAACCTTGTACACAAAGGTACTATTCCTCCTGATCTTATGAACTTAAAACAGTTTGCTTCCCTGCACACTCCTTATGCTTGACTGGCCTTCAAATGGTTGTCTTCAACACTTCGTCTGAGTGTTGTTCTGGTGCACTCCTTGCACAGGTCTTCCTCAAGAGTGTTCAACAACTCTATCTCCTTGAGATTCAACTGCTCAGACCTCAAAGGTCTCTGTCCCTTCTGTCCCTCGAAGAGATGCAAGTGCCCTCTTGGTGACTTCTGCTCAAGAACTCCTTGTTGAGCTTGTAGAGTGTTCAGTAATTATGTGAGTGTCTTCTCCTAGAAACTTCCCTAATATCTGAACTCAAAATAGAGTTCTTCTTGTGCACTCTTTGAACTCGCTCGATGCCCTCCTGGCAGAACTTCGCAGAATCCTCAGTGATTCTGTCTCTCTGCACCTTCCTCTGCACAATCTTCACCTCCAGAGTATTCAATAACTCTCAAGCTTCTCCTTTGATTTGATGATTCCTCTGGCTCACTAAGTCTTCAACACTTGGTCATGCAACCCCTTGCATTAAGCCACAAAGAATCAGAATGAAATCAGAAAACCCACAGATAGAAAATTTTGTTTATCCCTACAGATGGAACCTAACATAAATATACAACATAAATGAACACACATATGACATTCATCAAATACACATAAAACACATAGAATCATATGCAGGAAAAACTACTCTTTATATTAATCTGAATGTCTGTTACAATGTTTACAAAATCTCGGACTGCAACAGAGTCTCGACTCTCTCTTCTCTTCTTCTATTCTAATATGTTCTAGCATTGTCTAATGAATTCTAGATAAAAAGATATTTTACAAAAGAAGGGCTCCTCGAGCCTTTCCCTCCAAGCTACCTACTCTCATTAATTACATCAAATTACAATCAATGCCATCTAGCCCAAATCAGATCTAGATCGTCATCAACCTGTCAATCATTAAAGGCGACTTCATCTCATGCCTACAAAAGGCATCGACATGGCTCTTCCAACCCTACAACATTTAATTACAATTTGAAATTTGAAAGTGAGGGAAAAATGAGAGGTTTGTCCCCTCTCCCCTTCTTGAATGTGCTTTTATGTGTTGTCTAGCTGACACGTTGCTCGATTGGAGCGATGCTCCTGCATCATACTCCACTACTAAGGAACGTTCATGAGCTCCTTCTCATGAGCTTCCCAACTTTGTTGAAATTCACCTGGATCCCAAACTGTTCTTTGGAGATGTCCATCAGCTCCACTGCTTCATTGTTGCTCTTGCAGGCTTCCTTCTTCTCAACTTCCCTTTGCTGACAGATTCTTGCATTGACCTCAACATCATCCTTCATATC
The DNA here is from genome assembly GCA_009831015.1 of Picea engelmannii. Classification (NCBI taxonomy): domain Eukaryota; kingdom Viridiplantae; phylum Streptophyta; class Pinopsida; order Pinales; family Pinaceae; genus Picea; species Picea engelmannii. The sequence continues at coordinate 201,542 of ML797937.1, read as the reverse complement.
TCCTCAATCACCTCTTCCAGCTGATCTAATGGCTGGTTTATCTTATGCAGACCTCTCAGCTGCAACTCCTTCTTGTCAACTGGTAGATCAACTCGATCCCCCTTGTGATTTTCTCCATCTCTTGTGGCCTTAAATTTCCACTCTGCTGCAAATTTCAGCTTTGCAGTCGTCTCATCACTAAGCTGCTACTCAACTTCTCTTTCTGACATCTTTGCTTCTGCTAGCTCTCCTGCTGGCACATCTCTAGCTTCCTCTTACTACTCCTTGGGTTGGTATGCTCCATCTTCTACTGCAGGCCTCGACGCTGTAGTCATCATCTTTTCAGCTTCCTGGCCGAAATTTCTGAGCAATTCTATCGAATTCCCTTCTCCCAAAATATGCATGATTTTATGCTCATGGCAGTCATCTATTGGCTCTAGATTTTTCAACCAATCCTTCATCATCTCTAATTCCTCCCATGGAGTGAGCACCTTATCTACATGCTCTTGTTCTGCTGGGGTAGATTCTGATGTCTGCTCCATTTCTTCTTCCTCTATGATAGTCACTGTTGGCTATCCTTCTTCTATTGTTGCATATGCAACACATACTCTAGCCTCAACTAGGCTACTTGGTAGGAATATATGAATTCCCCCAATGATCAGAATACACCTTTGATCTTCCTTCATCATCTCTCCTTGTTGATATGAACTCTCAGCTGAGTTCATCTTCTCTCCCTTGCCCACCTGGCAATATGGGATTTCTGCCCTGCCCTCCTGGTATTCTATGAGATCCTCCAATGATCCCATCTCATTGCCCACCCGACAATCTGAACTCTCTTCACTTCCCACCTAGCAGTCTTTGATATCAATCATTGACCTATTGTCATTGCCCTCTAGGCAACCTGAAAGTCCCTCACTGCTCACCGGGCAGTTTCTAAGACCCTTCTCTGATCTCTTCTCCTCACCATCACTGATACTCTTCCCAGTTTCTAGATCATAGATGTGAACCATCTCTTCTTCACCTATGAGGCTTTCAACATACCTCAACCACACTCTCAACAGCCTTTTCTGTCCTCTGGCCAAAAATCTTTTAACTAGTCACTTCACCTTCTTCTTCATGGGCCACTCATACACCCAATGCACTTTAGCACCCTGCTACATTTTAAATGCAAGATTCTCCATTTTCACTCTTATCTTGCTGAGCTCTTTGTCTATCTCAGCCTTTCTTTTCTGTTGGCGGTATTCTCTTAGACCATGTTCATGGGCTTCAGTAGCCATCTTCTTCCTCTATCTGCCCTCCTGGCAAGTTTGTTGTTTACTCTACAACTCAAAGCATTCCCAGCATCTCTTACAACTCACCTGGTTGTCAAATGTTTGCTGCCTACATGCAAACATATCTCCTCTCACATAGAATTTCACTCTGTCTCCTTCTTCTCTTCCGCCTGAAATCTACAGATGAAAATTCTTGCTCTGACACCACTTGACGTAGAGCCCCTACCTTGGCAGGGTCCACCAACCTCTCGGTCAAGGATCACACTTATTATCTGAGCTGAAGTAGTTCTTCGATTCCCTGCTGGAATCCCATGAACAAATCCATAGGTCCTTGTGCAACTCGGCCTGCATGAATAAGCACCAGGCACAAGCTTCTCTCACGCAACCATGGGTTGTGACCACGAGCCTGAATAAAGGCATGTCATGATTTCACATGTCGGGTCTTTGTTTATGAGTCACCCCGACTCTCCTGACCTCTGAAATCCCAACACTTCAAATCTGACGACCTAGATCCTTCCTCGATCCGACGGTTCATATCAAGTCACGAACTCAAATTTCGCGAGTTCTTGTAATTCTTCCCTTTGACTTCTCCGAGTTGCGAGTCAGCGAAATGCTGATTTGCTTCCACCTATCCTATGATGATGGACAGTCCTGATGGTTTCGAGACTTTGCATTTCATGAAATCCACTCTCCTGTGCAACTCCAATGGGGTTCCCAACACTACAGATCTGATGACCTAGATCCTTCCTTGATCTGATGGCTCAGATAAAGTCACAAACTTAGATTTCATGATTTCTTATAATTCTACCCTTTGACTTCTCTGAGTTGTGAGTCAGCGAAATGATGATCTGTTGCCACCTGTCCTCTAACGATGGATGGTCCCGATGGTCTCAGGACTTTGCGTTTCACGATATCCACTATCCTATGCAACTCCAACAGGGTTAAAACTTGTGCACGTTTCCTGGATCCAACGATTGTTGGCCCACGCGCTCCCAGATCCTACGACTGAGATATGTTTCCTCCTACGTACTCTTTTGGGTGTTTGGACGTGAGATTCAATGGTCCAGATTTCCTCCTCTACAGTTGACCTAGTGGTTGTCGACGCTCCTCCTCCTAAGCTTTGAATTTCTTCCTGACTTGGAAGATTTCCAACGTTTCAAAGGTCTCAGCCTTCGATTGTCCTCCTGCAAGCTCAACTTTTGGGTCTCGACTTCTGCTTTCCCTCTTGAGATTTTGTCAATGAAACTTGACCTTGACCCTGCGCACACTTGCACTCTATGTGCAACTTAATGGAACCTCTCCTGAGCTTGTTTGTGGCTTGGACCTCGAAGTGTCTCAACCTTCTACTTCTTTCTATAGGAACCTTGTACACAAAGGTACTATTCCTCCTGAGCTTAAGAACTTGAAACAATTAGCTTCCTTGCACACTCCTTGTGCTCGACCGGACTTCAACTGGCTGTCTTCAACACTTCGTCTGAGTGTTGGCCTGGTGCACTCCTTGCACAGGTCTTCTTCCAGAGTGTTCAACAACTTTGTCTTCTTGAGCTTCAACTGCTGCGATTTTCTCCATCTTTGGTGGCCTTAACTTTCCACTCTGCTGCAAATTTCAACTCTGCAGTCTCATCACTGAGCTGCTGCTCAGCTTCTCTTTCTGACATCTTTTCTTCTGACAGTTCTCCTGCTGGCATATCTCCAACTTCCTCTGACTGCTCCTTGGGTTGGTATGCTCCATCTTCTGTTGCGGGCCTTGGCACTGCAGTCATCATCTGTTCAGCTTCCTGGCTGAAATTCCTGAGCAGTTCTGTCAAATTCCCTTCTCCCAAAATATGCATGATTGTCTGCTCATGGTAGTCATCTATTGGATCTGGATTTTTCAACCAATCCTCCATCATCTCTAACTCCTCCCATGGAGTGAGCACCTTATCTGCATGCTCTTGTTTTGCTGGGGCAGAGTCTGATGTCTTCTCCATTTCTTCTTCCTCTATGGCAGTCACTGCTAGTTGTCTTTCTTCTATTGTTGCATATGCAACACATACTCTGGCCTCAACTAGGCTATTTGGTAGGAATATCCGAATTCCCCCAATGATTATAATACACCTTTGATATTCCTCCATCATATCTCCTTATTGATATGAAATCTCAGCTAAGTTCATCTTCTCTCCCTTTCCCACCTAGCAATCTGGGATTTCTACCCTCCCCTCCTGGCAGTCTATGAGATCCTCCAATGATCCCATCTCATTTCCCACCCGGCAATCTAAACTTTCTTCACTTCCCACCTAGCATTCTTTGAGATCAACCATTGACCTATTCTCATTTCCCTCTAGGAAACCTAAAAGTCCCTCACTGCTCACCAGGCAGTTTCTGAGACCCTTCTCTGATCTCTTCTCCTCACCATCACTGATACTCTTCCCAATTTCTAGCTCATAGATGTGAACCATATCCTCTTCACCTCTGAGGCTTTCAACATACCTCATCCACACTCTCAACAACCTTTTCTGTCCTCTGGCCAACAGTATTTTAACTGGCCACTTCACCTTCTTCTTAATGGGCCACTTATACACCCAATGCACTTTAGCATCCTGCTACATTTTAAATGCAAGCTTCTCCATTTGCGCTCTTATCTTGCTGGGCTCTTTGTCTATATTAACCTTTCTTTTCTGTTGGCGGTATTCTCTTAGACCACGTTCATGGCCTTCAGTAGCCATATTCTTCCTCTACCTACCCTCCTGGAAATTCTGTTGTTTACTCTGCAACTGAGAGCATTCCCAACTTTTCCTACAACTCACCTGGCTGTCAAATGTCTATTGCCTACATGCAAATAGATCTCCTCTCAGAGATAATTTCACTCTGTCTCCTTCTTCTCTTCCGCCTGAAATCTATAGACGAAAATTATTGCTCCGATACCACTTGACACAAACCCCCTACCTTGGCAGGGTCCGCCAACCTCCTAGTCAAGGATCACACTAATTATCTGAGCTAAAGAAGCTCTTCGATTCCTTGCTGGAATCCCATGAAAAAATCCATAGGTCCTTGTGCAACTCGACCCGTGCAAACAAGCACTAGGCACAAGCATCTCTCATGCAACCACAAGCTGTGACCACGAGCCTAAACAAAGGCTCATCACAATTTCCCATGTTGGGTCTTTGTTTGTGAGTCACCCCAACTTTACCAACCTTTGAAATCCCAACACTTCAGATCTAATGGCCTAGATCCTTCCACGATCCAACGGCTCGGATCAAGTCACGAACTCAGACTTCACGAGTTCTTATAATTCTACCCTTTGACTTCTTCGAGTCGAGTCAGTGAAATGTTGATCTGCTGCCGCCTGTCCTCTGATGATGGACGGTCCCGATGGTTTTGAGACTTCGCGTTTCGCTATATCCACTCTCCTGTGACACTCCAACGGGGTTCCCAACACTACAGATCTGACAACCCAGATCCTTCCTTGATCTAATGGCTCAGATCAAGTCGCGAACTTAGATTTCACGATTTCTTATAATTCTACCCTTTGACTTCTCCAAGTCGCGAGTCAGAGAAATGATGATCTACTGCCACCTATCCTCTGACAATGGATGGTCTCGATGGTTTCGGGACTTCGCGTTTTGCGATATCCATTGTCCTATGCAACTCTAATGGGGTTAAAACTTGTGTACGTTCCCTGGATCAAATGGTTGTTGGCCCATGCACTCCCAGATCCTACGGCTGAGATATGTTTCCTCTTGCATTCTCTTCTGGGTGTCTGGACGTGAGATTCAACGGTCCAAATTTCCTCCTCTGTAGTTGACCTAGTGGTTTTCGATGCTCATCCTCCTAAGCTTTGAATTTCTTCCTGACTTGGAAGATTTCCAACGTTTCAAAGGTCTCGGCCTTCGATTGTCCTCCTACGAGCCCGATTGTTGGGTCTAGACTTCTCCTTTCCCTCATGAGATTTTGTCAATAAAACTTGACCTCGACCCTACGCACACTTGCACTCTACGTGCAAATTCGTGCTACCTCTCCTGAGTGTGTTTGTGGCTTGGACCTTGAAGTGTCTTGGCCTTCTGCTTCTTTCTACAGGAACCTTGTATGCAAAGGTATTATTCCTCCTGATCTTACGAACTTGAAACAATTCTCTTCCCTGCACACTCTTTGTGCTTGACCGGCCTTCGACTGGCTGTCTTCAACACTTCGTCTGAGTTTTGGCCTGGTGCACTCCTTGTACAGGTCTTCCTCCAGAGTGTTCAAAAACTCTGTCTCCTTGAGATTCAACTGCTCGGACCTCAAAGGTCTCTGTCCCTTCTGTCCCTTAAAGAGATGCAAGTGCCCTCTTGGCGACTTCTGCTCAAGCACTCCTTACTAAGCTTGCAGAGTGTTCAGTATATCTATGAGTGTCTTCTCCTAGACACTTCCCTTATCTTTGAACTCAAAATAGAGTTATTCTTGTGCACTCTTTGCACTCGCTCGGTGCCCTCTTGGTAGAACTTCACAGAATCCTCAGTGATTCTATCTCTCTGTGCCTTCCTCTGCACAGTCTTCACCTCTAGAGTATTCAGTAACTCTGAGTCTTCTCCTTTGAGTTTATGATTCCTCTGGTGTGCCCTCCTGGCATGTTCTTGCCTGAATTCCATAGAACTCAGATGTGCACTCTTTTCACTGGCTCACAGAGTCTTCAACACTCTGTCATGCAACCCCTTTCATTAAGCCACAAAGAAACCAGACTGAAATTAAAAAACCCATAGATAGCAAATTATGTCTATCGCTACAGATGGAACCTAACATACATCTATAGCATAAATGAACACACAAATGACATTCATCAAATACACATAAAACACATAGAATCATATGCAGGACAAACTACTCTTTATATTAATCTGAATGTCTGTTACAATGTTTACAAAAGCTTAGACTACAGCAGAGGCTCGACTCTCTTCTCTTCCTCTATTCTAATATGTTATAGCCTTGTCTAATGAATTCTAGATACAAAGATATTTTACAAAAGAGGGGCTCCTTGAGCCTTTCCCTCCAAGCTACCTACTCTCATTAATTACATCGAACTAAAATCAATTCCATCTAGCCTGAATTGGATCTAGATCTTCATCAACCTATCAACCATTAAAGGTGACTTCATCTCGTGCCTACACAAAGGCATTGATGTGTCTCTTCCATCCTTACAACATTTAATTACAATTTGAAATTTGAAAGTGAGGGAAAAATGAGAGGTTTGTCGCCTCTCCCCTTCTTGAATGTGCTTTGATGTGCTGTCTATCTAGTGTGTTGTTGGGTTGGAGCAATGCTCTTGCATCACTTTGTCTCATATAGGAACCACACACCCTTCTCAGGGGATTTCTCTCAGGTTTGTTAGCTGGAGAATGTCTCACATAGCTGCAATCATCAACACTTCCTTTCAGCTAGGGAGGCATTCTTCATCATGCCAAGTCTCACATGGATGCACTTTGAACTTTTTCTTGGCTAGAGTCATCAACACTCCCTTTCAAATAGGGAGGAATTTCTTCACCAAGTTAGTTTGGTGAAGATGGTTGCAATCTGCTCATGTGTAGGAAGGTACTACATGTGTATGATTTTCCTCAGCATCATATCTCTGATATAAGTATATTTCATCTCATCATGTTCCGATCCATCAGGAAACACTAGGTTCTCAAGAAGCTTTACACACGACTCTTGGTTATCATCATAGGATCTATCTCATGGTCAAGTAAATCTATCAGAAGCTTGTGAATCCACATGGATTCTCTCATTTGATGTTATATACTCAGCTTCTATGGTAATCAAGGCCACAAAGTTTTGTTTCCTGTTGTATCAGGAAATCATGGAAAACTTCATGGTAAGATAAAAACCGGATATGCTCTTCCGGTCCACTATACATTTCTGCTCAATATGAATCGACATATCCTCCAAACTCAAGTTCACACTGGAGGCATATCTTAGGTTATATCCAACTGTGCCTCGTATATATCTCAATACATGTTTTGTTGTTGTCTAGTGGTTTTGTATCGGTTGACTCGTGAAATGAATAAACACACTCACTACATGGCATGAATCAAGTCTGGTTTTAACCGGATACATCAGTGATCCAATCAGTTGTGGATCAATCTCGTCTAAATCATCATCAATCTTTTTCTTTAAATTCATCACTGTGGATTTTTCATTCTTGTCATACTGAACTTCTTTAATATTTTCACTATATATTTTCCTTGACTTGGGAAAATATCATCGGTCCTCTGCCATACTTCTTGTCCCAAGAAGTAGTGCATCATACTCAAATTCTTCATCTCGAATTCAGAAGTCAAGGATTACTTGTATCCAACAACAAGGCTTTCTAAATAAGTCATCAAAATCAAGCTCTAGTGACCAACACTATTGATGAAATCCAAAATCATCAACAATATATCTATCTGATGTAGTTTCCAACTCATGGATGGTAGTACGGATGGAAGTGTAATGGGTTTACTGGATCAAATGTCTCATCATAGACAACTCCCTCTGTTTCTGATAAAACTATGGCTATAGATCTCATTTTGTATTTCTCGACACTTCCATCATTAACATGCTTGATCTTATAGATTCACTTGGAAGTTACCACAAACTTCCCTTCTGGTCCGTTAATAATATCTTATACATCATTCTTTAATATATATTGGTATTCTTCTATTATGGCATCTTTCCATACATGTTCTCCTATTGCTTCTCTAAGAAAAGGAGGCTTAGCATCAATGAAGTGGCTCATGACTTGAAGGATAGATCGAAAATATCTTTTTCTTTCTCGGGATGTGCCTTGAGAGGCTTGTATGTTTCTCTTCCTCTTGCAGAGTGAGTCTAGGTATGCCTTTTATGCCCAACTGTAATATCACTGAACATATCAACTGGAGAAACTGGATCAACTGGAATAATGTATATCTCCCTCTGAATTGTTGAAGGGGGAGAAGGTATTATCTCACTGTCAATCTCCATCTTGAGATTCTCTAGGTTTGTTGAATGGGTATCTCTTCTTTAAGGAAAGAAACTCTGCTTGTCTCGCATAATAATCAATCAAATATGGTTTGGACTCTCATACCAGGGATAATGGTCCAAGTCTTTGAGGGATCCCATACTAGGGATAATATCCTTCATTTATTTAAAAATGCAATAAAATATAAAATTAGAGATCAATTGATTTACTTGGATTGTAGTCATGCTTTTAGAGGAATTACTTCTCCTCTCTCTTATCTTCATTATTTTGAGGTGGATTTGGATCAATGTCAGCGATAGAAGCATATTGTCTTCCCTTCTTCCTGGTTGGGAAGTTTCTTGCATAGTGTCCATATTTGTCACATTTGAAGCACTGAATTTCTGAAACATCTCTTCTTTGATAACCTAGAATTGATGAAGAATTTTCATCTTTGAATGTTTGTTTGAAATTTCTTTTAAATTTTCCTCCTTTCTTTGTATGAAGTGCAAGAGCATGATTTTCTTTTGAGGAGTCTTCCACTCCTCTATTCCTAAGTCTAAGTTCTTCTTGAGTACAATATGTCCATAGATGATCAAAGGTTGGTAGAGATTATCTTCAACTGATACTATAAAGAAAAGGATCCCACTGTTTTGGAAGGTTGGTTAGAGTGGTTAAGACAAGTTCTCTATTAGACATGATTTCTCCAATGGTTTCCAGATGTTCTTTAATATCTTATATCTTGATAAAGAAGATGACAACTGTGTCACCTTTAGTCATCTTGGTACTTTGAAGTTAGCTCTTCAAGGTAAGAGCTTTGAGGGTGTTGTCACTTTCAAACATCTCCTTTAATGCTTCAGACATATCATAAGAATTCTTCAGGTTGGAAATATGAGGTAAGAGGTGATCTTTTACTGAGTAGATGATTAATTTTCCTTCTTTGACATCTTCTTCCTTTCTTATCTTCTTCTCTATATCTATAGTTGTGTTTGATAGGGTTTTAGTTACCACATCCAAAAGGTCATATTCTTCAAGGGTGAATTGAATCTTTGATTTCCAAGAGATGAATTTGCTTGCTCCATCAAGCTTGTCTTCTACTAAGGCTCTATTCTTCATTTGTTTGATTTCTTCAAACTCTCGTCGGCTGGATTTTGAAAACCTAATGATTAGGTTGAATCAGTAACCTTGGATTATGTTGGAATTGTGATTTCCAACAATCAACTTGAAAGTGTCACATAGATGCTTGTTGATTTAAGAAAAATGTTTCTTCAAGAAGTTCCAAAAATCTAAGATCAAGATTCTGCAGGAAATTTCGACACCCTGGAAACCCTAGGGCCAAAAACTCAAAATATTTGGAATTCGATTTTAAGAGATTTTGGAGATGTGTTGGAGGAGGTTGTACTATTTTATGCCAAAAATATCCCCAACTTCCAAGTATTAAGGGCTATAGAACCACCGAATGGAGGGTCGTATTGATTTTTTTGGAAACCCTAGGAGGGTCGTACGGTTCTGCAAAAGTGAGAGGAGACTTGGTAGATGCTTGTACAATGGATTCATTCAAGACCTATGCTCTGATACCATGTTTATTTTTCAATAAACAAGGTTAAGCATGAAGTTCAATCCATTTTTAGCATTTAACCATAACCATTAATGTTGCAGCAACCAAGATCACAAGAAGAAGCACCATGCACAAGAACACAAGAAGTATCCTGGGAAACCCTTCTCAACAAGGGAAGAAAATCCAACCAAATAATTTTCTATATTATTCAAGAGAAATACCTTCACCACCAAGAAAACCTAGCACACAAGAGGGTGCTCAAACCCTAGAAGACTAACACCCAAGAGAGGTGCACACTTTTCCCAAGAAGGTGTACTTTCTGAAATTTCCAAACTCACATGAAAGATATGATTCCTCAATGGGGAATTTACCTTTACTTATAATAACCTAAGCCTGTCAACAAAAGTATCTATTGGAACAACAGGGCCGAACTCAATAGCTTATAATATAATTAATATTAACTAGATTAATTATATTTTACATTAATTGCTAGTCACATTAAGGTGGGGCTGACCTGTACCCTTTACATTACAATTAGGGTTATAGGCAGGTCTGACTCTTGAACAATATAGAAAGGGATATTATACACCCACTAGTGCTCATCCACTAGGGGAACATCCATAGGGATGTCCATATCTCTGGCTCATTGCATTACATAGAAGAACCACTTCTTCACTAGTGCTCGGCCACTAGGATCACATCCACCTGTACTCGTCCACAGGCACGTCTACTCAACGTATATTCTTTCCCACTGCATTACACAGGAGAGTCATCTAAAGTTTCTCGTCAACTCTTCGGCTCAGAGGAGGCTAATACATCATATTCATTTATGTTCTCATGATGATGCACCCAACACTTTGGGATTTCACACGTTCACCTTGTGCTCAGCCACATGCACATCCAACTTTGCAGATCACCTTTCTCATTGTGTTACATAGGAGAATCATCTGAATTTATTCTCAACTCTTTGTATGGAGGAGGTCATCTCTACATTCCAGCTTTGTCTCAGATAGGAACCACACACCCTTCTCAGGGGATTTCTCTCAGGTTTGTAAGCTGGATAATGTCTCACATAGTTGCAATGATCCACATCTCACATGTTTGTAAGCTAGAGAATGTATCGCATAGCTGCAATCATCAACATATATGACAAGGATATGTTTTCCATCATGCATGCATTGGCCAATTTCATATAGTACCCAGTGGGAGGATGCTTCGTGGTTAGGATTGACCACAATAACTTGAAATACTTTTTAGCGAAGCGGGACCTGAATGAGAGACAACATAAATGGGTGAGTAAGGTGAAAAAATATGATTTTTATTTTGAGTTTGTAAAGGGGAATAAGAACATAGTTGTTGATGCCTTATCCAGGAGTCTACCTACAAACTTGTCCATGATAGAGATCTCAACGGACTGGAAGTCCATTCTCTTGGTGGAGTACTCCAAGAATACCTTCTCCCGTGAGATGATGGAGGGAATTATTTAGAATGACAGGTATAGGGTAGTGGATGACATCATCTACTAGAAATACAAGATCTATCTTGTCCCTGATTCCACAATCAAGGATAAGATTTTGAGGGAAGTACATGACACACTACTGGCGAGGAACCCGGGGTATTTGAAGACCTACATGCAGGTGAGGGAGAGATTATCTTGGAAGTGTTTAAAGGAGGATGTTCTTTGATATGTAAGGGAATGCATGACATGTCAATAGAACAAGTCATAACTTACACATCCTCTAAGACTGCTTCAATCGTTGTCAATTCCAGAGCAGATGTGGGAAAGCATCTCCATGGATTTCATTATAGGGTTGTCGAAAGTAAAAGGCATGGATTGTATATACATGGTGTTATATAGGCTGACCAAATATGCATACTTATTTTCCATTCCTTCAAAGTATAGTGCATATCAGGTAACACACATATTCTTTAGGGAGGTGTTCAGACTACATGGTATTCTGAGGAACATAGTCAGTGGCCGAGATAGCAGGTTTATCGGCATGTTTTGGTAGGAGTTTTTCATGTTATCCAGGACAAAGTTGACACCTAGTACCAGCTATCACCTCTAGAAAAATGGGAATACCGAGATAGTAAACAAATGGATTGAGGGGTACCTGAGGAACTACGTGTCAGGACAACAGAGGATGTGGATAAAATGGTTACATCTCGGTGAGCATTGCTACAACACCACTCATCACATTTCCATTGGGATGATTCCATTTAGGGAATTATATGGCTACGATGCCCCATCATTTGTGGATTTGATGTTTGCGGATATAAGAGCCCCCAAGGAAAAATATTGGTTGTAGGAGAGCCAAGGCATCTTAAGAGTCCTGAAGGAGAATTTGTAGGTCACTCAAAATCAACAGAAGATGTATGCAGATAGGCACAGGGTGGAGTGCAGATTTAAGGCTAGGTACTTAGTCTTCCTCAGGTTGCATCCTTAGAGAAACTCTTCGTCGAAGAAGAGTGGCGTAGAGAAGTTGAATCCTCACTTCTATGGACCCTACAAAGTGATCAGGAGAGTTAGAGAGGTAGCATATGAGTTGGAGCTTCCAGAGGGTAGTAGGATCCACAACGTCTTCCATGTATCTTTCCTCAAGAAGGTGTTGGGATAATAGGTGACCACTTTGGTCGACCTTCCTCTACTAGATGAGGAGGGACAATTGGTTTTGACTCCCGAGAGGATTGTTGATGTCAGAGAAATGAAGTCGAGAAGCAGATTCATTTGAAAGTACCTGGTCATACGGAGAGGTTTACCTGCAAAGGATGCTACTTGGGAAGGAGAGGATATCTTACAACACCTCGATTCAGAGTTGCTTGAGGACAAGAAATCTTGGGAAGGGAGGACTATAATGTCCCCTTCCAATTAATAATGACAGGGGATGAATTAGTAGCCTATACGACTCCTGTAGGCTATAGTAAATAGAAAAAAAAGAGTCACAGGGATTTATTTAGTGTCACTAGGTTAAAATATGACAAAATCCTAAAGTGACATTAAATAAAAATAAAATAATTAATTACTTAAACATTAAAAAGTGATTTTTGATGTTTAAGTAAATATGGGAGGGAAAATAAGGTAAGGGTTTGATTTGGTCAAAAAGGGAAATATCTAGAGGGCTCATAGGAAGAATAAAAGGAGGTATAGCCCCTCACTTCATCATTACAATTTGACATCTTATCTGAAGTGCTCTCGTAGCCAGAGTTTTTATTAGGGTTTTGGGAAAAACCCTTCCCTTGCTAGCTTGGTTTCGGTGGTGAGATATCTAGCCTAGCTAGTTAAGAGGGAGATTCATCCAAAATATCCATTGGAGATTCATCTTGTGGGTTCTTCTTCAGTTTGGTGAGTTGAAGTGATCTACTTGACAGTTGTGGAGTTTCATTTCTCATTTTACTTCATCTTGGATATTTTGACGATTTGGCTAGGAGGTTCGTGGGCCATCTTGAGGGTCAATTCTTCTCTCACTCTGTAGGATTGTGGTAATCTAGTGAGGTCGTGAAGGTTTAGCAGGTCGTTGCGGGTTTATTATAGGGACTTGATCCTTTTTGTGATTAGGGAATGAAGACTAGAGGAGGCCGCGATTGTATGGTTGGGTCATGGGGGAAAGGAAGTGCCATGAGAATCCTTTGAAGGACTGAGCCACTCCCTTTTAGCAGATCCGTGAGATTTGGTAGGACGCGGGGGTCTCCTTCTACAGATCCATAGAGAATAAGAGGGTTGTGAGAACTCTTTATGCAGGTCGAGAGGTTCTTTATCTAAATATTGGGGTTTGAGGTGGATCAAGTACCATCATTTGTGGACATTAGACGTCAGAGTGGGAAGAAATCAGTAGGGAAAGTTCTTTGAATAGTGGCAACAATTTGAAGAAACATTGGCATCATTTTCCAGGTTCTACTTGAGTTTTGTAGTGTTTTGTATAGCTACTATGGAAACCTTTAGATGATTTACTATTGTTGTATTTTCCATATTCACTCATAATAATGAATGTCAATGTTGTTCCTTCCATTTATGTGATTGGTTTACATTTAATTCACATTGCAAGAAAATTGTTTGTAAAACGTTTTCAATCAGATCTTGCATAAGAATATATGAGTATAAACAAATTGACAGGAATACAATACCAAAGACGCTTTAAATTGCACAGTAAACCATAATATCCTAGCTCTCCCTACCTAGGGACATTACAAGAGTTTGGTTTATTATGATTCATATTTTAATTACTGTTTGGAGGATTGCAATAATTTAGAGTGGTTAAGAGAACTCTTTGAAATTTTTTACTTTTCCTATTAAATGAATTTGGTATCAATATGAATGTTAAGGTCTAAGGTTTCCTTACTGTCACAAGATAGAACTTTTCCACACATTAATCTCATTTGTTGTATGAAAGTTCTAATATTTAATTTCTATAGGGACCATCATTATAAGATTGGGAATTCATTGAATTGATCTGGATACATGCCATAAGACTTGAAAATGTTCCTTCTTTTACTCAACTCCGTGGTTATAATTCATGAGAAAAAACACCTAACCAACAAGGATACTTGTTTGTCATCAAATATCTTGTTACTCAACATATTTTAATCACTCAAAATTTTCTCTGTGGGTTGATATAGACTTCTTTTGTCTGATAAATTTTACTCTTGTTGGATCATTTTATTTACCAATGCAACCAATTACATTGAGACAACAACGTATGAAATATTGCACCCTATAATGACAAGTGAATTAGGAAGAGTGGATTGGGTTCCTTTTTAGGGGGTTGGACAATTTATGTTGTTAACCCTTTACATTTATTTCAAGTGTTGTGTGTTAACTTCTAACTTGTTATGTATTTGGTGTTCTTTTTAAATATTTTTGTAGAAGAATGTAATGGTGATATTTCTCAATGCATAAGGCATGAAAATATTTTGCAAGGTTTTGTCTTTTTCCTTATATTTCAAAATTGTATCCCTGTATTTATGCCCTGTCGGAAAATAAGTCCAGTTGAGTTGATTGATCAATATTTAATTATTAAGATGTATTAATTTACGGGCATTTGACAATATTCATGGTGAGGGACATTCTCTTCTCTCCTTTTTGAAAAATGGCTCATAAAGTGATCATAGAGCAAGTGAAATTGGCCCAAACCCCTTGGTCATATGTATATGTAGAAGGAGAATCTACTAAATTGAGCTTTGGTCTTGTGCATCTTGCCTTGCTCACTAAAGAAATTCAATAAACATTTGTCATTACACTCAAATCTTTTTCATCATCTTGTGGTTGTGAAGGTCATTAGGATGGTGATCGTTTTGGTAGAGAGGAGATTCGTAGTTTGCTTCTAGAAGACATGTACGACCATAAATGTCATCTCTTCATTACGGAAGAAGTGGCCAATAGCAACAAATATTCAAAGAGTTTGAGCATAATTTAGCAACCGTTATTAATGAACATGCCAACACATCGAACAAGTAAAACCTGTGTTGTTTTTGCAATTCTAGTACCTTAGGTTTGTTTATATAAGGACATATGGTGGAACTACTTTTTTCTCTATAATGGGATTTTTGTTTGCCCTTTTTAAAGAGACAACATGATACATGAAATCTTTTATGTCGCCCTCTTCTTCTTTGTATCTTCCTCAGCTTTTTTTGTCTATCATTAAAACTTTCCCTTATTGAAAGAACACTTCTTGTCCTACTACTTTTGTCACTTTTCCTTTATAAATCCACTCTATTTACTGATACTTTTAGCAATTGATCATCCAACCTTTATTTATCATTTATCCCTAATTTTTACAAGTGAGTATTCATTATATAAGCCTTATAGAAGCATTACCACTTTGTTTTTGATAGAGAGAAGAAAAAGTATATATTAGTATTGGTTTTTTTCTCATGTGTTTTTCTCTAATGTTTTCTCATCTAATAAATAACCAAGCATTAGTCATACAGGGATCCAAAGATAAAGGAAAATTTTAAGGAGCCATACTTATGTTAAAGTGTATAAACCTTGGTGAATCTTATGAATTCTTAAAATGCCAACCATAAAAAATTTGGTGGTATTTTTGTAAAAATATTAAAATTTCTAAGGATTTTATGTAGTTTCTAGAAAATTTTGACGATTTTTCCAGTAAAATACTTTTATACTATAAAATTTGGGTGAACAAAATGGAAATTGGAGAATCATTTTTTAGAAAAAAAAAAAAGATGGAAAATTAGACCATTGGTGAAATTTATCCCCTAAAATTTTCCCTACCAAAGACCTCCTCTGGGATCAAGCACCTAGACCAAAATGTCACATGTGGGCATAGTTACAATCAAACTCAAAAATATATCTATAACAACACACAGTGGGGATGATAGAGATGAAACTTATTACCATGCCAACTTTGATAATACCAATAAACGCAATCTAATCACCAACCATATACTCTTTAATATCCATTAGGAGAATATGATTGAGTGCCTTACCTCCATCATCTTGTCTACCTAGATTTCTCTATTGAGGGTGTTGACATCGATCAGGATGGTGGTGGGATGGTGTGATATCCTATAGAGAAGCCATGTGGTGTAGATGTTTAGCAAGAGAATCTTGTAGAGACCTTGATGAAATCCAGATACTACTTCTCCAAACCCATTTTTTTATTTCAAAATAAATATAGAGGAGACGCTTCAATCCCAATCCTAAAAGGTACACTAGGAAATCATAATTGGATAGGATTTTGGAAATTTAAACGATCTGCTCCTCCTTCAAACCAATCTATAATGATTTTCTAGAAAAGGATAGCATGGGACTATTCGTTGTGCATTTCCAAGGGTGCCTCAATGTAACACACCCGACCCCTTAAAGCTCTTTTATGAGGTGGGGCATCATAAATTCGTTTTTCCTTAATTAATCAAATCCTCCTTCCAGGGTCTCTATCATGTTATGTTCATCCATATCTCTCCAACCACTGTCTCCATGCTCAAAACTGAGCTCCAAACTGGAAGATATGTCCTTCCCAAATTCTTTGGGTGTTTATTGGTCAAGGATCATGTGGTCCTTCTCATACATGTCATCCCAAGTTCCCCAAAATCATGGGGCTCCCAACGCTCCTAAATCTATGGAAAAGGTCCAACCACCATTAATCCAACGACAGATCTTCCTCGATGTTAACACTTATGCCTAAGGGAAAAGTTCAGCGTTCAACATTGAATGCCTCTTTTCTATCTATGCAAGAGACCTCCTGGAGTCTTGAACCCCCAAAGTATCGTAATCTTGCCACATGACCCTAGCCTTCGGGCCTTTTGGTCTCTCTACAATACCACACTCTAAACCCTCCCTAACTCCTGAAGTCTTGGACTTCCAAAGTTCCTGTCACCTTTATAACCACTGTGGCTAGGCGGGTACGTATTAGGGGCTCACACATGTCATGTATAATGGGTCCATAGTGTATGTGATACACGTGAATCCAGATGAATGTGGCATTACAAACTTGGGTCCATGTCACCCTGGATGATGTCACTGTGCCATGTCACTCCGGACTGATCGTCTTTCATAACCTTCAATCTCGCGGCCAAGGTATGTCCATGTAACCCTTGGATCAATGGCCTCTTCTATTTCATAACTTCGGTGTTTGGGGGTTTCATGGTGTAAACTTCTCCTTTCTCCCAGAGTTGGTCAGCGTTGGGTTGACCACAACCTATATATGACGATTAGGAAAAGTCCTGAAGCATCCCCGAATCGATGGCTCTCGTCACTTCGGGCTTCAGAGCTTATCGACACACCACACCTCAAATCCTCCAGAGTGCCCAATCTCCGAACTAAAGGATCTGGCCCCACGCGTCCCCTGTATATCAATGGATGAGAGGGATATCAAAGGATATGAGGATCAACGGTCCTCATTACTTTGTGAATTCGGCCTTCGGGGGGTTTCGACATTACAACACCCCTGTTCTCTTGAAGCGGTCAACGTCAAGCTGACCTTGACATAGATCTAACAGTACGAGGGTGTCCACATAACCCCAGATATCTATGGATCGTAACTTTCACTCAAGGGTCCCTTGGGTCCCATTGTTAGGCCACTCCTAGAAAGACATTTTTCATCCCAACACACTCCGATAGAATACGTGGAACATGCCTCAAGTCACTGACATCCCCTTGCCATGCCAGGAGGTCTCCACACCCGACAACACTGTCACTCGACACATGGTCCCCCACGTGCTCTTTGACGTGATACACACGTCCCCATGATTGAACGATAAAGAGGGGTCCCTAAGGATCCTTAGATCCACAGTCCACATTACTTCATGACTCCGACCTTCGAGGGTTTTGACGTTACAAAAATCTTTTCCTTCTGAAGCGGTCAATGTTTGGCTGACTACATCGTAGATCCGATGGTTGGGATAGTTCCCGAGCATCTTTAGATCTACAGTCCTGGTCACTTTGCGGCTCCGACCTTCGGGGGGTTTTGGCTTTACTACCACTCCATTATCCTGAAGCGAGACTTCACCAAAGTATTGTGTGCGGGTCCCTTCTCCTGAATGATAGGATGGTAGGCAGGGCTCCTAACGATCTCCCCCAAATCTATGACTCTCCTTTACTTTGTAACTTCGGCGTTCGGGGAGTTTGATTCTATGGCATCTTCATTTTCCCGAAGTAGGAATTCATTGAAGTCATATCAGTGTAGATCCAATGGCTGAGAGAACCCATGAACATTCTCGATCAGTGGCTCGCGCTACTTCGCGATGGGGAGTAGGATCCTGGTTTATTCGGTAAGATAGATTCATCTAACCGATAGGGAAACCACCCAACGTCGGTCAACCTTACAAGTAGTTGTAACTCTCAGTCACCTTCAGTCAGTCTGTGACTATTAGGGTCGACAATACTCTGAAGTCCCAGACTTCCAGAGCTCTAAAGCCAGAATGACTCAGCTTCCTTAGGCTTAGCCTAGGGTTCTTCGGTGTTGGTCATATGGGTCCTTCTAATTCTCACAATTTAAACACAACTTCCTCATCATGGATTTGCTAAGGTCTTGGGAATAATATCTCGGTCGCACAGCAAGGAGTCTGAAGGGGATATCCTCTTCGGATCGTCAGGGTCATATGGACACAATGCTTTATATCCCATCCCTCCTACAAGATTATTTCCCAAGACACCTCAAGGGTTAAGTTGGGGCATATAGATGATCAATCAGAAGCATAATTTCACAAGAAGATAAAAGCATACACATATCTTGATCATTCAATACAAAAACCATATATAGATAGATAAATACGTGCATTCATCCATTATTCCATTTCAATGCATAAGGTATGAAAACACTTATCAGAACAAGACGACGTGATGCAACTGCTGAAAGGGGTGTCTATTTCCTCCCAACCATAGGCTCAGTCACTCCTAACATATTTACCACTGGCCACCCCCGACCTAGACCACGATGCTCTGAGATAGAATCCTTTCTTCTAGCTCAACTACAATTAGGGACAGAGGTTACTCTCCTCCTCCCACAGGATCTTGGAAACAGGTTTTCTCTATACCAAGCAAAGAGTTCTTCCTAAGTACTTCCTCAGTCACTCACCAACCTCATTTATAAGCTTGTATCATAACCCTTCTAGCCACTTCCTGTGACCAGAAAACACTCATTTCTGAGTTCTTCCTCTAATACGAGATCTTAGTCTTTCGTCTCTGCTTCTCTTCGCAGGTATTCCTCTTCCCACCACGCCCTCCTTTCTTTCCTTCCCCAATAATATTGCGTACGGCCCAAATTCCCAGTCTGTGGTCAGGTCTAAAATCCTTACAAATGGGTGCTCTGCCCCATCCCTCATTAAATCTTGAGGAGGTCTTCCCACCTACCAGCTTGACTGTAATTCATTCTTGGGTTAGAGTACTGTTATGATCCTGAGCAATTAAATCCAGTAAGGTACTGGTTTGGTGGGGGTTATCTTAACCATTCTTGGTTCCCCTCACCATCTCTTTCATAGCATCTATGGTCTCTCTTGGAAAAGCCCCCTTTCAGCAGTTATGCAACACTTATACAATTCCTATTAATAACAGAAATTACATTCATTGACCTTTGATACAAAGGTTCATCAAATCAAACATTCACACATATCGAATTTTCCATAGTCTCTTGGCCAATATAGTTATATTCACAAACTAGGGGAAACAAGGGTGTTACAATCCCCTCCCCCTTAAAGGAACATCGTCCTCGATGTTCTATCTGTCAATGTGCTCTGTATATATAGAAATAAAAAAAAATGGATATGCCTGTCTCATGGCATCCTCCATTTCCCACGTAGCCTCATCTGGGCCAGATTGTTTCCACTGCACCTTAACCTGTGCAATGGTTCAGTTCCTGAGTGAGGTTTCCTTCCTATCTAGTATGCATTGAGCTTCTGGTAGGAATTCTCCCTCTGGATCCACCTGAATCACAGGCCATTCAATTATATGATTAGAATCATGTACATATTTCTTCAATAATGAAACATGGAAAACATTATGTGCCTTCACCGTGGGAGGGAGTGCTAGCCTATAAGCTATAGGTTCCACTCTATCTAAAATTTTGAAGGGTCCACAATACCGGGGTGCTAGCTTGGCACAAGCTCTCATTATCAGGGAACTCTTCCTGGGCCTAAATCTGAGATAGACATGGTCTCCTATCTTGAACTCTCTGGGAGTTCTCTTTCTGTCAGCGTAACGCTTCTGTCTATCCTGAGCAGTTTTCATATTTTTCTTTATCTGAATCACTTGTTGTTCCATTTCTTTTAACATGTCAGGTATTATAGTAATTATATCCACTGGATTACTCTAGCTGATTGTTTTCTTGCACTGTCTACCATAGAGGGCTTCAAAAGGGCTCATCTTCAATGACTCTTGATAATCGTTGTTGTAAGCAAATTCTACCAATGGTAGGTAGTCTTCCCACTTCTTAGGCTAATGCTTTACATGAATCCTTAACATGTCTTCTAATATTTGGTTTACTCTTTCTATATGTCCATCAGTTTGAGGGTGATAGGTTGTGCTAAATAACAATTTAGTCTCAAAACCAACCATTAAGGACTTCCAAGAGATTGAAGTAAATTTTGTGTCTCTGTCTGACATAATCTCCCTGGGCATGACATGCAGTCAGAATATCTCCTTCATGAACATGTTGGCAATATCTATTGTGTTGCAATTTGACTTGACATGAACGAAGTGAGAAAACGTGCTCAATTTTTCCACCACTACCATGATGGCATGATTATTCTTGTCCAATTTTGGTAATCCGGTGATGAAATCCATGGGAATGGTTTACCATTTCCATTCCAGAATTGGTAGAGGTTGTAACATGTTGGATTACTGAGAGGGGGGTTGAATCAGTAATAGAGAAATCTAATCCTTTATAACCATATTATGCAATTTTTATATCAATGTAAACAATGAACAAATGAACAATCATACACATACACAGTACACTAATGTTTTTACGTGGAAACCCAAAGCGGGAGAAAACCACAAAATGTTTTGTCTTATATGTCTTGAAGAATTACATTCATCGGAAGCCCAAATTCCTTTGTTTTCTGGCTGCAACTGGAAGGAGGTTCCAACCCCCTAGTTTCTCAGGCTACAACCTGAGGGAATCTCTAAATCCCCGATTCTCTGGCTACAACCAGAAGGAGGCTACAAACCCCTATGCTCTTTGGCTACAACCGGAAGGTGGCTACAACCACTTGTCCTTGCCCCGTCCAACTTTCCTGACGTATAAGTAGAATGATGGAACCACTATCACACTATCACTGTGAGATGTACTGTTGTAATCCTGTACCAATAAACCTACACCAAACAACCTGAACCATGTATCAACCATGCATCAACATGTACCTCAACCTGTAATCAACCTATAACATAAACAAGTGCATCAACCATGCACCAACCTATACCAAACAACCTATAATTAAATTGTACCATAAACAAGTGAATTAACCATGCACCAACATGTACCTCAACCTGCAAACCTTCTTTAACTTTAACAACAAGAGACTAGCATTTTCATCAAACTTTACTTTAGTCTCACATGACTAGTTTTGGATTAGTCAACAACCCTAACTTGAAATAATCATAACTATGTACATGTAATGAATAAAGATTTGAAAATAGTACACAATGTTATTCAGTGTGTTTTGTGCAATTCCTCCAGGTGTCACTACTTGGAACCTCTCAGAAAATGAGTTATAGAAAAAATGGCATACCTTGTTGAATTATGGCTTATTCTAGAGAGCAAACTTGTAGAGTGTGTCCTGCACAGAATATTTGTTGTATGGATATGAAACTTTTAAACAGAATAATAAATACTCTACTCTAACCAACACATTTGGTCTTACTGAATTTGGATCTGTTATGAAGAAGTTATGACATTTTTACCCAAAACACTTGTTTTAGACTAGTTTCAGGACTAGCCATAAACCCTATTTTCCATGGAGTGTAACTCCAAAAATACAATGAACCACAAGATGAAATTTGTACCACATCTACTTGGATATGTTTCCTTAATGACCTCAAAATTTCATGGTCTGAATCATTCTAGAAAAAAAATTATTGCGAAAATGGTGAGATGACTTGTAAATAACATACCTTAGAAAGCATCATCAAAAGAATTTATCCTCCCTTGAATTTCGGCCTTCTTTACTTCACCTTCCCTCTGAAATTCGGCTTAGATATCCTTTGGTTACCTCAGTCACCTGTAGATATTCAATATTCTCAAGTGTGTTTAAAATGAGAGAGCCTTGCCTCTTATTTATACTCTCGAAGTAGCTTTCTTAGAAGCATCTTCTAGGCCACTTTGTCCACATAGCCACTTTGTTCACATAGTCACCTATGTCCAAATTTTCCCAATTTTCCACTTTTCCATGTATCCAATAGTCACTTGACCACTTAACCCATTTTCCTCATTTTACGGTTAACCTTCTTATAACCACTTTCCATAATTATAAAGTTCCCCATTTACTTTATTATTTAAATAATCCTTGTTGACTTTGTTTGACTTTGTCACTTCACTTTATTATTTAAATAATCCTCTTTGATTTTGTCACTTCACTTTATTATTTAAATAATCCTCTTTGACTTTGTCACTTCACTTTATTATTTAAATAATTTCTTCTTTGTAAGCACTTTGACTTCTTTGACCTTTTGCAGCTTCAAGCCAATCATACGAGGGTCCTTCAACTTCGTAAGGTCATAACTCTCAAACCGTGAGGAGTTATGTGGCGTTCCACATACCACCGGAAATGGCATGAAATGTACTATCAATATAGAATAGTCTTACCTACAAAGATATTAAAACTCATACCATTATACATCAAACAAACTTGGGTACATTACCCAAACCTTTGTGCTATCAGAATTCGCTACCATAATTTCTTCAAGGGTTGACATCAATGAAAACCAACCCAATTAATCAACAATATCCCCCTTTGGCATTGATGGTAGCACTCTGATGCAATACTGAAATCATATCACTCATGCTCCCCCTAGAACCATGCCTGCATATTTGTGACCAATGCTCCCCCTGGAACCATGCCTATGTCCTCTGCATCTGATAAATCTCGCCCCCTTTTTCATCAATGAAAAAACTATCTTTCCATTCGAGGTTGCTCCCCCTAACTGACTCATATGATCTCCCAACCTGAACTATCCTCTTTATGGTGTTTCCTCGTGTACATCTAAGACATATAAGATAAACATTCAAAAGCATTCATTTTGGAGTAGAAATAACTCTGAGTCTCTGGCGAAGATACTCAAAGGCTTCCCGTGGAAGCGGTTTTGTAAAGATTTATGCCACTTGTTCTTTTGTGCCCGCGTATTAAACTATGATATTCTTTTCTGCAACTTTTTCCCATAGAAAGTGATACTTGATTGGAATGTGCTTCATCTTGGAGTGCATCACTGGGTTCTTTGACATATTGATGGCACTTGTATTATCACAATAGATTGGAATGGGCTCATCATACTCAACCTGTATATCTGTCAGAGTTTGTTTCATCCATAGAACATGTGTACAACATGTTGTTGCTGCAATATACTCTACCTAGACTATAGATAAAGATATCGATGATTGTTTCTTGCTTAGCCATGATACTAAACACTCACCCAAGTAGAACGTTTCTCCATTGGTGCTACGCCGGTCATCAATGGAACCTGTTGAATCTGCATCTGTGTAGGCAATAAGTGATAGATCGTTTCCTTTTGGATACCATAATCCAAACTCTTTTGTTCCTTTGAGATATCCGAAAATCCTCTTCCCTGCTAATACATGTGATTCCTTTGGTGTTGCTTGAAATCGTGCCACCTGTCCAACTACCTACATTACATCTAGTCTGGATGTTGTCACATATAGTAGGCTACCAATAATTTATCTGTATTTCCTCTAATCTGTTGAATTTGAATCATCATCTTTGCTCAACTTGCAACCGGTTTGCATGGGAGTGATAACTGGTTTGCAATCTTCCATTCCGAACCTCTTTAGCATTTCTCTGATATACTTGGTTTGAGAAATAAAAATTACTTGGTTTCTTTGACATATTTGAAGACCCAGAAAGAAGGATAGTTCTCCAAGTAATGACATTTCAAATTCATTATGCATGTCCTTTGAAAATGTTTGGCTTAACATGTCATCAGCACTTCCAAAAATAATATCATCAACATAAACTTCAATTAATAAAATACTATCTTGAGTTACCTTGATGTAGAGGTTGTTGTCTACACTTGCTTTTCTAAACCCTGCCTGTTGTAGATATTTATCCAGTCTACAGTACCATGCTCTAGGAGCTTGTTTTAGACCATACAAGGCCTTCTTTAATTTACACACATAATCTATGTTCTCTGACAACTACAATCCTTGTGGTTATTCAATGTAGACTTCTTCTTCAAGTTCTCCATTCAGAAAAGATGATTTTACATCCATCTGATACACTTTAATATTTTTGGAGCATGCATAAGCTAAAATCAATTGGATTGCTTCCATTTTGGCAATTGGGAAAAATGTCTCTTCAAAGTCGATTCCTTCAGCCTGTGCATATCCTTTACATACCAATCTAGCTTTGTTCCTTGTAACCTGTCCATATTCATTCAATTTATTCCTTTATACCCACTTTGTGTCGATCACATTCTTATCCTTTGGTTTTGGAACCAATTCCCAAGTGTCATTTTTCTCTATTTGATCCAATTCTTCATCCATGGCCTTATTCCAAAATTCATCCTTGCTAGCCTCTTCAAAATAGGTTGGTTCAATCATAGATGAGAGTGCTAGGTGTGTTTTTTCTGGTGAACTGATTCTTCTTCTAGTCTCAACTCATGCATCTTTGTTTCCAATAATCTCATCTAAAGGATAATTGTTCTGTACTCGTCTTCTAGGTGTCTTTGGAGGAACTTGTTGATTTTGCTCTTCTTCTTTTGTAGGATCCTCTTCATATTCCCCTTGTACTTCTCTTTCATATTCTAGTTCTTCTTTGTAAATTTGTTCCATTGATTCATTTTCTTCTTCCTTTAATTCGTGTCTACCTGTTTCATCAATTGTTAACGTTGATTCTTTCCACAACTTTGTTCAATCTCAGGTTGTAACACTTGTGTGCATTCCTTGTACTTGACTAACCAACAAGTACTCCTTTGTCCACATAAGAGTCAAACTTTCCCATTCTTCCATCTTCTCTTTTTATGTAGCATTTTCTTCAAAAAACTCTGAAGTGATTCACATTTGCTAGTCTTCCTTTCCATAGCTCGTAGGGATTGTTTTCAGTGTTTTTTCTGAGCATTACTCTATTTTGAATGTGAACTATTGTATGCACTGTTGATATTATGGTAGTTGCAGGAGGTATTTACCTCCACGTGTAAACCTGACAAGGATAGAATACTCCAGGAAGCAAGAAGAAACCCTAATGAGTTGGCTAATAACCCTAGAAGACTTGTCAACTCAAGAAGGTAATTTATATTAGGTTATTATCCTCCAAGAGAAGAAGTCAGCCATAAATAATAATATATACTGAACAGACAGATACCCAGAATGAGAAGTCGGCCCAAGCAGTTAGCCATAATTAGTATAAATACAGGAGGCTAGTTCTCATTCTGGCAAGCAGTCTCAGAATTGCATAGCAACACTTGTGCGCACTGCAGTTGCCCAGTTTCTGCGCAGGTTTGGAGGAGAGTTGTCGTTGCATCTGTTGTAGCTAGCAGTTATGCTTGGACTATCTCTTGGCTAGGGTTTGGACTATCTGATCAGCTCTTATTGGTGCGCTATCCTTGGGGAAAGGTGTGTTGCCCTTTGTTTGGCTATCTAGCCTAGGGTTTTCTTCCGGAATGATTCTCTATCAAGGTTAAGGTGTCGAAGGGTGGCTTCGGCCTATGGTTGGGTGAAAAGGGTATTTTCAATGGTAAAATAAGCACATCCATTTATATTCTAACAAGTTATGGGCCCACACCTCTTTCATTCAGTCTAACCACTGGAAGGAAACATAGTCGTAAGGATATTAAGCTCGTTGAAGAACTGACGCTAGGGTTTCTAGTAGGAGCAGTTACCATAGCATTTCCGCTAGAGTTACTAGCAGGTGTAATTCAAGAAACCCTAATCCTCTTGTTGATGCACCTTAAATGAAGGGATTGACCTAATCTCTGGATAAATCAGTGTGCCCTAGCCTAGCGCATCTCCTGGTACTCTCAGAAATCCAAGACATGAAGATTGAGCTTTTGGTCAAATCTAGGGTTGACCAAATCAAAGTAGCCATGACTTACTCTATGAAGTCAGAGAACAAGTTATATGGAGCTTCTAACTTCAGAGCGTGGAAGACAAGGATTGATCTCATCCTTGCCAAGAATAAAGTGCTAGATATTGTGAAAGGAAAGATCATGAAACTGGAGTTTGAAGAAGGGAAAGAGAAGGAACCACAGAACGTTGCAGCCATGAAGAAGTTCAAAGATGGTGACATCAATGCTATGAGTATCATAGTGGAATCTATAAAAGACCACTTGATACCCTACATCTCCCATCTTGACTCATCGAAGAATATGTACGATGCCCTAACAAATCTCTTCTTAGTCAAAAACATTGGACAAGTTATGGGTCTGAAGAATGAGCTCCGTGACATGAAGATGAATGATGAGGACAACATAACATCATATTTTGTGAGAATCTCTCAGTTAAGATATCAACTACAAGCTATTGAAGATATCATCTCAGAGAAGGAATTGGTAAACATAGTACTGAATGGTCTTCCCAAGACATGGGATGCATTTTCCACAAGCATGAACACAAGGAAGGAGTATCCAACATTTGAAGAACTTTGGACTTTATGTGCTCAAGAAGAATCAAGGATCAGTGAAAAAGAGAAACCCCAAAAGAAGTACGATGATCAAGCCTTCACAACAAGATTCAAGAATTTCAGGAACAAAAGGAAGTTTGGTTCAAGGAGGAATCCAAATCAAGAGAAAGACATTTCAGAAGTACAATGCTTCAACTGTCGAAAGTATGGCCACTACAAGAATCATTGTCCCGAGCTAAATAAAAGGAAAGAGAAACATGAAGCATCAGTTGCCAAAGAAAAGGAATCTACAAAGAAGACTAAGCAGGATGAAAGAGACTTCTTCTTCTAAAGATAAAAATACTCTTCTTATTCCTTGTACATATCTTGTTTGCATCGTCTCTGTACATATCTTGTATATCTATCTCTTGGAAGATAATGTGTTCCAAGAAGAACTATACCAATGGAAGAACAACAAGATAAGGATTGATATCATTGGATAATACATGAAAGAATGAAATACATCAAGCAAATCATGTGGAAACTATTGCAAGATAAGCCGAATAAATCATGAAGAGAATTAGAAGAAGAAAAGACAGAAAGAAGTCAGCAATCAAGAGGAAATTGGAGAAAGACTTATGACGTTTTGTAGAAGACAACAAGACAGAAGCGTGGACTCTGTTAGACAGAGAGAGCCAATTATATATTGCAAAAGATAATAAGGATGCAGACAGAAGCATGGACTCTATTAGACAGAGGGAGTTGATTATATGAACTCATACATGAAGCAAGGATTAGGAGGGAGCTAATCCTATGATCCATTGAATATGATGAAGTATATATCCATGGTAGTAACCATGAAAGACAGTACATGCTTAGTTCAACCTCAAAAGAAGTCTTCTTTAAAGAGAATCCTTAAACTATCCCTGGTTGTCCATCCAGATCTGTGATCCTATGATGAAAAGAAGTGGAATATTTAGGGCATGGAATCTATAAGAAACTCCATGGACCCAAAGGCTAAAGAAAAACATGAGGAAGAACATGAAGATTCCAAGAAACAAGAGAAGCCTGAACAACCAATCATTGTATCGATAATCACAAGATTACCAGCCTAATATGAAAGCAATCAAGCAGAACTGAAAGTTGTGATGAAGAACAATGTACGGAAGACTTATGAATAAAAGAATTGCAAGATACAGAACTAGAGGTTCTCCCAGATGGAGGGAGAAGACTATGATTGCTCGTTCCGGTAAACCAGACATACCTCTACATGAGTCATTATATCATCCATGGGTTGGAGTGCTACATCAATATGAATGCAAAGATTGTTCTCCAGAGCAATTGAACAAATATCATATGAAGAGCAACCTCAATACTTTGAGGCATACCAGAAAGAGACCCTTGTATACAGATGACAGAAGATAACTTGGTGAAGAACCTCCAATGCACAGCAGAAGCGTGGTGAATATTCTCTGTATTGTATCAAGTTGATTACTCAGTAGATAAGATCTCATGATGACAGAAGAAGTGCCACATGGATATGTTCCAGTGTTCCAACAATGATATACTTTATTGATCAGAGCTACATGAAGCCTTCAGAGAAAACCAGTGCTCCAGAATGAAGTACATTTGAAATCAAGCATTACATTATCTATGATGAAGTTGAGAAAGGAGAAAGAGGTTCTCCATTACATATCTCCATAGATGAGCAGATAAGAAGACATTTTGGTAAAGCTTATGTCCAAAATGAAAGAGTTTGCGTACTCAAGCTAGAGCTCATGGAGATGAATTCCTTATTGAAAAAGGAAGAGATGACTCCCAAGTTGGGAGGGAGCACTGATATGTATTGATTTATGGACAATCATTTTTCAGTTCGAAAAATGGTCCAGGATGAGAAGCTTCCTTTCCAGTTCAGAAAGCGGATTGAGATTTCTTACGGGTAGCAATTTCCCATTGTGTTTAACATGGGAAATGGTCCAGATTGCTGATGTATCATAGACAGTGAGTTCCCATTGTGGTTAACATGGGGAGTGGTCTAGGGCAGTCTCTCTTCTTGAGGGCTACTCAAGAAGACTAGCCAGTCTCGTCGGACAGTGATTTCTCATTGTGGTTAACATGAGGAATGGTCTATTTTGGAGGTTGATACATGACAGTATTTTCCTCTTGTGGTTAACAGAGGAAATTCTCCAGACAGTCATTCCTTAGGGTTTATACATTCTCTCCAGGGTGCACTTTGATTAGTGTAGGAGGAATGGCCCAGGGTGGGGAATGGTCCAGGCTCAGCAATCAGGGGCAGGCATTCCTTAGGGTTTATACATTCTCTCTATGGTGCACTTTGATTAGCATAGGAAGAATGGCCCAGGGTGGGGAATGGTCCAGGTTCAGAAGACAGGACAGTTATTCTTCCTTTCTTGAGAAGAATAGTCCAGATATCTCATTGTTCTACTTTGAGGGAAGATATTCTTTCAGATCTCACAGATGTGAGTGAAATATTGGCACAGATGATTCATTTTATATCATAACATTATTTCTGTGCAGGTTGATATCAGATGATTGTTATGAATATTGTATGATAGTAGATGTATACTACTGTGGTGGATGTGTTCCACTGTTCATGACTATACATTGTTGATCAAGTACTTGTGTGTTACTTGGTGTGGTAGTGTACCACTAGATTGTAGTTATGTACTACTATGGATAGACACAATTGTTTTCTATTTTGTTCTGATTGCCTTGAAGACTATCAACAGTTTATTGGAAATAATTATCATCCAGATGAATGATGAACAAAGATTTTCAAGACAGAAAATGGTTCAGAACATTTACTCTTCTAGATTAGAAGAATGGCTCTTGTATCACTCTATGGAGTGAGAATCATGTCTGATTACTCAGATAGAGTATGGTTTGGAGAGAAGATGCAGTTGATGATGATGATGGTTCTCATGATCTAGTCTATATAACTATGTTGATGCTACCAGGTGAATGGTATGTTTTGTGCTCAAGACCATTTCCTATAATACCTCCCTAACTAGGAGGGAGTGTTGATATTATGGTAGTTGTGGGAGGTATTTACCTCCACGCGTAAACCTGACAAGGATAGAATACTCCGGGAAGAAAGAAAAAACCATAATGAGTTGGATAATAAACCTAGAAGACTTGTCGACTCAAGAAGATAATTTATATTAGGTTATTAGCCTCCAAGAGAAGAAGTCGGCCAGAAATAATAATATATACTGAACAGGAAGATACCCAGAATGAGAAGTCGGCCCAGGTAGTTAGCCAGAATTAGTATAAATATAAGAGGCCAACTCTCATTCTGGCAGGCAGTCTCAGAATTGCATAGCAACACTTGTGCGCACTGCAGTTGCCCAGTTTCTACGTAGGTTTGGAGGAGAGTTGTCGTTGCAACTGCTGCAGCTAGCAGTTACGCTTGGACTATCTCTTGGCTAACGTTTGGACTATCTGATAAGCTCTTATTGGTGCGTTATCCTTGTGGAAAGGTGCACTACCCTTTGTTTGTCTATCTAGCCTAGGGTTTTCTTCTGGAATGATTCTCTATCAAGGTTAAGTGCCTCGGAGAGTGGCTTCGGCCTATGGTTGGGTGACAAGGGTATTTTAAATGGTAAAACGAGAACATCCACTTATATTCTAACATGCACTACCTGTGTCCAAAAGATATCTGTCAATTTGGAATCCATTAGCATTGTTAGAGCCATTTCCTGTACTATCTAGTTCTTTCTTTCAACAACTACATTCTGTTGAGGTGTCCTAGCAACAGAGAATTATCTTTTTATTCCATGCATGTTGCAGTAGTCCATAAATTCCTTTGAAGTGAAATCTCCTCCATTATCATATCTCAAGCATTTGATTTTTGAATCCATTTCATTTTCAACCATTTCCTTGTAGACCTTGAAGTCTTCAAAATCTTCCTACTTATTCCTGAGAAAGAAAACTGCAGTCATTCTTGTATAATCATCAAATAATAACATAAATTATTTCTCACCTTTTAAACCCTTTGTTGTATTTGGTCCAACTAGATGAGTATGCACAATTTCTAGTGGTCTTGTCGCTAAATATTCTTTTGATTTAAACATGGTCTTTGTTTGTTTTCCTTGTTGACAATGCTTGCATAAAGTGTTGGTTGGTTTCATGATCCGGGGAATTTATCTAACTGCTTCCCTTTTGTTGACTCTGAAAAGTTTATCAAAATTTATGTGACCCATTCTTCCATGCCATAGCCAACTTTCATCTTCCTTTCCTAGGAAACACTTTTCATTTCCAATTTCACTTAATACATATATGTTGCTTGAAGTTCTCGCAGTTGTTGCAATCAATTTTCTTGAACCTTCTTTTCTTATCTCGTACTTTTGTGAATCGAAAGTAACTTTATGCTCTTGATCACACATTTTACTCACACTTAGAATATTATGTTTCATATCTTCTACTAGTAGAACATTTTCTGCCTTG
This sequence comes from Picea engelmannii, assembly GCA_009831015.1. Lineage (NCBI taxonomy): Eukaryota > Viridiplantae > Streptophyta > Pinopsida > Pinales > Pinaceae > Picea > Picea engelmannii. The sequence continues at coordinate 170,122 of ML797937.1, read as the reverse complement.
GTATTCTTGTTCCCAATTCTGACTGTGCCTTTTCCAATGATTTTAGATGAATCATCATTTCTGAAGGAGACTGATCCATATCTTTCCTTTCTTAATGTAATAAACCTGTCTCTATCACTTGTCATGTGATTTGAACAACCATTGTCAACATACCAACCATGTTTCTTCTTCTTAGCTTGTAGAGCGAGTGTGAATTATTCATTGCTATATTGATTCTGCTTTCTTATCCATGTCCTTTTCTGAGGTTCTTGTCTGTGACTATTGTTGTTTTGTTGTGGTTCTCTGGGAGGGACTTTCATTCTGAAATCTTTGGCCATGTGTCCAAAGTTGTTACATTTGTAGCATTCCACTTCACTGCTCAAAGATTCAAACCTGTTGTAACTTCTTCTATGTGTTTCACTAAGCCTTCTTAGATAAACCTTTTGTGTATGACTTTCAAATTTGTTTATGTTCCTGTTGTTAGATCTGAAATTCACATCTTTATGTCCAAAATTATTACATGAATAACATAAACCAAAAAATATAGTTTGATATCTGGGAGTTGAAGATCTTCTGAAAGGAGGTACTCTTATGAATCATTCTTCTTCCTGAGGCATATCTATTTCTATTGGTCATTGATTCTGAAATCTGAATCTTCTCGGTGGAGGAGTGTCCCTTTAATTTTCTTTGTAGACCTTATTATCCCCTTTGATTGTTTTTGCATATCTTTTTGGATATGTTTCTTGTTCTGTTGTTTTGGAGCTTGATCCATTTTCTGTCTGATTGTATTCAAGTCTAGACTTGTCATAATGAGGTTTTTGACTGCTAATAATGTCATTCAAAACTTTTGAGTTGTTCTGCATATTTTTCTTTTGAAGATCCTTTCTTAATGTGACAATTTATGCTTCCAAATTTCCAATGATCCCATCTCTTCCTTCTAGATGTTCTTTGAGTGCTTCTTCAATTATTTGATCTTCTTCAATTTGAACCTTCAAACTTGTGATCATTTGTTATAGTTCCTGAGTGTCTTCTTTCTTGTCTAGTTCCGCTAGTAGTTTCTTGTTTTTCTTCTTTTCTATTTTGATAACTTATATGGCACACAAATTATTCTCGATAGTCAATTTCTGCCTCTTCATATTCTTCTTCGACCTCTTCATATTCTTCTTCGACCTCTTCATATTCTTCTTCGAAGTCTTCTTTATCAGAGTCTTCTACTGCCATGAATAGAACTCTTTTTGTCTCACTGTCATTGACTTCATCTTCATCTGATCATGAGATGTTTTCTTTGGTGCATAAGATTTTCTTGAAAAATTTCATTGTGGTTCTTTTCCCTTTATATGTTTGTTTTCTATTTGAGTAACCTTCATCATTTCTCTTTTTCTTATGAGGACATATGTTAGAAAAATGACCAATACCATCACAATTAAAACAAATCAAAGGAATCTTACCTCTATACCTGTCATTGGTTCCATTGTTCAATCTTCTGACAAAGTTGGCCACTTCTTCATCATCTTATGAGACATCATTGTTGTTGCTATGTTCTTTTTCTTTTTGCTTTCCCTTTTTCTTTGACCTTTTGGATTCTTTGAAGGTTGCTTCTTTTATATCTGGATTTTCCTGTTCAGTTCTCATTTCATATGTTGTGAAGATTCCATGTAGTTTGTCCATGATTATTGAGTTTAGATCTGCTCTTTCTTCTAGTGCCAATATCTTAGGGTCAAATACCATAGGAAGAGATCTTAGTACCTTTTGAAAAATTATAGATTCTTTGATTTCTTCTCCCAATCCCAAGATTGAATTTACTGTTTTATCGACTCGTAAAAAGTAAGCTGCAATTTTCTCATATTCCTTCATCTTTAGTTGTTCGAACTAACCTATGTAAGTTTGAAGCTTTGCTTCTTAGACTTTTGAATCTCCTTCATAAATATTTTGAAGTTTTCCCCAAATATCTTTAGCGGATTTACAATGTGAAACTTTGGTGAATATTGATTCTCCAAGACCATTCAAAAGTGCATTTGTGGCTTTGGAATTATTCTAACCGAGTTTTGTAGCTTTGTCATTTGTCGGTGGAACTACTGGTGTTGTGTATCCATCTACAATTGATCGCAAAATTTCAAATCCATGTGCCTATATATATGTCTTCATCCTTATTCTCCAAAAGGCATACTTCTATCCATCAAACTGTGGTATTCCATTTTTATACATGTTTTTTCTCTCCATGATCTACCTTTCAGTGGTTAAACTGATTTTTGAAGGAACCTGCTCTGATACCAATTGTTGGATTACTGAGAAGGGGGGTGAATCAATAATAGAGAAATCTAATCCTTTTTAACCATATAATGTAAACAATGAACAAATGAACAATCATACACATACACAGTACACCAGTGTTTTTACGTGGAAATGCCAACTTCCTTTGTTTTCCAGTTGCAAATGGAAGGAGGCTCGAAACCCCTAGTTTCTCAGGCTACAACCTGAGGGAAGCTCCAACTCCCCAATTATCTAGCTACAAGCAGAAGGAGGCTACAACCCCATATGTTCTCTGGCTACAACCGGAAGGTGGCTACAACCAACTATCCTTGCCCCGTCCAACCGCCTTGACGTATAAGTAGAATGATGGAACCAATGTCACACTATCACTGTGAGATATATTGTTGTAAACTTGTACCAATAAACCTGCACCAAACAACCTGAACCATGTATCAACCATGCATCAACATGTACCTCAACCTATAATCAACATGTACCATAAATAAGTGCATCAACCATGTACCAACCTATACCAAACAACCTGTAATCAATTTGTACCATAAACAATTGTATCAAACATGCACCAACCTGTACCTCAACTTGCAAACCTTCCTTAACTTTAACAACAAGAGACTAGCATTTTCATCAAACTTTACTTTAGTCTCACATGACTAGTTTTGGATTAGTCAACAACCCTGACTTGAAATAATCATAACTATGTACCTGTAATGAATAAAGATTTGAAAATAGTAAACAATGTTCTTTAGTGTGTTTTATGAAATTCCTCCAGGTGTCACTACTTGGAACCTCTCAGAAAAGGATTTATAGCAAAAATGGCATACCTTGTTGAATTTTGGCTTATTCTAGAGAGCGAACTTGTAGAGCGTGCCCCACACAGAATATTTGTTGTATGGATCTGAAAATTTTACAAAGAATAATATAGACTGTACTCTAACCAACACACTTGGTCTTACTTAATTTGGATCTGTTATGAAGAATTTATGACGTTTTTTCCCGAAACACCTATTTTAGACTAGTTTCAGAACTAGCCATAAACCCTATTTTCCATGAAGTGTAACTCCAAAAATACAACGACCCACAAGATAAAATTCATATCATATCTACTTGGATATGTTTCCTCAATGGCCGTCCAATTTCATGATCTGAATCATTCTAGAAAAAAAACTATTGTGAAAATGGTGAGATGACCTGTAAATAACATATCTTAGAAAGCATCATCAAAAGAATTTATCCTCCCTTGAATTCCGGCCTTCTTTTCTTCACCTTCCCTCTGAAATTAGGCTTAGATATCCTTTGGTTACCTTAGTCACCTGTAGATATTCAATATTCTCAAGTGTGTTTAAAATGAGAGAGCCTTGCCTCTTATTTATACTCTCCAAGTAGCTTTCTTAGAAGCATCTTCTAGGCCACTTTGTCCACATAGTCACCTATGTCCAAATTTTCCCAATTTTCCACTTGTCCATGTATCCAATATCCACTTGACCTCTTAACCCATTTTCCTCATTTTATATTTAACCTTCTTATAACCACTTTCCATAATTAGAAAGTTCTCCATTTACTTTATTATTAAATAATCCTCGTTGACTTTGTCACTTCACTTTATTATTTAAATAATCCTCTTTGATTTTGTCACTTCACTTTATTATTTAAATAATCCTCTTTGACTTCGTCACTTCACTTTATTATTTAAATAATCCTCTTTGACTTTGTCACTTCACTTTATTATTTAAATAATTTCTTCTTTGCAAGCACTTTGACTTCTTTGACCTTTTGGGGCTTCAAGCCAATCATATGAGGGTCCTTCAACTTTGTAAGGTCATAACTCTCAAACCGTGAGGAGTTATGTGATGTTCCACATACCACTGAAAATGGCATGACATGTACTATCCATCTAGAATATTCTTACCTTCAAAGATATCAAAATTCATACCATTATACATCAAACAAACTTGGGTCCATTACCCAAACCTTTGTGCTACCGAAATTCTCTACCGGACTTTCTTCAAGGGTTGACATCAATGACAACCAACACAATTAATCAACATAAAAACCCTGTCGGGTGCCGGTGTTCTACCTTAACTTGCTGGCATTCTAGACACTTAGCTAGATAGTCATCTATGTCCTTTTTCAATCCATGCCAATAGAATTGTTTCCTAGTGGTCGTGATCATTTTCCTATAACTTGGATGACTAGTATATGGTCTCTTGTGTAGTTCATCCATTATGAACCTCTTCAAGTCGTCACAACTTGGAATATACAATATTTTTTTGTAGGTCGGCAGGCCTTCATCGAGCATCTGATAGCCTTCATACTTTAGCCCCATGGGCTCTTGCTTTAGGTATGATGTCACGGTCTTGAAAAATGAATTTGTTTCTTGTGCATTCCTGACTCTCTCCCTGAAATCTGTTTCACAGGGGCTCATTGCTTCCAAGTGAATCATTTTCACACTTCTGCTAAGGTCATTGGCCACCCTATTTTCCTTTCCTTTGATGTGTTTGATTTCAAAATCAAACTCACTAAGGAGAGCCATCCACCTAGCTTGTCTAGCATTGAGTTTTGGTTGATCAAACTGGTGCCTCAGCCCACAATGGTCTGTCATAAGTACAAATCTCCTACCGAGGTGGTAATTCCTCCACATTTTTAAAGCATGCACTATGGCAGCCAACTCTAGGTCATGGGTCACATAGTTGATTTCATGCTCATTCAATTTTATGGATTCGTAGCAAATTACGTGCCATTCTTACATAAGGAATCCTCTGAGTCCTTCCTTACAGGAATATGTATACACGAGGAAGTCATTATCAAGGTCTATAACATTCAACATGGGTGCAAGGGTTAGAAGGTATTTCGGCTCCTAAAATCTTTCTTCACATTTTGATGTCCAAGTGAATTTAGCCCCCTTTTCGGAAGGGCAATGATTGGACAACCAATTTTGGAAAATCATTTTATGAATCTTCTATAGTATCTTGCTAAGCCCATAAAGGATATGATAATAGATACATACTTTGGGGTAGGCCATTCCATGATAGATCTGATCTTTTCACTGTCTACTGCCACTCCTTCTTCAGAAATAACATGGCCTAAGTAATGGAATTGCTTCTGAAAAAAGTCACACTTGCTAAACTTAGTGTAGAGCTGATGCTCTCTTAGTACTTGAAGCACTAGTTTAAGATGTTCTTCATGCTCCTCTCTATTCTTGGAGTATATTAGGATATCATTAATGAAAACCAATACAAATCTGTCTAGGAATTTTTTGATTACATTATTCATCAAGCACATAAAAGTAGTGGGGGCATTGGTTAATCCAAATGGCACCACCACAAATTCATAGTGACCATATCTTGTCTTGAAGGTTTTTTTGTGGATGTATTCATCCTTGATTCAGACTTGATGGTATACAGACCTTAAGTCGATCTTTGAGAAAATGGAAGCACCCCTTAATTTGTCGAACAAGTCATTGATTCTTGGTAAGGGATACTTGTTCTTTATGGTTGTCTTATTGAGTTGTCTATAATATATGCACAATCGAAGTGTGCAATATTTATTTTTCACAAACAAGGCGTATGCTCCCTGTTATCCCCGATATCTAGGGACAACTAGGAGATCATGTCTCGAGGCCCACATGGTCCTAGACATGGAGTACGAGAGCAGATTGACTTGAGCATGGCCCTTGAGGGCCCATCTTTTCTTCTTCTCAGCCAGACTTGTCCTACCAGCGCCTCCATCACTACCGTCCTGGGCTTGCATCAGAAAAGGCTCTTGCTCCATGAGGTAATTGGTCCGAGGTATCATGGTATGTGTCACATTTGATCATTATAACCTTCTTGTGTATGCATTAGATCTCTTTCATTTCAGATAACTGCTTGGATCTTACACTAATCCACTTGACCACTGTTGGGGTGATTGATTGGGTAGCTTAGCAAGTTGGTATTCATGGGTTTTGGTTA
>ML797937.1:146452-161380 GCA_009831015.1 Picea engelmannii | reverse complement strand
CTAAAACGTTGTGACTTCACTCATCTATTTTGATTGACATTGAGTTACTTAATGCATCTGTAAGCTAAATTTGCAAAACGTTTTTGCTCTTTGTCTCTCATTTTGACTCTTGAATCAAAGCTGACGTCACACCTGTAGCAGAAGTAGTATAGGTGATGCAGCATTATATTGTATATGAGCTGATTTGACATGTTTATTGCATTAATGATATGATACAAGGTCTAATATTTGAACATTGAATGCTTATTATCTTTTATGCTTTGTTGAAGAAGTGATACAAGTTGTTTAGCAATCATTGACTTCGTCAACAATTGCATTTGATCATTGCTCATATATTCATTTGAAGATAGTCATTGATTTCATGAAGTACTAACCCACTGCAAGCACATTCTAGTTTTTTCTGTGTTTTGTCTCGCAAACAGGTGCATCATCAGTGGTCTTATCTTTTTGACTATCTCTTATTGGGCAGCAATCTGTGAAAGGGGTTTCCTTGACTTGGCCTTTACCCTTTAGCCTTTCTTTAAACCAGATTGCCTTAGGGACGTCTCCCTTGGACTTGCCCTCCTAAATAGAAAGAGCCCCCCATCGAGGTGACAGTGGGTGGGGAAGCTCCTGTTACGCCGGTTTCACACCTTGACTCAAGCCCTTTGGGCCTTTCCTACAAACCGTGCGATAACACTCCCCATGGAGACATGCTGGGTCAGATGCAGCCTTTGTTCATCATATCCTTTAGTTTTAGCTTGAGCTCAACTATCTCTGGTGTACTCATCCTATAGGGCATTCTAGACATTGGCACTAATCCTAGTGCAAGTTCTATGGAGAAGTCAACGTCTCTTCTCGAAGGTAGACCCGATAGCTCTTCTGGAAAAACATATTTGTATTCTCTTAATATGGGGTGGTTCTCTAAGTTTGGTTTGTCATCCTCAACATATTCCAACACCTGTATTGCATATAGAGGACATCTCTTTCTGCAATACTTTTTCATTTGAAGGGTTGATATTCGTCTCACTGAGACAGGATTCTGAATCCCTTGGAGGTTTATTTCCCCCCCTTCTTCATTTTCACATTCCAAGGTTTTATGGCAACATTACAACTTAGTTTTATGAGTGGCTAACCAGTCCATACCAATCAACAGGTCATAATATCCTAGGGGAAGTAAGTTAAGGGTCGCTTGGGTTGGTAATCCATCCATAATGAATTGGAAGGCTAGTATAACCTCTGCTACTTTTCTTTTGGTTCCAGTGGCTAGTTGTACCAACCATGGCTTAACATGTCTAACTGGTTGCATTTTACACTTATCAACAGTCTGAGGGGATACATAACTCAAATTAGAACCACGGTCAATTAAAATAGAAACTAGATGGTTGTCGATCATACCTTCCATATCCACCATTAACGCGTGGTGGTTGGCTTGTTTAGTATCCAAGGCTGTATAAAGTTGTGGCATGCTCCTAGCCACATCATTGATTGTGGTAGATTCTTGGAAGTTGTAGACTATCCTATTGTTCTATTGTCTGTGTGGGAAATCCCTCAGAAGATGTTCTTCTCCACAACCCAAACATTTCAATGGTCTGCTCGTTGGGTTATAAGTATTTCCTAGGGTTGCTCTAAAATGTTTGTTTCCACTCTGGGAGGGGAAATTATGCTAATACACACTTCTAGTAGGAAGGCTCATCCTAGAACCCTTCCCATAGTTCTTAAATCTTGAGGATTTAAACCCCTTCTTCTTGAATCCCAAACTAGTCTTCTTCTTCCAGTCCTTGTGAGGTTCTATCTGACTCCCAAAGTGTTCATAACAATACCTTTCCTTCCAGATAGTATCTTCTAAGGTCTTCGGCTCATAAAACTCAATCCTGTCCCGGAAGGACTAAGCTAACCCACTTATTAATCACTGCACTTTTACCTTTTCATTTTTTTATGTAGGGTACATACCTTATCAGTTCAAGGAATTTATTGATATATTCCTCTATGGTGAGTTGTCCCAGCCTGAGTTTGTAGAACTCCTTAGCCTTCCCATCAAAGTATTTATCTGACAGATACTTCTTCTTGAAGTGTTCCCCAAACTGTTTCCATGACAATTCCTTCTCATGGTTTCCTTTCACATTCCTAAGGTCTTCCCACCAAATGGAAGCCTTCCCATTCAGGTTGAAGATGATTATTCTAGATTTCAAGTTTTCGGAGTAATCATGGACTCTAAAGTATTTCTTTAAACCAAGTAGCCAAGATTAGACCTCTTCCCCTTTCTTAATATCTCCATCGAAAGAGGGTGGTTTGGATTTCTTGAATTATTCAGGATCATGACCTTTGGAATTATTTTGCTTCATTCCTCTCCTTTGAGACGGTGAGCTATTTTTGCTACTAGAAGATCCCTCGGAGTTTCCAGTTTCCTCTCCATAGAACTCTCCTATTGAGTGTCCCCTGCCTCTAGTTTGGGCCTTCCTCAAGGTAATCCTCCTAGTGTGGCCACTTATGGGACCACGTTTTCGTATCTGAGGTGGACTTTGACTTCTCTTCATATGTCATCGGTCCACATGCCTGGATGCGGGTCCATGCTGCATTTTCCTCTATATATCGGATAAGCTCTACAGGAAGACTGCATTAATTTCCATTTGTTTTTCTTGCTCCTTTATCAATCTCTCATTGTCATCCTTGCAACTCTGTAATTTATACATGAGGCTCCTTACAGTTTCAACTAGATCTGGAGGGGTTTCCACCACCCTCCTTTCATCATATTCTTCGTCTCTATTGTGGGAGCCATCTCCCACTTCATGGCACATCACCATCCTTTATACTTGTATTTTATCGCGATTTACTGACTACTCGAGTGTTGACAAAACACTTATTGTTAGCCAACAATCTATTAGTTGATGAACAACCAACAATTTATATTTCTTAAATACACACACAGTAGAATGTTTCATTCTTTACTTCAGTAAAGGTTTAACCAGACTCTTTAGGAAAGAAGTAATATAGGGTGTCACCCTTAAAATTCCTTTAAATATGATTTTTACGCAACTCATCCATGAGCCCAAGTAGGCCAAGTGTTGTAACCATGCTCTGATACCAATTTGTAACACACCCGATCCCTTAAATATGTTTTATGAGGGGCATCATAAATTCATTTTTCCTTAATTAATAAAACCCTTTTTACAGGGTCTCTATCATGTTTTGCTCATCGAGATCTCTCCAACCACTGTCTCCACGCTCAAAACTGAGCTTCGAACTGGAATATATGTCCTTCCAAGTTCTTCGGGCATTTATTGGTCAAGGAACATGTGGTCCTTCTCATACATCTCATCCTGAGTTCCCTGAAATCACAAAGCTCCCAGCGCTCCTAAATCAATGGTGAAGGTCCAACCACGATTAATCTGACGACGAATCTTCCTCCACATTAACGCTTATGCCTAAGGGAAAATTTCGACGTTCGGCGTTGAACGCCTCTTTTCTATCTACACACGAGACCTCCTAGAGTCTCGAACTCCTGAAGTCCCGTAATCTTTCCACGTGACCCCAGCCTTCGGGCCTTTTGGTCTCTCTACAATACCACACTCTAAACCCTCCTGAACTCCCGAAGTACTAGACTCTTGGAGTTTCAATCACCTCTATAACCATTGTGACTAGGCGGGTACGTACCAGGGGCTGACACATGTCACGTATCAATGGGTCCATAGGGTATGTGATACACGTGAATCGATATGACATGTGGCACGTCAAACTTGGGTCTATGTCACACTGGGTGAGGCCACTGTGCCACGTCACTTTGGATTGATCATATTTCATACCCTTTGATTTCGTAGCCAAGGTATGTCCATGCAACCCTTGGATCAATGACCTCCACTACTTCATAACTTCAATGTTCGGGGGTTTCATGGTGTAAACTTCTCCTTTCTCCCAGATTTGGTCAGCACCAAGCTGACCACAACCTGGATTTGACGGTTAGGAAAAGTCCCGAAGCGTCCCTAAATCGACATCTCTCATCACTTTGGGTTTTGGAGCTTATCGACACACCACACCTCAAATCCTCCAGAGTGCTCAATCTCCAGACTAAAGGATCTTGCGCCACGCGTCCCTTGTATATCAACGACTGAGAGGGATCTCGAAGGATCCAAGGATGGAGGGTCCTCATTACTTCGCGAATTCGGCCTTCAGGGGGGGTTCGACATTACAACACCCTAGTTCTCCCGAAGCAGTCAATGTCGGGTTGACCTCGACATAGATCTAACAGTCTGAGGGTTTCCACGTAACCCCATAGATCTACGGATCGTAACTTTCGCTCAAGGGTCCCTTGGGTCCCATTGTTAGGACACTCCTAGAGGGACATATTTCATCCCAACACACTCTGGTAAAATACGTGGCACCTGCCTCAGGTCACCGACGTCCCCTTATCGTGCCACGAGTTCTCCACACCTGGAAACGTTGTCACTCGACACGTGGGCCCCCATGTTCTCTTTGACATGATACACGCGTCCCCACGATCAAATGATCAAGAGGGTCCCTAAGGATCCTTAGATCCACAATCCACATTACTTTGTGACTCTGGCCTTCAGGGGTTTCTAAGTTACAACACTCCTATCCTCCCGAAGCTGTCAACGTTGGGTTGACTACATCGTAGATCCGATGGTTGGGATATTTCTCAGGCATCCTCAGATCTACGGTCTTGGTCACTTCTCGGCTCCAACCTTTGGGGGGTTTTGGCTTTACTACCACTCCATTCTCCTGAAGCGGGACTTCACCGAAGTACTGTGTGCAGATCCCTTCTCATGAATGATCAGATGATAGGCGGGGCTCCTAATGATCTCCCCCAAATCTATGACTCTCCTTTATTTCATAACTTCAACGTTCAGGGAGTTTGATGCTATGGAATCTTCATTTTCCCGAAGTGGGACTTCGATGAAGTCATCTCGGTGTAGATCCATTGGCTGAGGGAACCCCCGAACATTCTCGATCAGTGGCTCGCGCTACTTTGTGATGGGAAGTAGGATCTTGGTTTAGTCGGTAATATAGATTCATCTAACCGCTAGGGAAACTGCCAAACATCGGTCAACCTTGCAGGTAGTCGTAACTCTCAGTCGCCTTCGACCGGTTTGTGACTATTAGGGCCGACAATACTCTGAAGTCCCAGAATTCCAAAGCTCCAAAGCCAGAAGGACTCAGCTTCCTTAGGCTTAGCCTAGGGTTCCTAGGTGTTGGTCATATGGGTCCTTCTAACTCTCACGAGTTAAACACCACTTCCTCATCGTGTATTTGCTAAGCGCTTGGGCATAATATCTCGATCGCACAACAAGGAGTCTGAAGGGGATATCCTCTTCGGATTGTCAGGGTCAGATGGACGCAATGCTTTCTATCCCATCCCTCCTACAGGCTTACATCCCAAGACACCTCGAAGGTTAAGTTGGGGTGTATAGATGATCAATTAGAAGCATAAGTTCACAATAAGATAAAATCATACACATAGCTTGATCATTCAATACATAAACCATCTATAGGTAGATAAATACATACAATCATCCATTATTCCATTTCAATGCATAAGGTATGAAAACACTTATCATAATCAGATGACGCGATGCGACTGTTGAAAGGGGTGCTTATTTCCTCCCAACCATAGGCTTAATCACTCCTAACAGATTAACCACTGGGCACCCCCGAGCTAGACCACGATGCTCTGAAATATAATCATTTCTTCAATCAATTAACAGTTATGGACAAAGGTTACTCTCCTCCTCCCATAGGATCTTGGCAACGGGTTATCTCTATACCAAGCAAAGAGGTATTCCTAAGTACTTCCTCATTCACTCACCAGCCTCGTTTATCAACTTGTATCATAACCCTGCTAACCACTTCCTACGATCAGAACACGATCATTTCTCAGTTCTTCCTCTAACCCGAGAGCTTAGTCTTTCATCTCTTCCTCTCTTCGCAGGTCTTCCTCTGCCCACCACGCCTTCCTTTCTTGCCTTCCCCGACAATATTGTGTGTGGCTCAAATTCCAAGTTTGTGGTCAGGTTTGAAATCCTTACAGATGGGCACTCTACCCCATCCCTCATTAACTCTTGAGGAGGTCTTCCCACCTACCATCCTGAATGTAATTCATTCCCGGGTCAGAGGACTGTTCTGATCCTGAGCAATTAAATATAGTAAGTCGCTGGTTTGGTGGGGGTTATCTCAACCATTCTTGGTTCCCCTCGCCATCTCTTTCATATTATCCATGGTCTCTTCTGGAAAACCTCCCTTTTATAAGTTATGCAACACTTATCCAATTCCTATTAATAACAGAAATTACATTCATTGACCTTTTATACAAAGGTTCATCAAATCAAACATTCACACATATCGAGTTTGCCATAGACTCTTGGCCAATATAGTTATATTTACAAACTGGGGGAAACAAGGGTGTTACACTCAACTCTTATTTTTTGTGAATGGGAAGAACAAGCTATGAAAGGAAGAAAGAGCTACTATTTTTATCACCAATAGAAAATTGAATCTTCTCCTTTAATCAATACCATCGTACCCTGCCACTACTTGCAAATGGTGAGAAGAATGTCGATCCTTATGCAAAGGTACCTAGGGATCATGATTCCATTGGATTGGACTAGATTGTATTGAACCTTAACTGCTTAAATAATTAAACCCTTGATTGCATTAGATGAGGAAATAAAACTTATAGGGAATTCAAGTCCTAAATCCAAATATTTAGACAAAACTGAAAACCATTCAAAATAATAAGGAACATTAAATAAGGAATCAAATTAATCCACTTGAAAATAGGAAGCATATTATTAACAATCTTTGTAATCCTGTTATAAGAAAACAACAAAAAGATGAAAATATTTCAAAAAAAATTATTAAAAAAAAAAAAAATAAATAAATAAATCGTAAGTCAAATAGATCCATTTCTTTTTTTTTCCAAGGAAACAAATATTTATTTTTATTAAGATAACAAAAATACGTTTTCAGATGCCTATGGAATTCATAAGTGATTTTAATCCATCATCACAAAAATAATTGGAATTTTTTCCTGTTTAGTTAAATAGCCTCTTTAAACAATACCAAATTGACATTCAAAAAATTACATTTAATTTTTCATCCAAAGATCAATGAGATTCTATCATTATAAAAAAATTGAGATATGAATTGTAATGAATATAATTAAGTCCATGGTTCATGTTTATATTTTGCAATATGACCATTTTGGATTACTGAAACAATCTACGTTCCTCATTCCAACCCAACTACAGCTTTTGAGAGCCTTTCTGGAACGTTTCTCTTGTCCCTATAAATATGAGATAAAGATGTATATGAAAAAATTGTCAGTAGATTGAGAACTTCATAATACAAGGTTCGTAATGTAAATTTGGATAGATACCTAATCCTAAGGATTATGTCTCTTGCAAATATTATTATTATCCATTTAGGAGAATTATGAAGAATCATAGGTGAATACAAATAGTCTATTGGACCTCTTGGAAGATAAAACCAAAGGTCATATATCAGTGCATTTATATATGTGTCTCACATTAATAAAATTCATTCATGCGGAGTTATTCAAGGCTTATCAAAATTCCCAAGAAAAAATTCTTTTTACATCCATTAGATAACCAAATTTTAGTTTCCAAAATTTGTAATTAGGTTACAACAAATTCTTGTTCTAGTTTTATAACCAAATTTAAATCCATCGATTCATAGAATTTTTTAGTTTCTCGACCAATTCCCACTTCAAAATAAATACTTTGATCTGAAGATAATTAAATAATTCCTCTTGAACCTCCCTTAGGAGGTTTCCCCTGTGATGCACCAATAAAACAATCCCATGACATATCCTTATTTATAGCCACTTCATCTTGTATATGAGAGATATATTTTTCCTACACCCATGGGTAGGCATTTAAAATATTTAAGGATTGGAAAATGCATTTGAGTGGAAGAGTCCCTTTGCCTTCAAACAACTTTATATTTCTAGCAAGCCATACTCCCTAGACTATGTTAAGTGGAAGTGCTCTAATCTTGGAAGTCTCATTTTTGTTACACTAGGTTCTGAAGGCATCTTCAAGACTTCCCCCTTCCCAAAGGGATCCATTTCAATGCAAGATGCACTAAATTGACATTCATTAGAATCCTTTAATGTCAAAAACCAAGAAAAAAAGACTATACAATTTGCCTAAATATTAGAAAAAAAAATTACACAAAAGTTCAAATTCAAATATATTCAAAGTTTACAATTTAAAAACAAAACTTTAAACTATTCAAAACTATTTGCAAATTATTTACAAATAATTTCAAATTACCAAAAAATGTTATAATAAGTTCAAAATTAACAAAATGATGTAAAGATTTCATAGAAGTTTAAAATTTTCATAAAAAAAATTTAAAGTATGTGTAGTCTCTCCACCAAAATCTTAGGATTTACATAATTTGTATATGCAATACACATAATTGAATTAAGTGAAACTTAGGCTTGATCATAGGATTGCGCACTTTTCTTTGAAATAGTTGAGAGGACCAAGCAACAACAACACCAGGAGGTCCTAAAAGATGTATAAAAACAGTTGATTCATTCCCACTATCTATGCTAGCTTCATTATTGTTGGACAATTGGTTGTCATTGATGTCAACCCTTGGAGAGTGATCTTGGAGATTGATGTCAACCCTTGGAGAATTCCAGAATCCCCAGAGATGTGGACGAGATCGTTGGATATTTCTTTATCATATGTATGATCGAGATTGATGATGAGTTAGTTGGGTACATTTGATGTAGTCTACATGTAGCCCCATAGGTGTGGTTATGGGACCTGAAGTTGATTGAGGATTTTAGTCATGATGGAAGTGTAATTGCAAGTAATAATATCATGTATGGATAGTACATGTCGTGTCATTTTCGATGATATGTGGAACACCATGTGGTTCCTCACGGTTAGGGAGATATGGCCTTGTAAAGTTGGAAGCCCCAAAGAATGGTCAAGAAGCCCTAGTTGGTTACAAGTCAATGAGTAAAAAGGGGAAAGTGGTTGTAAAAATAAAGTTAAGGAGCCCTAATATTAAGGAAAGAGGCTACGTAACAAAAGTATAAATAGACCTCAAGGAGTCATTCACAAGTACACATTCACACACTTATTCATTGATAGTCTATATTGTGATCTAGTGAATTGTTATGGTCTATTTTGGTATCTTAGTGAATGTGACAACAAGTATGAGGCAATGAAGAAGGTGCGGGGAAATTGTGAAAGTTTTAGAGATTCAAAAGGAAAGGGTTTTTGAAAAAATATAATTACTGAGATCCTCGTGGGTTTCACTATACTTTTCTAGTGAGGCATCCTTGCAGGTCAACTAGTGTCTGTCTAGCGAGGCACTTGCAAATTTGGGAAAATGTTAGTACCGAGTTGTTGATTTACTATGGAAGAAGCTACAAGTCAGATTATAGAGTAACAGGTTAGCTACAGGATCAGAGGTAAGGTTCAAGGATTATGGTTTTGGTGTTATGGTACATGCATGGTGATGATAGCATGTGATTTAGTGCATATTGGTAATGTGATGGTACATTGATTAGAGGCATTACTGGATGGTTTGGTTTATGTTTTAGTTACATGTTATTGTACATACTTGAGGCTTGGTATATTGTGTTATGAGGTTGTATCTTGGTGATGTTGAGGAGCATGATTGAGACATGTATTTTAGGGCCTTGGTATATGAATCGAGGCACATCATTGGATGTATGATGCATGTTGATTGAAGTCTACTTGTTGAGATACATTGCTGGTACATATATTGGATACATTGGAACATGGTTTATGGTAGTTGGCTAAGGCATATCATGAGTGATATGACATTTGTTTGAGGTACATGGTTGGAATGTTGTATGGTTGATGATGTTATTGGTATAATATTTGTTGAGGCATAGCTTGGCTCTTGGTTTGGCAAATGATTGAGGTGCATGTTGGACACTTGATGTTGGCATAGTGCTTGAGGCATATCTTCGTGATATTGGTATGATTGATGTGGATGGTTGGCACATGGTATCGTATAGGTGTTGATGGTTGATGTGCATGGTTAGCACATGGTATGGTACAAGTGTTAATGGTTGATGTTCATGGTTGGCACATGGTATGGTACAGGTGTTGGTGCATGGTTGATGCACTTGTTGTGGTACAGGTGGTGATATAGGTTTGGTGCATGGTTGATGCACTTGTTGATGGTACAGGTACAGGTTGATGCATCGTTAATGCATCGTATAGGTTGGTACTTGGTTGAGACATATATCATGTGATGGTATGTGGTGATGTTGGTACATGATTGGTAGAGACATGTGTTGGTGATGTTGAGAATACAGTTTGAGATATCCTCTTGGTGATCTTGGCATGAGTTGCATGCAGATGAGAGTGGATTTGGTTTCTTGGGTGAGACAGTGATTGGTTGGACAAATTGTTGTGACAGTGATCGATTGACATTGACAAACTGGATATAGTGACTTGTTGACATGTTATAGGTTGTTGACATTGGTAGTGATAGTGACAGTGACAGTGGCAATAATTGTGGTAGTGACAGTTGGTCTACATTTATATTTCAAGGCGGCAATATAGGGAAAGGAAAGTGAGTTGTAGCCTCCTTCTGGTTGGAGCCGAAGAATCAGGGAGTTGGAGATTCCTTTAGGTTGGATCCTAAGAATTAGGTGGTTTTAGCCTCCTTCCGATTGGAGTCATAGAACCGAGGGGGTTGTAGCCTCCTTCTGGTTGGAGCCAGATAATTCAAGGAGTTGTAGCTTCCTTTCGGTTGGAACTTGAGAATGGTACCTATACACTTTAATGTGAGTTGTTCATTCCCACAACTCTTCTTGTATAGTATATACACAATTCATATCCCTCCACGAACTAGTGCAAGTAGGTTGTATAGCATGGGAAAAGGATTGAAAGGTGCAACCTTCTATCTTGAAGGAAAGAAATATAATTTTGTTATTCTTATGAATCACATGTTAAATAGTGTCAAAAATGAAAAATATGCACGTGGAGAGTTGTAATTCAATGTAGATATGGGACAAGTGGTGGGATGCAAGAGGGTAGTGACAGAGGACCAAGGGTGAGAGAGGAACTGTCCCATTTAAACACATTCTTGAAGATGAAACATATAAAATGAAAATCTCATCCTCTTAGGTACGAGGTTCAACTGAAACTGGGGGTAGTATTTAGTCTCATGTATGTGATTAAGGCTAGATGTTACTACAAAGTATATGACCCTATTGGAGGTATCCTTAATGATGTCCACAAGTGACACTTGATTTCTTGTGGATATTATTTAGGTTGACACCTCCTTTTGGACCTGAGATAAAACCTAAAACTAAGTTTGATTGGATAAGAGTGTGTCTGCCTTGGACATAAGGAAATAAGTTAATGATCCAATACTTAGAGACCTTTGGCAAGAGTGAAAATTCCCCCCCTTACAGACCACCAATAGGTTATTTCAGTTGGCGTGGTTTTACTTGAATAATGGTGATGATTTATCATGAATCCACAGATTATAGTCGGTGATGGTTTTCCTCACTACCGGTTGAAAACTAAATAATGAAAAGTTTTTCCACCTTCGAAAATTAAAAAAAAAAAAAAAAAAAGGTGAAAATGTCATGGTTAGGTTTCGATGGGTCAAAAATGACATGAGTTGATCATCGGGATGAGTATTCCAAGTTAGTATAGAATCAATATCATTTTGCACTACAAATATAATCAATTGTGATAAACAATATCAAGACAAGATTTATCCATGGAATGGTAGTAGATCGGGGGAGAGAAACCTTAGTTCTAGGTTCCATGTGAAGGATAGTGATGTAGAGAAGGAAGCATAGGACCTTCCCAAGGTTTCCACTATAATAAATTGTGGGAGCTTCAAAGGAACCATTTCTTCAAATTCTCCCATCAACTTTATTCAGACTCATTATGTACAATGACAAGTAGATGGGATTAAAGTGTAGTTGGATAATACCAACATTCTATCTTTGTTTTGAAGTCATAGTTTGTTTAATCATTTTATTTATAGTTCATTCTTATGGAACAAATGTCAAGAGTGAAGAAAGTAGGAAAAAAACCAACACGATGGAAAACATTTTAGATATTGTCTAGTTCAATCTCAAGGACCCTTGTCCATTGTTTGAGAGAGTGTTTACAAAAATGGAGCTAACAATTTTTTTTAGTGAACAATGTATCTACTATCTATTTCATGAAATGTCAAATGAATTAAAATTTGTTGGCTATATTTTGTTTCCACTCTCCTCGTTGGGGGGTTTAAGACCCAAGGTTCATCAAGCTTTACCAACAAAACCCCCAAGGCATCGACATATTCAATCTTCGATATAGGAGTGAAGAAGGTCTCGCACGAGATCCCATGAGAATAACAGAGACCGATAGTTTTTTGTCATATGTGAAGGGACAACACATACATGGAAACCTCTTGATCATACATACGTTCATTCATCCATAGCTAAGTAACAACGTATTATGCATAATAAAGTAAAGAATATATACACTCTAAGAATAACACGCGTCTCATATTGCAAAAAGAAAAGGAAATTGTATTTCATTCATTAGATGAAAATGGATACAGATACAAAAACATATAACATAGATCTATGTTATGCACTCTAAACTCATACAACAATCATTACAAATATCTAGGCCATGCACTCTAGTATCATCCCTTCATTCCTACACAGTTTTGACTCTATTCCAAACTCATGCAAGACTTATAAAAAACTAGACATGGAATTATTTCTTTTTGTTGCAGTTGACTCTTTGTTACAATTATGAACTCTTTGTTACAATCATGAACTCTCTGTTACAATGATATATTCTCTCCTCTCTTAATCGACTACTCCACTCCACTCACTTGAGTGAACAAAATACCCACATGCTCTACATGTCTGCATGCAGCCCCCAAATCTTCCTAGAGTGTGGAAATCCGAACTAAATTTTCAGCTCATCCATACCTTTTCGCATGATCATTTAGGTCGTTACAATACTCTAGTACAAAATATTCCCAAAGATATGCTCAGATTTGTTGCATGTGTATTTTTTGATTCCTTGCACACAGTACAAAACTGGGTTGGCATGCACATTCTTCCTTTGGCCAACACTAATGTTGATCCTTCCTGGTGCAAACCAGTGTATCTTTATGGGCGCACACACAGTATTGACTTGTGGCGCGCGCGTGCAACTTCCCCAAAACCTTGGGTGACAATGAAATTCATACCTTTTGTCCACATCAGGCCTTTATATTGTTTGTATTACTCTTTCTATGAAACCGTCACTATATAAGTGGAAAAATTGAAGACTATCGGTAAAGTGAGTGCCAAAATATAACAGAAGGAAGGGATCCTTTTGAATCAACATTTTTTTCCTCTACAAAATAGTGAGAAGTTTAATGCACCCTGGCATATTATCATATTTTGAAGGAATCAACATCATCTTCATGGAGGGTGTAACACACCCGCCCTTGTAAGGGAGCTTCTATAGTGTAGAGCCTCTAAATTTTCATTTTTGTTCTCTTGCATGAACAAGTACCAGGCGCAAGCCTCCTCCACGTGACCACTATCCGTGACCAAAAGCCTAACTAAAAAGCACTTTGTGACTTCTATCGTCGGGTATTCACATATGATCCAACCTTGACTCACCCAACCCCTGAATTTCGGAACTAAGAGCCTAGCCTAGCACTAGCTCCATTATTTAACCTCTATCCATGTGACCCCTAGTTATGAATCGGGGACCAACCCTCAAGCACTTCAGGACTTTGCGTATCACGAAGGTGGAAATTAGTCCGTCTCCTTTCCTCGAAATCTCAAATTTCGAACTCCCGATGTCAGATTAACGGTCCACAATCTCCCATGACCCAACAGCTCAGATCAATTCTTCGCGAATCGGGACTTCGCATTTCGCGAAGTTGGAGGGTCACTCACCTCCCTTCTCTTGATCCTTGATATCTCCTTGGACAATCAACGGTCCACACCCTCCTTTTGATCGACGCTTGCGATCAAATCGTGAACTTGGACTTCGTGAGTTCTCACGACTCCTATCTCTGACTTCCCGAGTTGTGAGTCAGCGAAATGTTGATCTCTCACCACATGTCCCTTCTCGATGGATGGCTAGGATTGTTGTGACTCCCAACTCCTCGGGTATTCGCCTCTGCTCCTTGAAAATATTCCCAGGTTTGACTCCTCAAACTCCCGAATCTGCTGCCACCTGTCCTCTAACAATGGACGATTCTGATTAACTTCAAAACTTCAGGACTTTGCAAAAGTCTACTCTCCTGTGCACTTTCAAAGGGTTATACCTCATGTACTTTCCTCTGGATCTCACGGCTATGGTCCTCCATGCATAGATCTGACGAATGGGATCTGTTCTCTCCTTGTGCGGGAACTCCAAACTCGCATATACAACGGTCTAGGTGGGTCCCATAGGATCCATAGATCAACGGTCCACGTTACTTTGTGACTTTGGGTTTTAGAGGTTTTGGTCGCATCAACCCATAATCTTCACGATACGTGAACTCAGAACTCGTAGATCCGAGGGGCTAGAGGGGTTAACACCCGCACTCTTTCCCATAGCCAACAGCCATGACAACCCTTGGCTCCTTCTGAATGGATCTCGTTTGTCTGTCCTTCGGACAAGGAAAACCTTTCCCTTTCGGTATTTTCCTATCGCTATTTTCTTTATTTCTCACCCTGAGCGGGTTAAGGACTTGGGTCCATAAATTCACACAACAAGGGGGTCAGGGGTAAGTATTCTCTTCAAATGGTTGGTTTCAGTTCTACACGATATTTCCTATCTCGACCATTTTTTGACTTATGTCCGAGAAGCCCTCCGGAGTGAAACTGGGCATACAGTTGATAAGTGGGAAGCGTAAGTTCCCAAGGAGATGGAAGCATACACATAACATAGCCATTTCGCACAT
>ML797937.1:128092-146402 GCA_009831015.1 Picea engelmannii | reverse complement strand
GTGTGTGTGTGTGTGTGTGTGTGTGTGTGTGTGTGTGTGTGTGTGTGTGTGTGTGTCAAAACCAATAAATCATTCATCATTCTAACACAACAATCAAGGCTGAGAAAAGACTTATCCAAATCAGACTATGTGAAGCGACTACTGGAAGGGGTGCCCATTTCCACACAACCGTAGGCTCAGCCACTCCAAACGGATTTACCACTAGCCACCCCCGAGCTAGACCACAATGCTCTGCAACATAGCCTTTTCTTCTTGCTCAGCCACAATAGGGACAGAGGTTA
This sequence comes from Picea engelmannii, assembly GCA_009831015.1. NCBI lineage: Eukaryota > Viridiplantae > Streptophyta > Pinopsida > Pinales > Pinaceae > Picea > Picea engelmannii. The sequence goes on along the minus strand of ML797937.1, from coordinate 146,121 downwards.
CTCTCCTCTTACAGCAGGATCCTGGCAATGGTTTACACGATACCAAGCAAGGAGGACTAGCCTGGATTATCAACTTGTATCATAACCTTCTCTGTCATTTTCGGTGTCCCGAACGCTTAGTTTTTCCATTCTTCCTTGAATCCCAAGATTCACTTTCCGTCTCTTCACTCTTCATAGGCGTGTTCTTCCCCTCTCCCCACCACACCTTCCCTTCTCACCTCTTTCAGCAAGGTCGTGTGTGGCCCAAATTCCTAGTCAGTGGTCAATTTTGTAAGCCTTATGGATGAGTTCTTACACACCCCATCCCTCATTAACTCTTGAGGAGGTCTTCCCACCCACCATCTTGACTGTAATTCATTTATGGGTTAGAGGACGGTTCTGGTCTTGAGCAATTAAATCCAGTAAGCATTGGTTTGGTGAAGGTTAACACAACCATTCCTAGTGCCCTTCACCCTCTCTCCATATAGCATTCATGGTCCTTCTAAGTACACCCCACCTTCCATTAGTCATGCAACACTTGTCCATCTTCTTAGTAAAAAATTAGGTTCACATTCGTTTACCTTTCAAACAAAGGTCCATCGAATCAATATTCACACATATAAAGTTTGCCATAGTCTTTTGGCCATTTATAGTTATATTTACAAGATGGGGGAAACAGGGCGTCACAATTCCCTCCCCCTTAAAGGAACATCGTCCTCGTTGTTCTATCTATTAACATGTCATGTATGTACAGAAGTGAACAAAAATGGGTATGCCTGTCTCATGGCATCCTCCATTTCCCATGTGGCCTCATCTGGGCCAAAGTGTTTCCACTTCACCTTGACTTGTGCAATGGTTCGGTTCCTGAGTGGGGTTTCCTTCCTATCTAGTATGCATTGAGGTTCTGGCGGGAATTATCCCTCAAGTTCCACTTGGATCACATACTAGTCAATTATATGATTAGAATCATGTACAAATTTCTTCAGTAATGAAACATGGAAAACATTATGTGCTTTTATTGTGGGAGGAAGTGCTAGCCTATAGACTACAGGTCCCACTCTATCTAAAACTTCAAAAGGTCCACAATACCGGGGTGCCAACTTGGCACAAGATCCCATCCTCAAGGAACTCTTCTTGGGCCTAACTCTAAGATAGACGTGGTCTCCCGTATTGAACTCTCTGGGGGTTCTCTTTCTATCGGCATAAATTTTCTGTCTATTCTGAGTGATTTTCAGATTTTTCTTTATCTGAATCACTTGTTGTTCCATTTCTTTCAACATGTTGGGTCCAATCATAATTCTATTCACGATATTACTCCAACTAACTAGAGTGTTGCACGGCCTACCATAGAGGACTTCGAAAGGGCTCATCTTTGGTGATTCTTGGTAGTCATTGTTGTAGGCAAATTCCACCAGTGGCAGGTAATCTCCCCAATTTTTAGGTTGATGCATTACATGCATCCTTAGCATGTCTTATAATATTTGGCTCACTCTTTCCATTTGTCCATCGGTTTGAGGATGATAGGCTGTGCTAAACAATAATTTGGTCTCCAGGCCAGCCATCAAGGATTTCCAAAAGTTTGAAGTAAATTTTGTGTCTCTGTCAAACACGATCTCCTTAGGCATGCCATGTAGTCTGAATATCTCCTTCATGAATATGTTGGCAATATCTATTGCCTTGCAAATCGATTTGACAGGAATAAAATGAGCGGAATTTCTCAATTTATCCACCACTACCATGATGGTGTCATTCTGCTTGGTCAATGTTGGTAATCTGGTGATGAAATCCATGGAGATGGTCTCCCATTTCCATTCTAGGATTGGTATAGGTTGTAATAATCTCGTTGGGTGTCGGTGTTCTGCTTTAACTTGTTGGCATTCTAGACATTTAGCTAAATACTCATCTATGTCTTTCTTCAATCCAGACGGATAGAATTGTTTCCTAGTGGCCGTGACCATCTTCTGATAGCTCGGATGGTCGGTGTATGGTATCTTTTGCAATTTGTCCATTATGAACCTTTTCAAGTCATCACAACTTGGAATATATAGCATGTTTTGGTAAGTTAGCAGACCTACATCTAGCATCGGGTAGCCTTCATACTTTAGCCCTGCGGGTTCTTTCTCTAGGTACGAGGTCACGGTCTAAAAAAATGCGTCTGTTTCTTGTGCATTCCTGACTCTTTCCCTAACATTTGTCTCTCAGGTGCTCACCGTTGTCAGGTGAATTGTTTTCATACTTCTTCTAAGGGAAAGGGCATCAACCACCTTATTTTACTTTCCTTTGATATGTTTTATTTCGAAATCAAACTCGCTAAGGAGGGCCATCCACCTAGATTTTATAGCATTGTGTTTTGATTGGTCAAACAGGTGCCACAATCCGCAGTGATCTGTCATAAGTACAAATTTCCTATCTATGAGGTAATGCCTCCACATTTTCAAAGCGTGCACTATTGCGGCCAACTCTAGATCATGGGTCACATAGTTGACTTCATGTTCATTCAATTTTCAAGATTCATAACAAACTACGCTTCCTTCTTGCATAAGGACTCCTCTAAGTCCTTCCTTGTAAGCATATGTGCACACGAGGAAGTCATTATCGGGATCGGAGATCTTCAACATGGGTGCATGGGTCAGAAGGTTTTTTAGTGACTGAAACCTTTCTTCACATTCCGGTGTCCAAATGAATTTAACCCCCTTCCTCTAGAGGGTAGTGATTGGACAACCAATCTTGGAAAACCCTTTTATAAACCTCCTACAGTATCCTTCTAAACCCATAAAGGATCTGATATCTGAAACATCCTTTGGGGTAAGCCATTCCATGATGGATCTGATCTTGTCAGGGTCTACTGCTACCCCTTCTTCAGATATGACATGGTCCAAGTAATGTATTTTCTTCTAGAAAAAGTCACACTTGCTAAATTTGGCGTAGAGTTGATGCTCTCTTAGCACTTGAAGTACAAGTTTAAGATGTTCCTCATGTTCCTCTCTATTCTTGGAGTAGATTAAGATATCATCAATAAAAACCAATACAAACTTGTCTAGGAATTTGATGAGTACATTGTTCATCAAGCACATAAAGGTGGCAGGGGCATTGGTTAATCCAAATAGTACTACCACAAATTCGTAGTGACCATATCTTGTCCTGGAGGCAGTTTTGTGGATGTCTTAATCCTTGATTCGGACTTGATGGTGCCCAGATCTCAAGTCAATCTTTGAGAAAATGGTAGCACCCCCCAATTGATCAAACAAGTCATCTATTCTGGGTAAGGGGTATTTGTTCTTTATGGTTACCTTATTAAGCTATCTATAATCTATGCACAGTCGGAATGTACCATCTTTCTTCTTCACAAACAGGACTGGTGCTCCCCATGGAGACATGCTAGGTTAGATGTAGACTTTGTCCATCATTTCCTTTAGTTGTATTTTGATTTCAACTAGCTCGGGTGTACTCATCCTATAGGGGGTCCTATATATTGGTACCGCTCCAGGTGCAAGTTTTATTGAGAAGTCAATGTCCCTTCTTAGAGGTAGACCCGGTACCTCTTTTGGAAACACATCTCTATACTCTCTTAGTATGGGGTGGTCTTCCAGACTCGGTCTGTCATCCTCAACATATTCCAACACCTGTATTTCATATAGAGGACATCCCTTTCTGCAATACTTTTTCATTTGAAGGGTTGATATTCATCTCACTGAGACAGGCTTCTGAATCCCTTGGAGGGTTATCTTTCTCCCTTCTTCATTTACACATTCTAAGGTTTTGTGGTAACAATCCAACTTAGTTTTATATGAATTTATCCAATCCATACCAATCAGTATGTCATACGATCCTAGGGGAAGTATGTTAAGGTTAGCTTGGGTGGGAAATCCATCCACAGTGAATTGGCAAGCTGGTACGACCTCTGCTATTTTTATTTTGGTGCCAGTGGCTAACTATACCAACCATGGCTTAGTATGTTTATGTGGTTGTAATTTACACTTATCAACAGCCTGAGGGGCCACATAACTCAAATTTGAACCAAGGTCAGTTAAAATAGATACTAGATGGTTGGCGATCATACCTTCCATATCCACCACTGAAGCTTGGTGGTCGGTTTTTTTACTATCCACGGCTGCATAAATTCGTGGCATACTCCTAGCCATGTCATTGATGGTGGTAGCTTCTTGGATGTTGTAAATTCTCCTACTATTCTGATGTCTGTGTGGACAGTCCCTCAGTAGATTTTATTCTCCACAGCCCCAACATTTCAATGGTTCTTTCTTTGGGTTATCAGCCTTTCCTGGGGTTGATCCAAAAGGTTTATTTCCACTCTGGGAGGGGAAATTTTGCTGGCATACACTTCGGGTAGGCAATATCATCCTTGAATTCTTCTTATAGTTTTTAAATCTTGGGGGTTTAAAACCCTTTTCCTGGAACCCCGAACTATTCTTCTGCTTCCAGCCTTCGCGAGGTTCTGTCTGAAGCCCAAGATGTTCATAACAATATCTTTCCTTTCAGATAGTGTCTTATAGGGTCTTTGGCTCATCAAACTCAATTATGTTCTGATAGTCCTTAGGTATCCCACTAATAAAATGTTGCACCTTTTCCGTTTTCTCTTTTATGTAGGGTACATACCTCAGCAACTCAAGGAATCTACTGACATATTCCTCTATGATGAATTTCCCCAGCTTGATTTCATAGAACTCTTTAGTCTTCTCGTCGAAATATTTTTCCGATAGATACTTCTTCCTGAAGTATTTCTGAAACCGTTCCCAAGATAGGTCCTCTTCATGAATCCCTTTCACATTCTTAAGGTCTTCCCACCAAATGGAAGCCTTTCGATTCAGGTTGAAAGTGGCTACTCAGACCTTCAAGTTTTCAGAGAAGTCATGGACTCTGAAATACCTTTTTAGTCCAAGCATCCAGGTCTCCGCCTCCTCTCCTTTCTTAATCTCACTGTCAAAAGAGGGTGGTTTGGCCTTCCTGAATTATTCGAGATTATGACTTTTGGAATGATTTTATTTCTTCCATTTTCTTTGAGAATATGAACTGATTCTACTACTAGAATATCCCTATGAGTCGCCAGTTTCATTTCCAAAGGATTCGTCCGATGCTTATCCCCTGTCTCCGGGATGGACCTTTCTCGAGGTACTCCTCCCATTGCTCCTCTTTGTCTGTCATCGGTCCACATGACTGGTGTTAGGTCCATGCTACAATTGTCTTTGTATTTCGGATAAACTCTACAGCAAGACTGCATTAATTTATGTTTGCTTCTCTTGCTCTTTTATCAATCTCTCATTGTCGGCCTTACAGCTCTATAATTTGGCCATGAGACTCCTCATAGTCTCAGCCAGATCCGAAGGGCTCTCTACCGCCCTCCTCTCGTCATACTCTTCGTCTTTATTATGGGAGCCATCCCCCACTTCGTGGCACATCACCATTCTATATGATTGTAGTTTCCCAAGGTTGATCGACTGCTTGAGTGCAGACAAAACACTTGTTGTTAGCTAACACTATATTAGTTCATAACTAGCACATAATTTACATTTCTTAAATACATACACACACAATAGTAAGTTGTCATTATTTTCTATAGTAAAGTCTTAACCAGACTTTTTAGGGAGGGAGTAAGGTAGGATATCACCCTTTAAACCCCTTAATGTGGTCTTTACATAACTCTTCCATGAGCCCAAACAGGCCAAGTGTTGTAACCATGCTCTGATACTAATTTGTAACACACCTGCCCTTTTAAGGGAGATTCTATAGTGTAGAGCCTCTAGATTTATGTTTTTGTTCTCTCGCGCAAACAAGCACCAGGCACAAGCCTCCTCCACGTGACCACTACCAGTGACCACAAACCTAACTAAAAGGTGCTTCGTGACTTCTGTCATCGGGCATTCACATACGAGCCAACCTTGACTCACCCGACCCTCGAATTCTTGAACTAAGAGCCTAGCCCAACACTAGCTCTGTTCTTTAACCTCTATCCATGTGACCCCTCATTATGACTCGGGGCCCAGCCCTCAAGCACTTCAGGACTTCACGTATTGCAAAGGTGGAAATTAGTCCGTCTCCTTTCCTCGAAATCCCAAATTTCGAACTCCCGATGTCAGATCAACGGTCCACAATCTCCCATGACCCAATGGCTCAGATCAATTCTTCACGAATCGGGACTTTGCGTTTCCCAAATTGGGACTTCGTGTTTCACGAAGTTGGAGGGCCGCTCACCTCCCTTCTCCTGATCCCCAATATCTCCTTGAATAATCAACGGTCCACGTCCTCCTTTTGATCGACAGTTGCGATCAAATCGCGAACTTGAACTTCGCGAGTTCTCACGACTCCTATCTCTGACTTCTTGAGTTGCGAGTCAGAAAAATGTTGATATATTGCCACGTGTTCCTTCTCAACGGATGGCTAGGATTTTTGTAGCTCCCAGCTCCTCGAGAATTCACCTCTGCTCCTTGCAAATATTCCAAGGTCCAAATCCGCGAACTCTCGGATCTGCTGCTACCTGTCCTCTGACGATGGACGATTCTCATTAACTTTGAAACTTCAGGACTTTACAAAAGTCTACTCTCCTATGCACTTTCAAAGGGTTAGACCACGTGCACTTTCCTCTGGATCTCACGACTATGGTCCTCCGTGCATAGATCTGACGAATAGGATATGTTATCTCCCTGTGTGCCAACTCTGAAATCACAGATACAACAGTCTAAGTGGGTCCCAAAGGATCCATAGATCAATGGTCCACGTTACTTCGCGACTTCAGGTTTCATAGGTTTTGGTCGCATCAATCCATAATCTTCCCGATACATGAACTCATAACTCGTAGATCCGAGGGGATATAGGGGTTAAATCTCGCGCTCTTTCCCATAGCCAATGGCCATGACAACCCTTGGCTCCTTCCGGACGGATCTTGTCTGTCTGTCCTTCGGACAAGGAAAACCTTTCCCTTTCAGTATTTTCCTATCACTATTTTCTTGAGTTCTCACCTCGAGTGGGTTAAGGACTTGGGTATAGAAATTCACATGGCAAGCGGGTCAGGGGTATGTATTCTCCTCAGATGGATGGTTTCAGGTCTACACGATATTTCCTATCTCGACCATTTTTTGACTTATGTCCGGGAAGCCCTCCAGAGTGAAACTGGGCATACAGTTGATCAGTGGGAAGCGTAAGTTCCCAAGGAGATGGAAGCATACGCATAGCATATCCATTTTGCACAGAGATGTTCGTACATGCATGTATGTGTGTGTGTGTGTGTCGAAACCAAGAAATCATTCATCATTCTAACTCAACAATTAAGGCCAAGAAAAGACTTATCAGAATCAGAGAGTGTGAAGCGACTACTGGAACGAGTGCCCATTTCCACCCAATCGTAGGCTCAGTCACTCCAAATGGATTTACCACTATCCACCCTCTAGATAGACCTCGATGCTCTGCAACACAACCTTTCCTTCTCGCTCAGCCACAATAGGGACAGAGGTTACTCTCCTCTTCCCGTAGGATCCTGGAAATGGTTTACATGATACTAAGAAAGGAGGACAAGCCTCGTTTATTAGCTTGTATCATAATCTTCTCTGCCATTTTCGATGTCCCGAACGCTTAGTTTTTCCATTCTTCCTTGAATCCCCAAGATTCACTTTCCGTCTCTGCACTCTTCGCAGGCGTGTTCTCCCCCTCTCCCCACCACACCTTCCCTTCTTGCCTCTTTCAGCAAGGTCGCATGTGGCCCAAATTCCCAGTCAGTGGTCAAGTCTAGAAGCCTTACGAATGAGTTCTTACACACCCCATCCCTCATTAACTCTTGAGGAGGTCAGAGGACGATTCTGGTCCTGAGCAATTAAATCTAGTAAGCATTGGTTTGTCAAAGGTTAACGCAACCATTCCTAGTCCCCTTCACCCTCTCTCCATATATCATTCGTGGTCTTTCTAAGTACACCCCCCCTTCCATTAGTCATGCAACACTTGTCTATTTTCTTAGTAAATAATTAGGTTCACATTTGTTTACCTTTCAAACAAAGTTCCATCGAATCAATATTCACACATATAAAGTTTTCCATAGTCTTTTGGCCATTTGTAGTCATATTTACAAACTGGGGGAAACAGGGCATCGGAGAGGTGTTCTAATATGTGGAAGAAATTATTCGTCAAATGCACTACATGTTAACAACCCCTACAACCGAGCTGGGGAGGGAAAATCTTCAATTCCTCATTCCTTTGAAGAGGGAATTCGAAACATATCATACTCCATTTTGGATCCCAAGGTATCTCAATTGGGAACTTTCATTGTAGAGAGATCATAGGATGTATTACATCTACATAGAAACATAACAACTTACAACTAGTTATCAAAGCTACACCTTGATTTATCGTTTCAACAAAACTTGGGCTTTAGAAACATCCATTCATGAGTGAATTATATCCCACTAGTATCCAAATTATTTGATAATATTTAGTGTCAAATGTTTCTTAGAGTTTTTTTACAAGCCCTTAGGATCATAAAAAGGTCTTGAAAGAGGGACCATGGTTTTGGGACAAAGATAGCCTCTTTGTAAAACCATGGTTCCAAGATCTCAACTCTGATATGTAATGATTATCACAATCACTCTTGTGTAAGTGAAATTGTTTAATCTCGCCATCCACCTATGATTTCCATCAATCTAGGAAAGTTTTGGAAAGATATTGGGCATAGTTTAGAAGTGAGACTTAAGTCAAGGTCAGAACTAGAGTAATCATTCCTATGCCCAAATTTGTGTTAAGATGGACCTCAATCCACTATTGGAAAAGATAGTTTTAGAGTGGGATCATTTTCAATGGATTTAGGAACTAGACTATAATAAAATATCTTCTTGATACAATATCAACCTATGGACAATTATTCATTTATAGAGTTCTTGTCTAGTAGACTTTGTCTCTTTAGGCAAGAAAGTTAAACACAATAAATCTAGAGGTTGGTGAACATCAAAGAAGAAATATCCAAAGGAAAATTCAAAACAACATTTAGAATGGTCAAGCCAAACAACACTAACCTATGTATCCAAGTGGTCATGGATTCAATGCTATGATCCCATTCCATGCAAAATATTATGATTAAACACTCCAACAAGGTGATTGAGAGTAAACTCTCCTTCAATCCCGGTACATATAGCACATCATGGGCTTCCAACGAACCTACTAACTCAACCTGGAACAAGATTGTTCCCTCTCCCTTCACTACATACTTGGCATCATCACCAAGATTCACATGGATCCCTGAGTCCTTCTCTGTCAGACTGATGAATAGATCCCATGCTTCTATTATATTTTCCACGCACTAAGAAAAGAAAAATACATCCAACATATGTAGCCCAACGCCTCTTCCCCTGCTATATGTCCCTGTACTTGTGGATCCTGCAGCTTCTGTGGCTTAGATATATTGCTCAAATTTTCCCATATTTTTCCTTGTTATCATATATGTCTATTTTTTCCTCCTTTCTTCTCTTCTCCTTTGGAAGGAGCAAGAATTGCTTCTCCTTTTCTCAATGTGATTCACTGACTCCCAACACTCTCTTGTGTTTCTACTATGTATACCCTTGAGTTGATATCTAGGTGAAAGTTCTTCTTCACCCTTGCTAAGATCCTCTTGAGTTGCAGTCCTTTGTGTCTCAAGCACTCAATGTGTCTTGAGCAAAACTCCTTCTTTTTTGTCTTGTGTATCTAAAATTTTTCTCCCTCTTAGAGTGCAAGCTTTGATACCATGTTGAATTCGCGCTCAGATACCATGTTGAAAAATATCACTATCCCCAACACCTAGATACTTTACTACTTTATGTTTATCCTTGCTAAAAAATAAATTACAACACACAAATAAAATATACTAGCTAGAAATAAAAACAATGGAAGAAAAAACTGGAAACCAAACTTCACACATGCATACATAAATTCTTCGCTTCAAATAAAATTTTCATAAATAATGATTCCATTCTTAGAATGGCTCCCTTACTCAAAAAATGGCCCACTGAGGAAAACACAAACTACAACAAACCTGACAAACTTTCCTCTTAAAGAAACCCTCTGCCCGATTTTCCCAAATTTTCCTATTGGACACTCAGATTTTCACTAGATCTGCCTACTAGTCCTTAGATCTACAATATTTTCCTGTTGTTACCTCAGATCTACTAGATATTCCTATTGATGCCTCATATATGCACTAGATATGTCCACGGGTACCTCATATCTGCTAGATCTGTAAACTAGTGCCTTAAATCTACTAGATCTGCCTACTGGTATCTCAAATATGCACTAGATATGTCTCTTGGTACCTCATATCTGCTATATTTTTCCATTGGTACCTCTGATCTACTAGATATATCTTTTGGTACCTCAAATCTACTAGATCTATCCATTGGTACCTCAGATCTACTAGATCTACCTTCTGGTCCTCAAATTTGCACTAGATCTATCTACTGGTACCTTAGATATGCTAGACCTATAACATGTTGTTGAACTACCCATAAATTTGTCCTTCGATTTATGGTTTCTGTTTTTTCTCCACTTGCTACACTACATGCACTTTCCTCCTTTGGACTTGATCTCTAGATGAAATTCCTTCTTCACCTATCTGATATCCCCTTGAGTCACAGTCCTTCGTGACTCAAGCACTTGAGAAAAAGTCATTTTTTTCTCCCAAGTGGATCACTCAAGAACATGAGCAAAATTCCTTCTTTTCTCCTATGTGCTCTTGTCCTTGATGCCCCTAAGTCACAGTCCTTCATGACTCGAGCACTTGAGAAAAATTCCTTATGTTCTCTTCAAGTGTATGTCTTTCTCCTTCACCTAGCCTTTCTTTTATAATATTGAGTTATGCCCGAATCAAACATAACCCTAATATCCAAGGTGATTAACTATTGAGATTAGATGTCAACTCACTTGAGATTAATGGCTAAGATTCATTTAATTCACTAATGCTAATACATTTAGTATTTCATTAAATTAAACTCACTTTAATTATAAAAAGCACTTACTTTAATAATTCCTTTAATTAAAGTAAATTACTAAGGTAGAAATATTTGGATGAGTTCCATATGACTAGACACTTAGACCTATGCCAAAGTACTATTTTGATGTTACAAACATCAACATATTCATCCCTAAAGATCTCAGTATTGGTATCATCATAAGGCAATACATGGTATTAAAGATTGTCTTAAGTTAATAAGCAAGTGGGAAGAAATAAATATGCACTAAATGGGAACAAAATTGGTATATTTTGAACCATGATAACCTAGGGAACCATATTTGGAAAGATTGACCATTATCAAACATGTTGGTGTGTGAACTAGTGTATCTTTTAAGGTAATCCTAGTATGTAAGATCAAGAAAACTCTTTTTTCTATTCTTACCTTTGATGCTTACCTTTGATGTTGTTATATATAGGGAGTACTTACATGTATCCATTGAGGTGATGAGGGAATATACTTATATGCATGGACTTTGGTACCCACCCATTTAGAGGCATTTCTCGATACCTAAGTATGCACTTGAGGCATTAGGGGTTGTGCATGAATTTGAAGCATGGGGGATGAATGAGGTAATGAGAATATCATATTATTTTATTAAAATTTAAAGTAATTATCAGTTGGATATTAGGTTTCATGTGTTGAGTTGGCTTATAGCTCTAGTTGAGGTAGCTTGAGGTAAGTACCCCTTTGTCTAAAATTGATTTCCATTGTGTGCATAGAAAGAACAAGACACAAATATGCAAGTAGTTTAGACTAAATGCATTGATATGAAGCTATGAAGTGAATTATGGCATGTTATATCTTAGATATGATGTGCTCATCGTGTCTAAGAAGTATTGAGAGTTAATGGGTAAACCTATATTGGTGTATCCATTGATCTAGTTGTGCCTTTGTTGTGATACTTAGGGGACAACATATTGGACATGCTTTTAATTACTAAGGACAACACTTAACTCAACTATAAATCGATTATTAACCATATAATTGTAATTGTACTACGGTCTCAAGAAACCATTCATCACATTAAATATATCATTTTCTTAACACAAGCATTTTTTCTAGTGTATAATAATGTAAGGTATAATATCCTAATAAAATACATAATATCAACAAACATACCAACATCTCATTACACACAAATTTATAGTGAGAAACCCTAGTATAGGTAGAAAAATATAGTCAAAAACATGATCTCCAGAAACCCTAGTATAGGTAGAAAAATCTAGTCAAAAACATGATCTTCATTAGCATAATAGTCCATGACATGATGAAACCTAAGCATTCATTCAAATAAACACCTTTGTCCTCAACGACTAACCATCTACATCTAAGTTACCTCACATGAATAGTAATGATGTGTATCTTATCTCTTTATATAGGACTCAAACTCCATACCAAACCCTTGTCCTAAGACCATTATAGGATGCATTTGTCATAAATGTTCTTAGTTCACTCTAACTACTACATTTACCAAGTATACCATTGATAACACATATTTAAAAATGATATCTATAATAATTAATTAATTAGTTATTGTATGAGGTACATCTCAATATTTACAGCAAGGTATACACAAATGTAATCAAGTAATGTTCACACCTAGGCTAAGAAAGGCCATATAACATTCATCCAAACTTGGAACACTCGTCACCCTCATAGCTAAACTTTCCTATCTAAGGCCTCCAAGGTCCTCAATATGAAACTTAAATTATAGGTATCCACATAGATTATTAACTCAAACTATAGTTATCCACATGCATTCTTACAATTAGTGCAAGTCTTCTACTTGATTGTATCTAGTTTAATATTCATCTTGTTATGCATTATATCCTATCCTACCTAAGTCTACTATTTTTTTGCCTCAATCTATCTTAAACTTGACCATACTTATCTTTCTCTATATTCTCTATTAGTTTCATGTAGATTCCAATTCTTGAAATTTTTAGTATTGAGCATCACTTCCATCATTCAATACTTCTTCTTTGTCCACTTTTAAAAACATGCCCAATCTTCATTCTCATTTTACAACTTTCACCTACTATGTGCACTTGTCAAATTCCATCAAGTTTGTTCTATCATGGTTAAAGTGTTGTGTTCTTTACTCCAATTTATAACTCTCATTTTCTCCTCTTGGCGACCTTTCCAATCTATATGTTTGATTTCTACATGTCATGTATTACTTGTTACTCCATTGAGATACTAGGGATATTCTAGTTAAAATACTAAAAACCCTTTATGATGTAGCATACCTAATGTTTCTATACTATCCTATTACAATTCTACTCTTCAACAATATAAGTCTACATACCTACTCGCTAATGTTTTTAGGTATTTAGCTATTTTTGTGACAACAAGTGCCCGGTTTGAATCCTATTGGTGAGGTGCACTAGTCTATACATAAATGGTTAAGGAATATGTCAGACAAAGAGGAAGCTCTAGCCAATGGGGAGGACACATGAAACCTATCTATTTTAATATATGATGAGGAAAGTGTGGCATATTGGAATAGGGACAAGTATTATCCTATGTTCTTGTCTCCTCAAAGGACCTTGCCCCTACCAATTGATAATAGAAGATGTGAAAAGGGTTTCATATTTGGAACTAAGGTCCTAGAGGCAAGTAATGCCAAGTTTTCTCCACCCCCCCATGCAAGGAATCATATCTTAGGGGAAGTGCCTCCCTTGATAGTGAACTCTCTAGTAGATGGAGAGGGTAGTAAAGTTGTAGAGATGAGTAGTTATGTCAACCCCTTGAATGTATGACAAGATCCATGTGAAGGCGACCCTGGACGATTGACACACACTAAAGGTATAACTCTTATATTCAAGTTGAAGTTGAAGGTCCCATCATTGGTAAAGCCTCCTTAGAGTTCTCCAAACCATTACCTGGTAGACCAAATTTCTACATGGAAGAGGAAAATTTCTCTTACTTGTCAAATATTTGCAAGAAGTTATAGTTTTATACCTCTATTTGTCACCTTGGGCCTCATAAAGGACCTACTGATGTCATCTTTCTAGAATTTCATTCCACCATTACAAATTTCACTGTTTTTTAGCATGGTAACTCTTTTCCCACATATGAGAGTGACCTGTCAATTGTTGGTATTGTGCAAGGTGTGATCTAGGTGGATCTCAGTGGCCATCCACCTTTTCCATCGAATCAAATTTTTCAATCTTGTGGTTTTGATAAACCATTATATTCACCCTTTTGATAGGGAATGTAATGTAATGCAATATCCATTTGTTAATTACAACCATCGTGTAATGATTTACTAGTGGTATTATGTACATGTCTACAGTGTTAATTCATTGGATCCCATCAAAACTCCACAGTTAACTGCGCTTAGGATAAAGTAGTACTAGGATGGGTGTCACACACCCACTACGGAAAAATAAAATTTTCGCCCTTTTTCCGAGGGACAGAATCTCCGAATTCCTACTCTGCCTAGCGCAGGCTAGCTCTTCCCTTATCCTCCTCCATGTGATCATTGGTTATGACCACAAGCTTTACTAAACGGTGCTACCGACTGTCATGTTTCGGGATTCCTTTTTGCGAGCTCTCCCTGGCTCCCTGTCCTTTAAAATTTCGAAACCCAAAATGGGGTTAACGAGCCCTTTGGATCCCCTTTTTCCCTACTCCATGCGACCACCTTCGTAACCATGCACTAACGCCCAATGGCACTACCGGAGCTCATCACATTTCACGACCTCAGGACTTCGGCGTATGAACCATTCCTAACTCTCCAACTCCCAAACTCTGAAAGGGGCTTAACGAGCCCTCAAATCCTCTCGTATCCTTTCTCCTCATGACCACCACCCGTGACCACAGACTAAGCCCGAAGGCGTGTTGTGTTTCGTGGATCGGTGATTTGAAGAAGTTGACCCCTTGTTCTTCAAACTCCCGAGTTCCTAACCTGCGACAGGGGCTTAGCTCATGCTAGTTCCTCCCTTTACTTCTGCCATATAAGCTCTAGCTATGTTCTGGGGCTAGACCTTCCAAACGTGTCGGGATTTCGCATATCGGGAATTCTCGATGCGAATCACCTCTGTTCTCCTGACTCTTGATTCCCAAAATTTCGATGCTTCAGATCTGATGGCTTAAACCCTTCCTCGATCAACGGTCCTGATTTTTTCGAGATCCCGCGTATTGGGATTTCTAGGTAGTCATTTCCTCCATACTCTCGGCTACCGAATATCCGATGACCCATCTACGGTCCAAATATTCAACTTGATCAATGGCCCAGATCAAATCCTGACATTCTACCTTTCAGGATTCTGGTGGGGTCTTCACTCTCGCTTCCCCGGCGACCAAAACCTTGGGGGCTTTTGGATCTCTACCATGTGTCCTCCACAATGGATGGTTAGGATTCAATTGGCTTCCAACTCATTGGGGGTTTGAGACCCAAGGCAGAACCTTGTTCTCCCAACTCATGATCCCTGATTTCACGAAAAGAACCAACGGTTCAGATCTAACTTAGATTGATGTCCCTAGTTCCATCACTACTTGAAAAGATTGAGGGAGTCGAGGCGTTAACGTCTATGCTTCTCCTCTAGATATACGGGTCCTAATGGGTCTGGGATACTCCTGAAATGGATCGCATCCGTTCGTCTAGCAAACGAGAGGGCCCACCCTTTTGCTAATTGGATTCGCTATCCCTTCTGAACTTAGGTGACGAGATTTAAATTATTGGGACTTCAATTTCCCATGACTCTGAAACTTTCGAGAGATAACTCCTTTTGGCACCGGTTTTCCAGACCCAGATCACATGATCCTTCAGAGGGTTCTTGGGTAATTATCCCTAGGCTTGGTGACCTGAATGAAGTGTCTTCCTAATTCGTTGAGCTATGAACTCTGGAACAGGGGTAGAGTAAACTTGTGGGTTTACTGTAACGGTGGCCATTTCAAGGAACTCACTCCAACTCTGGAATGTGAGGAAACTCCCCGGGGAAGGTGCCTTCTGGAAATTAAACCAAAACATAATCTGAAAACAAGTAGATGGAATAACTCTCAAGGGAACAAACTCTTATTCTGAGCTTATTCATTCTATACATAAATCGATTATGGACATATAAGTATGAGCATGCATCCATTATTTCCAATCAAAACACAAGGCAATCACTTCTATACATAAACCATTTATGAGCGTATAAACATGAGCATGCATCCATGATATTCAATTCAAAATATAGGACATAAAACACTTATCAGAAACACTAGGCATGATGCGACTACTGAGAGGGGTGCTCGTTTGCACCCAACCATAGGCTCAGTCACTCCCAATGGATTTATCACTGGCCACCCCCGAGCTTAGGCCATGATGCTTTGAGATTAAATATCTTACTTCCAGCTCAACGGAAGGTTCATGATAGCCTTGTGTTGCCAAAATAACTAGAGAGAAACTCTTAATATAGTCTTTAGATTGCATTGTTGGTATATTCACATTTGAGAGAGAGGGATAAGGAAGTCTAGGGAGCTTAGAGCTGCAAGGTACCTCAACAGTTTCAAGGTAACACTGTATTGGTTTAATTTCTTTGATTATTTATATAGATCTATGGTCTTTGCACTCTAGATATAAATTTTTCATTCAATATACACTAACAACATAGGAGGGCAGACCATAACTTTTTCTCAGTGTGTGTCCTTGTGTGATCCTTACTGATACAACCCCAAGACTTCATAATAGCTCCTACAATCAATTTCCTACATACAAACAACAAACCAACCTCCCTTAAACTTATTTGGCATAGAAATAATATAAATTCCAATTAGATATAATCTACATTATTCAAGAAAAGACAAATCTGCCAATGTTTGTAAATAAATCAAAGTAATTCATAGACATTAGAGGAGGAAAATGATAGATCTATATAAATAATTAAAGAAACTACAACATAGGATATTACCTTGAGACTATTGAGGTACCTTCTAGTTCCAAGTTCCTTGAGACTCCCTTATCCCTCTCTCAAAGGTGATGATATGAATCCGAAGAGAATAACAAGGATGTTTCTCTTTGGTTATCTTCTGGCATCATAAGGCTATCATGAATTGAGCTCCCTTACCCCTTGATTTTCCCTCTTTTATAGAATTATGGGGGAGGTTTTAGAGATAGATTCAAAGCTTGGAATTCAATGAACAATAGGTCATACACAAGTTCTAAGGCTCGTGGTAAATCATATCCATCCTATCCCAAGCTGATATCCTCACAATTCCTTGAATCTAGAAGGTTTTAGGGGTGGTCGCTTGTTGCACAAGAGAAACAAGCGACCGATCACACCTTGCACAAGAGAAAAAAGAGACTGATCACACCTTGCACAAAAGAAACAAGTGACCAATCGTTATTATAGGAAGGAAAAGAGCGATTGTGCTAAGAAACAATGAAATTTGTGATGGTGACATGTAATTTTGGCAATATGACATCAATAGGTCCTTTATGAGGCCTAGGGTGACAAATAAAGGTATAACATAGAGTCACCTCTCTTGATTAAGGTTGGTTTTCATTGATGTCAACCCTTGAAGAAAGCCCCGTAGCAAAAAAGTTGGGTAATGGACCCAATATTGTTTGATGTAAAGATGACTCGTTATTGTCTTTTCATGGTTGATAATAAGTAGAAATGGATGAACTCCAAAGTGGTCCCCTTATGGTGAAATCCCTCACGGGAAGACGCTTTGCGGATTGAGTTATCCTATAAGTATGGTTAGAGAACCCATGCTTATTTGTGGAATAATGCTATGAATTCCAGTGAAAATGTCAGTGAAACTATCCTATATTGATAGTGCTTGCCATTCCATTTCCATTGGTATGTGGAACGTCACATAACTCCTCACGGTTAGAGAGTTTTGGCCATGAGAAGTTGGAGAACCCGGGTTTGGGTAATCGACCCAAGTTTGTTTGATGGATAACGGTGTGAGTTTTGATATATTTTCAGGTAATACTATTCTATATGGATAGTAAATTTCATTCCATTTCTGGTGGTATGTGGAACGTCACATAACTCCTCACGGTTTGAGAGTTATGGCCTTACGAAGTTGGAGGACCCTCATATGTCATCTAGAAGCCCCAAAAGGTCAAAG
>ML797937.1:67656-104125 GCA_009831015.1 Picea engelmannii | reverse complement strand
TTAATTTAAAAAAAAAAATGGTGTACAACATTTTTAACATTGGGTGAAGCATGGAAATATGATTAAAAACACCATTGAATAAAAAAAAATAGAAAAGTTTGGAAATAGATGAAAAAACATTGTTGAGAAAAAAAATTGAACAATTTGAAAATAAATGAAAAAACAAGCATTTAAAAAAAAGTGGAAACCTTATGTATTAGAAAATTTAAAATATCAAAAAATCACCTAAAAAGAGGGGGGGGGGGGGCTACCAGCAGCACCATTTTTAAAAACGGGGTAAAAAACTTGACCCCCCAAAAAATAAAAACTCTATAAAGTTCTCGTTAACATGGTAACTATGTTAAAATTGTACAAGTGATGACCTGTTATAACATCAATTATATGTAACATAATGTTTTTATTATTTTGAAAGAGTACAAATCAGAGAGACAAGTCAAACCATGTATGTAGACTTTTGGTGAACCAAAAGTTTCTTTTTGTGGGGAGGTTTGATCTAGGAGGATCTCTAAAACAAAGCAAAAATGATGGTGTTTAATTCTAATGTAAATGTATACATGTCGAAGACTTGACAAGATATTTCCAACACATGTTGAACGGGCTCAAATGGATGTTGTATGAGAAAGTTATGGCGTTTTGAAGTTTTGGCAAAACATGCAAAAAAGACTGACAGGGTTGACACGTGGCATCACCAGGGACTGACACGTGGTAGTACGGAAGTGCCATGTGGTAGTACGAACATGACACATGTAAGTACATATGTGACATATGGAAGTATGGACATGACATGTGGTAGTATAGATGTTAACATGGTGTGTTGACTAGACCGTACGAATGTTGATGTGGCGTGTTGACTAGACTATATGGATGTTGACTGGTCTGTATGCATATTGATGTGGCATACTGACTGGGTTGTACAGATGCTGACATGGTGCTAATTGGAAGGTTGACTATATAGATTACGTGGCCACCACGTGGACCAATCATAAGCTATCATGTGGCAACTCCATTTTGACCAAAATGGCCTTATCTACCCCAGAAGTGTCGGGTAGGCGATTTGAACCCCTAACTTCATTGGCAAAAACCCAGCGACTTACCATTGGGCAGATTGGAGATCCATTGTAATGTAATAAAGCATTTGGAGTGCTTAGCATTATATTAATGGAGCGATTGTGTGGTTGAAGTGGGTCCAGAGATGTAGCCCAAGATGGGTGAACTCTGTTATCAACTTGCTTGTGTCTTTTGTCTTTGATTTTGTTGTTCATTTCTTCAATTAAACTTTCAATTATGCTTTTAAACTTTATGATTTAAGTTAAGGCAATTTACACTTAAATTATTTTCAAATCAGTCAATGGATTTTCGGATCAATCCCCCCTCCAATACCAACAAGATATTGACTTTATTTTTCACAATTTTAAATCCCTCTTTATGAATGAATGTGATAACATATTGGTTCAAAATGTTAAAATAAATTAGCAATTCCATAGATGTTTTTCTAGGGTTCAATGAAGAATGAAATATTTTGGTGGTGAGGACAACAGCTCAAATATTGGTCGAGATGGATTTGGGCTAAGGTCTTCCAGACAAGATTGAGATTGTAGCAGGGGCATGGTCCTATACACAAATCTTGAACTATGTTAAGACACCATTTAGATGTAACTATTGCAATTGTTATGGTCATTTTAAGTCTCAATGCACGAACATGCCTTGGAATTTGGTTCAAAGCTTGGAATTTGATGAACAATAGATCATACACAAGTTCAAGTCTTGTGATAGATCATATCCATCCTATCTCGAGCTAATCTCCTCACAATTCCTCGAATCTAGAAGGTTCTAGGGGTGGTTGCTTGTTGTAGAAGAGCAACAAGCGTTCAGTTGCACCTTGCACAAGATCAATAAGCGATATGTCACTCTTATAGGCAGGAAAAGAGTGATCGTGCTAAAAAAATATGAAATTTGTGATAGTGGCATGTAATTCTAGCAAGATGACATCAATAGGTCCTTTATGAGGCCCAAGGTGACAAATATAGGTATAACATAGAGTCACCTCCACCACAACATCTTCACTCAAGAAACCTGTGGCATAGCACATGCATCCATGGGATATTAAATAATACCCCTACTTTCACTAGATATTGATAGATACCTCCTAAAATCATTTTGTTGAACCCCCTTCCCAATACATCTTTTTAATAATAAAAAACCTTTGTTTTTACTAGATACCCCTTTTTATACCCCCCCAATATCAACAATATATTGACTTTATTTTTCACAATTTTAAATCTTCCTTTATGAATGGACGTGATAAGATATTGGTGCACAATGTGAATCCCCTATGACCTCCACATCCTAGAAGAGAGGACCCCTCCTTCAAATAAGAAGATAGGAAGCCAATCTATGGAGGTAGTTGTTTGGTTTCTAAATATCATGAGGCCATGGAAAAGAAGAGTTGTATAAAGCTAATGGGAAAAAAATTCAATGGGAGGTGGGGGAAGATATCATGCTTAGTTAAATAATCCCAAAGGAAGAAACATCTCTGGTTGCTAGATTTTTGAGAAGGATAATGAAGGGAAAAAACTCTAAGGGAATGGGTTGGGAAGTCTAGTCAAGTCTCCTTGGTTAAATAAAAATTCTTCATATTCTCTTTAAGGGTTGGATGGCTTTTGTTTTCAGGAGTAAGTAGGAAGTGACAAAGATCAAGGAAGGAAGGTACTTTGGGGATCCTCACCTTTGTTCCTCAAACACTAATCACCCAAATTTGATTCAAGGTCACTACTGTCCCTCTCTAGGTTAAACTTTCATCACTTCCACTAGAATTGTGGAATGAGACAATGTTAAAATAAATTAGCGATTGCATAGATGTTTTCTAAGGTTTAATGAAGATTGAAATATTTCGGTGGTGAGGACATTGGCTCAAATATTAGTCGAGATAGATTTGGGATTAAGTCTTCCAAACAAGGTTGAGATTGTAGCAGGGGCATGGTCCTATACACAATTCACAATTCTTGAACTATGTTAAGACACCCTTTAGATGTAACTATTTCCATTATTATGGTCATCAAGGTTGAGATTGTAGCAAGGGCATGGTCCTATACACAATATTTGAAATATGTTAAAACACCCTTTAGATGTAACTATTTCCATTATTATGGTCATTTGAAGGATCACTGCATGAACATGCCTTCCTTCAAATAATGTAGATGTATATTGTTTTCACTTGTTCAAAAGTTAAGAGTTATAGGTTCCTATAGAATTCCCACCCACCTTAGAATGAGGTGATGATCCAGACCAAGATTAATGAAAGAAGTTCATATGTTAATGGCGTATGTGCTCCTCACCATAGTAGATGGGTCTCCATGGAAGGTAAAAGTCATAAACAACTTGGTGTAGAATTTCCACAAGAAGTTGTTTCCAAATAAGACGATGATCCAAAACATCTCTCATAGGAAAAGACCAAAATTAATGAAGAAAGTTCATATGCTAATGGCATATGTGCTCCTCACTACCACATAGTAGATGGATCTCCATGGAAGGAAAAAATCATAAACAACTGGGTGTATGGAATGAACTTTATCATTAATACACATCTTAATATTATGTATATTTTATTTTTATAGCAATATTATTATACCAAAATGTAGGAAATATATATTGATATTTCAAATATAATATTTATATTAAAAAATAATTCCATTATTTCATATATCGAGCTAACTTCACGTTTTTATGGCCATAAAAAAATAACATGGAGAAAGAACCTAACCTCTACCTAACATTTTTCATCTAACCATTTTTAAATGATTTATAACCACAGCCTCGTATGTTTCTTTTATTTTTCTATTTTACAGTCAAATTTACACAACCATTAAAGAGATGATTCCTTTTTCAAAATAAATAAATTAATTTTATTTTATATAATACGTGCTCAAGCGAAAATTAGGTTAGCAAATCTAAGCATTGAAGTCCACCGACTAAAGCTATGGTCGGTGGCTTCACCCAACTGAAACTTGCCACGAGTTGTTTCAAGGAGCGTGTTCTCCTGCACTTCTTCGTGGGTGACCTAGTTGCCACCTCCCTCTCCGCCATCGTTTGGACTCCGCTTACCACTCTTCATAGACTAGGCTAGTTGCACTTTGTTAATTTCATTGTTAAGAGGAGAGTGAATTTTGGTTGCTATTTATGAATGCATACACTTCACCTAAAATAATTCGGTCAGTGGTTTATATGGGTAGACTTTCACCTTCGTCGAATGTCTCTTATCTTATATGGTCATCATCCCCTTATCTTCTATGGTCATTAGTAAAGCAATTTTTATAAGGATCATGTGCTTTCGAATAACATTTTATCATAGATCCATACATGATACTAGATATTATTCTTGGTTGTAATTTAACCTCTTGTTGAAGAGGCTTCTTCCTTAAGTAGTTGATTAATATGTTTTTCTTTAATATTTTTTTCAAATTTTATAAGGGCATACTATTTTGGGAATATTAAAAGAAGTTTAGTTTTTTTTCTTCACATGGGAATTTGGGTAAGCTTAAAAATAAGTTTTTTTTACTAGGTTAATATCATTACAATAATATAAGGAAATCGATCAGAGCAACTACAAGCTAGGGTTTGGTAGAAGCGGCCACAGCAGAGGACAGCATGAGTGCCAAGGGAGGCGGTAATGGAACCCCCTCATACAAGCAGGTAGTAGTAGACAGAGGGAAAGGCCCATGAGGCATAGTTTTCAAGGCACCAATGACAAGCACCTCAAGATCGGAAACGAAAAAGAGTCAGGAAAGTAACCAGAGGAAAGGCAACGACATGGGGGAAGAAACCAGAGAACCTCGGAATGTGGCGCAAGAAACAACGAGCCCCAATGGGGCTGAAGGGCGCAACCCATGCAAACCAAAGACAACAATGATACCCAAGGTAATATTGGACGATCCGCAAACACAACTCTACAGAGACCAGATGAAGACGCATGCACTAATCTGCAAGTTTATGGGGTTGTGTCCAACAGAGAGAACGTTGTGCAACTGGATTAAATATCAATGGAAGCCAAGCGGAGAAGTGGATCTCCACCTGGGCTCGAAAGGATTTTTTATAGCAGTTTTTATGAACCTGGAAGATAGGGATAAGATCTTTGGGGGGGGGGCATACTTCCACGCCTCAGCAAGACTGTGCATGCGACCATGGAAGGAAAACTTCTCCCCAGAAAAATAAACCTTCAAAAATGTGCCTGTATGGCTGAGACTTTACTCGTTGTCGTTAGATTATTGGTTACCCTCCACCTTTGAAGCAATAGGGAACAAACTGGGAAAATACGTTAAGACATCAGAAGCAACCCTAAAAGGACGGTACACCTCCTACACAAGAATCTACATAGAGATGGATGTGTTGGGGGCAGTCCCAGAAGACATAAGCTTGGAATTCAGGGACGAGGAATGGATACAAAACATTGACTATGATAAGATCCCTTTCAGATGTCGGAGATGCCACGAACATGGGCACCTAATCAGAGAATGTCCAATCATCAAAAAACAAGAAGCGGAGAACACCAAACAATAGCAAGACGAAGATGGGTTTATAAAAACAAACCACAGGAACATAGCTAGCAAGAAACAAAGTAAAACCCCAACAGGGAGCAACTCGGAGGCTAGGAATAAAGCAGAAGGATGAGACGAGACCAACAGAGAGGAGGAAGGAGGAAAGGAAAAAATAAAAGCTAAAGAAGCTAGGGAACAAACTACCAATGAGGATACAGATAGCCCAAGAAAGGGGATGGGACAGGGGGGTAGCACAACTACTCTTGACAGAGAAACCAGAGATACCCCCACCCCTATGCAGGAGGCAGATGACGACGCGGAAATGACTCCAAGTGAGGTAGGAATAGAAGACCCCGATCTCAGAGACATCGTGGAAAGGGAAGGGATCGACCTCCCAAACATACTGGAGAAATAGAAAAGGCAGGGCGTTGACAATGTACCAGTAGAGAAACTAAATCGCATCCAATACCTGTTTCTCCTAAGGGAGGAAGCCAAATCCAGAGGGCTCAAGTGCACACACAGGGAGATAGGACACCTAGGAGTCAAAGCAGGCGAAGGACAACCACAACTCTCACCCAAGCAAACGAGAAGGAAAAAAGGTAGGAAATCAAATAGCGTAGCTCCCCAGGAACTAGGAGCTCTACTGATAAACTCAGGTAAGATCAAAAATCTCTTCCCCAACTTCCCCCCACATGTTTAAATGAAGATTATAACATGGAATATAAGATGCCTAAACAGCCCACGAAAGCAGAGAATTCTTAGAAATTGACTTAGGAAGGAACAGTCAGACCTTTGTTTCATCTAAGAGACAAAATGCAGTGTAGACAGAATGAAAACAATCGGGAAAAAACATTGGAGCAAGTACAAGATGGAGGTTGTCGAAGGACATCATATGGCGGGAGGGATCCTCACATTGTGGAACCCACAAGTGATGAACCTAATAGCAGTCGAGGCTACCAGGCACACACTGTCGATTAACATGAAAATCATTGGGAATACGGAGATGATCCTATGCACTAACGTGTATGGACCCCAAATGCTAGAGGAAAAGAGAAGAATGCTTCTAGACCTAGAAGACCTAAAAACCCACTCCAGCAACCTCCACTAGATCCTAGCAGGAGACTTCAACATCATCACATCACTTGCAGAAAAAAAGGAGGCACCAGGAGGTTGGATAGAGATGCGGAATATTTCTCAAAATTCATTGACACAACGGAGATGGTGGACATTAGAACCAATAACGGACACTTCATTTTAGGGTCCTAACCCGCACATAGGTAGATCAATATATTCGGATGTAATAAAGGTCAATATTAATAAGGCCTTTCAATAAAATAGAATAAGGCGGATGTAAGAAGACGTAATAGAAGCTTTCGCTTCTAGAAGGATCTTCCTCTAGATGCTTCTTTTGATAGACATATTTAGTATAAATAAGGGTTGAGGGTATGAAAACCCTAGCTTGGAGATTATTGTAACAGAGCGTTGCTCGACTGGAGGTTTCCCCCTCGAAGAGGCCCGTGAACATTGCTTTATGAATCAAATTGTTATTTCTGTTGTTGTTCTTATATCATTTATGTGTTATTGTGGAGATTATGTTGGTTATATTATTGTTATTCTGCCATTTCTAGCATTTTATTTTTGTTATGCATATTTATTATATCAACCATTCCAAATCGATGATCTAATTTTTCAACACCAACCCTGCTATCCAACAGAACCTGGAAAATATTTTGGGCCTTGAGCGCAAAACTCTCCCAACTAAATACTTGGGCATCCCCCTGACGGACAGAGTTTACAAAATGGAAATCTAGGAAGGAGTGATCAACAAGCTACAGGAGAGGGTGAAAAACTGGACATACAGATCCCTCAACCTAGCGGGGAGACTAGTACTGACCAAGTCAGTTCTGCAAGCAAATCCAACTTACATGATGTTGGTATTTCTCACCCCAAAAGGGATACTACAAAAAATAAGGACCATCCAAAGGGACTTCCTATGGCGAGGAGCGGAAACTAAGAAAAAATGGGCCCTGGTAGCTTGGGAGAAGTTTTTCAAGCCAAAATGCAAAGGAGGACTGGGTTTACAAGATCCACAAGTAACCAACGAAGCCTATGGGGCGAAACTATGGTGGAAATGGGTTAAAGAAACTTCTACCCCATGGGAAATCCTTTGGAAGGCCAAGTATGCCCCATACATAACCGACCAAGACCGAATTCATTTTATGGGCACCAGGGAGGGATCAGCAATCTGGAACCTAGCCTGGCGCAACAAGACCTGGGTTCAGACACACAGTTTTTGGGAAGTAAGGAATGGTAAAATAACTAGATTATGGGAGGATGTCTGGCAATAGGAACCCAAGATGGGAAATCTGGACAGGGAAGAACTCCAACTAGACATGATCGCGCAAGGCAAAACCAACATCCACAACTATTGGAAGCAAGCAATAGATCGAAACAGATGGAGAATCTGGGATAATTTCAACTCCCAAATTAGCGATTAGAGCACAACCATTGCGAAAGAGGTGGAGGAGGAAATGAGGAAAAGGAAAACTGTAGTCTCGGATGAAGAAGATTAATTAAGATGGGGTTGAAAAAATGGTGGGGAATTCAATTTGAAGGAAGCTCAACATTATATCGAGGAACAAGACCAAGAAGATCCAGCGCAACTATGGGATAAGCTCTAGAGTAGCCCCCAGTGGCCAAAAATAAAAATCTTCAAATGGTTAGTACTTCACAACCGAATTCTAACCTGGGAAAACCTAAGAAAAATGGGCTTCATAGGTCCATCACGGTGCGACCTCTGCCAAACCAAGGCGGAAACAACAAATCATCTCCTCGATGAATGTAGTTACACAACAGAGATCTAGGACTGGGCGGCAGGTATTTTTCGATAGTCCAGTAGGACCTGAGGTAACATCTGCGCAACCATTAATAACTAGCAGGAGAGTTACAGCAAAAATGAAGAGGTGAATCTATGCTAGACTCTCATTTTGGGGATGATCATATGGACAATATGGAAAGAAAGGAATCGACGCATCTTCAAGAATGAAAGCCTTCCGGAATGGAAAATCAAAGAAAAAATAATCTCCATGACAAGAGAAACGATGCAGATCCGCAACTACCAGAATGGGAATGCGCAACTTACAGGACGGGACTCTAGAGTCCTAGAAGTTTTTCACCTAAAAGATGGGCGCAACCATTCCCAAACAGGGCGATGAACACCGCAACTCCAACAAGGTGAGCGCAACTGGAACCCCCCTCCAGCAGGGTCACTCAAGTTGAATTTCGACGTGGCGGAAAAAGGAAACCCAAGCATGACAGGAATGGGTTGGGTTATCAGGGATAGTGGCAGCAACATAATCCAGTTGTACGCTGACAACATGGGAAAGTCAACTAAAAACATCGCGGAATTCGGAGCCCTGGAGATAGGACTTGAGATCCTAAGCCGAGAAAGGATGACAAACACAATTGTGGAAGGCGACTCTACTCTGGTAATCAACACAGTGAAGAGACTCCAAAATGGCACCTGAGTGGGCAAAGTTCAGGGACACTGGAGCTTAGTGCACTCCCTACAAAAAATCCAGGAGCTTCTGCAAAATATGAACACAGTGTAGTTGCACTGGGTACGCAGGTCAGCAAATGGCCTGGCAGATAGAATCGCTAATGAAGGGGTTAGAAAGGAAGAATCAGAGTTAGACACCACCTGGAGCAACATCCCAAATGGTCAATTTAGAACAGATTGCACACAACTAGCAACAAAAGACCATGACGAAAGATTAAGTATGGAAAGTCACAACGAGAGGAGTGATGCTAGGCCAATAGGAGGGCATGACGAATCTAGGCAGAATCTTCATGGCCAACACCCAATTACAAGTGACAATGCGAGATCTGAACACACACCAAATGGAGGTACGACCTCAAGGTCACATCAGTAGAAAGAAGTGCAAGGTTAAGGTAGGGGAAAGTACAAAAGGGACTTAGCAGGCCAGGAGTGACATAGGACAAAACTTGTTACCATGCACCAGTCAGATCACACCCCTTCCAAGAACAGGTACGGTGAAGAGAAAAGTTGGTTACACAACGAGCAGGGACAAAGGTCAGTGCAGGAATAATGGACAGAGTGTCATGGTCACACATACCGTAACAGGGAAAAAGGACAGGAAGGACCACCTCTACAGGCAGACCATGATTGCAAGGACGAGCCCGCAGCAGGAGAACTTCCATAAGAGGCGAAACACTAGGAATTGAGGCAGTTGGACAAAGCACAGCAGCAGAAGCCATCATAAAAATAAGGGTCCGACAAGAAAGAACCACTAGGTAGATAGGAACAGGAGGAGAATTCAGGGAAAGAACCACCACAAGCTATCCAAGATGGTGTGTATGAAGAAAGCGCACGTCAAAAGAAACACCCAGATGGAAGAAAATCTGATAAGCCAGAGGAAAATTTCAAGGATGGAGCAAGCAGCCTGAGACGCCAAGGGCACCTTCCAGGCGCTGGTCGAACCGAAGGGTCAATCGACCATCACCAGATGGGAGAAGGAAATCATTGACAAGCGCAAAGGAAAAGCCTGGGAGGAACTGAGAGAGGAAGCGGACTGGATAATGGACCCAAGGACCACGCAGTCCAGGGAAACACTTTACCACAAGATGGTAGAGATGGCCTGGCAGACAAAGATGTTAATATCTAAAGTGAGCACAGAAAATAAATCTGCTAGTCGGAAGGGTAACAAGGCACAAAAAAAAGTACTAAAAGAAATCATGAGTTGCCTCAGCACCCTGGATGCCAGTACAAAACGAATTGCAGAGGACTAGAAGAATCAGACGGAGAAGCTGGAGCAAATGGCTGCCCAATTCCACTTATACTTACACTACGTCCACCATATGGACATTACTCCTGCTGATGGGAATGGAGCACCAACCTGGATCAAGAAGACCCACACGGTGGCCCAGTGGGAGGAGAGCAAGGACACGGCGAAAGAAGGAAAGAAGAATCTCATAATCCTAGACTAGCGCTGGGTAACAACTGATCAAGGAATATTATTGGGCTAGTCTTAATTGTTGTCTTGTGTTTTTATTTAGTTTTCTGGTTTTGTTATGGTTAGCCTGTCAAAACTGAATATGACAGTACTGGACCAGTTTCCCAATCTAGCGGTCCATATATACCCCTATGATATCTCAAAGAACACAACTCTGGAACCCCTAGGCTGGTTTCCTTTTTGGTAGACCAGGGAGTTCCGTTTTTTGTATATTAGCCTTTCTTGGTAATATAGATACTCACACTCACTTACAAAAAAAAAATATCACTACAATAATGTACTTGAATGATAGATCAATAATATTGATAGTCATATTCACACTCCAAATTATCGCTAAACCACAACCCAACAAATAATCATAGAATCAATATATCCACAACCCAACAAATAATCATAGAATCAATATATCGTATTCAAATCAAAATATTTCAGCAAAACATTGTAAATGATTGTGTTTATTTTATTACAAGTGATAATTAACCTCTACCCATAAAATAAACATTAAGGTCACGGCCAAGCCAGACACCAAATTGGTGTATGAGACACCCTTATTTGTGGGACAAGGGACCCGCCTCCACCCAACGATTTGATTGGTAAAGTCTACGGAGGTATCCATACACTGCCCCCCCTCTGGATTTTAACTTGTGACCTCTTAGGAGGAAACACATATTCTTAACCATTAGGCCCACTCAAGTTGTATATTCTTAACCATACCGTACTACTATTTATTATGTTGAATCAAGACATGGGTTTGATATTGATCTGTAAACGAGAGACTTATAGCCCTCTTACTTCACCAACATAGATCATTTGTAGAAATGTATTTGTTCATTGCAATATTTGCTCAAGATTGATTTTATGGCATGTTCTTGGGTGTATACACAAGTAAACACTTGGTAATACCAATAAGAATCATGACTCTCAGTTTGTTTCTTTGTTGTTTACCACTAGGCAGGCAGACGTGGATTGGTTATGTTTCTCTACTTCAAGGCTTGTCTCTTTCATGTTTTCAATGCTCTATGTTCAGGTGTCCACTGAGTGACACCCTCCAAACTTTGTATGTGCAAAAATTGTCTACTCACTATTCTCCAACAAACTTGAAAGGATGGTCCTATTGTTAGCTTGGTAATGTATTCCAATAGCTAGAAAATGATTACACTCTATCAAACACAAACCTCTACTTTGCAATATATCAATCAACAAACACATAATTATTCTATTAAAATTCTACAATCTCCTACAATTCTTATAAATGTTTTCAACCTTAAAATGCAAATAATAACATTGCATTATATTGTTAACTTGTACTCGAAATATATATATATATATTCTTCTCAAATAAATGGAAAGTCATAAATGAGCTTCCATCAATAAATATAAGATACCTTCCCAAGTGAATGACATGTCTCATACAAAGCTTTTGCAAGTAAATAGATACAATAATACTTCATTAAACATGGTGAATGATACAGTTATAAAAATGCCAAAAGAGATAAACCAAGAAAAGCCCAATGACTTGAACTAAGGATAACGAAGCTATGGCAATGGATTCAAAAGTGCATGGGAGGAGACAAAAACAAGATGCCAAAATATTTAACCAGAGCCAAGCAATTGGGATGAAGGAATGGTCTTATAATTATGTTTTCCCTTAACAATTAAACTCTCCACTTTGCACAGAATCCAACTCCCAACGACCAATTCGTACAACCTCAAGGAGATGAAGACAACATACTAGGTTTGTGTATGGTTTGTACGACCCAAAGATAACTCGGAAGTATTGTACAACCTTCCTGAAATAGAATTGTAAACATATAGCCTTAAGTAATCTCACAAGCACTATATAGGTTATGATGCCAACAATCTCAAAGATTGAATTTTGTTGGCCCATAGGAATTAAATTTAGATACTCTAGATAATTGTAACAATGATCTTATGACAACCTTTGATTTCAAATTTTGGAGTAAGATGCATAGTGGGTAATATAGAGTTGGCATTCATTAAATATCAATGGAGAATGAAATCTTAAGTGAAATAATAGAACTATAGTTGGAAATTCATCCTTAGAACCATTATAAAATTAGGGTGGAGGTGGGGGTATACATTAGAGAAAACATATTATATGTTTTCTCTAATATATACCTCCACCCTCACGAGGATGGGGTGGGGTTATATATTAGAGAAAACATATAATATGTTTTCTCTAATATAATAGAGAAAACATATAATATGTTTTCTTTAATATATCCCCCCACCCCCACCCTATGACAACTTTTGATTTCAAATTTTGGAGTAAGATGAATAGTGGGTAATATAGAGTTGGCATTCATTAAATACTAGTGGAGAATGAAATCCTAAGTGAAATAATAGAACTATAGTTGGAAATTCATCCTTAGAGCCATTAATCCAACAACGTGCAACATATTAAACATAGATTAAAGCATCGATAAATCATACACAAAATTTAACGGAGCACAAATAAATTCACCACACAAGACACAGTATTTACCCTGGAAACCCAAATGGGAAAAGTAGCTTCAAATGGTCGCTCAATGTTCATTTTGGCAATCTCCAGTTACTATGCAACTCATGGCCCTATGGCTATTCATTATTTGCATTGGTCCTCTTATACATCCTCACCTCCTCATTAGCCAAAATGTCTTTGCGAGTCTAATTACAATGAGATATATGTAGAGACGGTGTAACGTCCACGACCACCCAACAGGTCGGGCAATGCCACTCCAGAAAACTATCATGCTCGAATATATATATATATATATCAACGCAATTTTTAACATACAGTATTCATAGACAAACCCATAAATATAACAACATATACATGCAATACTCATCATTATAGCATGTACCAATACACACCATGTAAATGAACATAGGATTGGTACTTATATTTTAATTGAACTACACAAACCTCCTAGCCTTAGACCACATCACTCATCACAAACCTCCTAGCCTTACACCATGAACCTCCCAGCCTTACACCATGCCGCTCATCACTCTAAGCAGTGGGTCACCCCTGAGCTGGGACTAAGCTCCACCAAGTAAGGGATTCCTAGGCTAGGCAGGGACAACAAGAAGTTTCACGGTACAATGGGAAGGATTTCCTCCAAGGAGCCACTTACACCCACAACTCACAGACTCTCATTCCCCACATGCTTGTCCCACCCCAGGAGTGTACACCTTCACTGTCACACAGTCCATCAGCTACTACACCTCCCTTTCTGGGGCTTCAACAACAGGTCGGATCAGGAATTCTTAGAGCTCTGTAGCTGCTACTAGACTCCCTCCAGGAGAACTCACTTCCTCAACACACTCTCTCAATTGGAGAGAGTTGCTCACATGCCTGACAACCCACTTCTTCTATCCACGGGCCTGGAAACCCACTTATTCAATCCCGCTCCTCAACACACAAGCATGGTGATGGAAGCAACAAAAACTGGGCGTGGGGGAACAGTACTAACAGGAAAAAATGCAGGAAACCCCCAGGGTACAGGTGAAGCGAGGGTAACAATTCAAATTGTTACACAGAGGTCCGGGTGTTTCAGGAATTCCACAATGGAGTTCCAAGGTTACTATGTGCTTGTTGGGTGCGTTGGTTGATCGAGGTAACAGATGGTCAGCCTAGTTCGAATGGTGAGAACGCCCCTCCCTAAATCTACATGCGTTTTGGATGACACTTGGCTCTCTCTAGGAGCATGTTCCCCCCACTTGGAACTCATTCCTCTCCCTAAAGGAACTTAGGATAAATTAATATCCTCTTTACATCTTTTATAATAATAATATATTATTCTATTAGGCTCTTAAGCTTAGCCCTTTTTCCTCAATCTCTTAGCCTCCTCCCTTGCCCAACCCAGTGGAGTTTATTCCCCCATAACTCTTTCTTCGTGGTCGGTCTACATGCAACGATGTATTTATATTAATAATCTGCATAATTACATATACAAAATCAGGCCCACTGGCCTTAACATCTAGGCTCTCTGTCCTAATAACACATAAGTCTACCAACTTATAATTACTTGGCTCACCAACCTATAAACATCATTGCTTTCATAATTCAAACTGGGGCTCGACCTTGGGATATCACAATCCCCTCCCCTTATTTTTGCACTATCCTCGGTGCAACTTAGTTACACAACATCAACAAGATTTTCAAAATCTTAAAAAAGATGTGGGTATTCTACTCGCATAACATCTTCATGCTCCCATGTTGCATCCTACCGTACCAAGTCCACTGGACCTTTACAAGCCTTATGGATCTATTATGGAGTTGCTTGTCCTTCTGGTCCAGTATGTGCATCGGGTGTACCTGTAAAGCGCCTTCTTGTTCCACCTGAATCACATTCCAATCAATCACATGATTAGCATCAGGTATATATTTCTTGAGCAAGGAGACATGAAATACATTATGAATAGTCATGCATGCAGGCAATGCGAGCATATAAGCTACTGGTCCAATCATTTCTAGAATTTCAAATGACCCACAATATATGGCTATCAACTTGGAACAATTTCCCAACTTCAGGGAACTTTTGTTGACTTTCACCTTCAAGAAAACATGATCACCCACTTTAAATTCCTTGTGGGTTCTTCCTTTGTCAGAATAGCTTTTCTGCTTGTCTTGGGCAGCCTTCAAATTTTGTTTAATCTTTAACATTTTCTCTTCCATTTCCTTGAGAAACTCTGGCCCAACCACTGCTCTATCAATTGGGTTGTCCCATCTTACTGGGGAGTTGCACTTT
Organism: Picea engelmannii; assembly: GCA_009831015.1. Taxonomy (NCBI): domain Eukaryota; kingdom Viridiplantae; phylum Streptophyta; class Pinopsida; order Pinales; family Pinaceae; genus Picea; species Picea engelmannii. The sequence continues at coordinate 88,807 of ML797937.1, read as the reverse complement.
CTGCCATAAAGTGCCTCAAATGGGCTTATCTTCAGTGATGCTTAGTACCCATTGTTGTAAGCAAACTCTATCAAGTGTAGGTAGTCTTCCCATCTCGATGGTTTTTCCATCACATACATTCTTAACATATCTTCTATCACTTGATTTACTCTTTCTGTTTGTCCATCAAACTCAGGATGATAGGTTGTACTGAAGTTCAGATTTGTTCTGAACCCTTTGAATAATCCTCTCCAAAACTTTGAGATAAACTTTGGGTCTCTATCAGACAATTTTCTTGGGTATTCCATGCAAGCGTGCTACTTCCCTCATATAAATATCAACAACATTAGTTTCCTTGTGAGTAGTCTTCAATGGAATAAAATGAGTAGCTTTAGTAAGCTTATCTACCACCACCATGATGGAATCATGTTGCTTGTTTGTTCTAGGTAATCCTATGATGAAATCCATTCTCACCACTTCCCACTTCCACTCAGGAATGGGTAATTGTTGTAGCAACCCAGCTGGGTGTCTAAGCTTAGCTTTGACCCTGTGACACTCCATACATATGGCGATGTATTCTGCAATTTCTTTCTTCATGCCTGGCCAGTAGTAATGGCTCTTGACTGCTGCCACTATTTTTTGATACCCAGGGTGCCCAACATAAGGCACATTATGCATCTCTTTCAATATCATACTCCTCAATTCGTGAGAACTGGGTACATAAATTATGTTCTTGTACAGAAGTATTCCATCAACTTGCAATCTATAATCTTCTATTTTCTGTAGAATCTTACCTTGTTGTAACTTTGTTACCATTTCCATGTACTGCTTATCTTCTTTTGCATCCTCCAAAATTTTGTCCTTCATATCTGTATGATACATGCTAGTGGTTGTAGCATGCAATTCATGCACTCTCCTGTTGAGTGCATCGGCCACTTTTTTCTCCTTTCCTTTGATGTACTTGATATCAAAGTCATATTCATAGAGGAATTGCAACCATATACTCTGCCTAGCATTCAAAGTAGGTTGGTCAAACAAATATTTCAGACCATTATGGTTTGCTCTTAGCTCAAACCTCTTTCCCATGAGGTAGTGCCTCCATTTCTTTAAAGCGTGCACTATGGCTTCCAACTCCAAATCATGAGTGGCATAGATCCCTTCATGCTCTTTCAATTTCCTAGATTCAAAACATATCACAAACTCATTCTGGCTAAGGAATCCACCCAATCCTTCTTTGCATGCATCTATGCAAACCACGAACTCTTCATTCGGATCTGCAATCTTTAGAATTGGAACACTGGTTAATAGCTTCTTCAATTGTTGGAAGCTCATTTCACATTTTGTTGTCCATTGAAACTTCTTCCCCTTCCTTTGCAAGGAAGTGATGGGATGAGATATTCTCGGAAACCCTACAATGAACCTTATGTAGTATCCATATAGACCCATGAAGGATCTGACTTCTCTCACATTATTAGGTGTTGTCCAACCTTTAATGGCCTCAATTTTTTTAGGGTCCACTGCTATCCCTTCTTCAGATATGATATGCCCCAAATAATGAATTTTGTTTTGATAAAATGAGCACTTTCTCAATCTGGTATACAACGGATTCTCTCTTATTACTTGCAACACCATCCTCAAATGATGTTCATGTCATTATTCCAACTTGGAATATACAAGGATTTCATCCAAAAATAAAATGACAAACTTGTTTAAATATTGTCGAAAAACACCATTCATTAAGAACATGAAAACAGTTGGTGCATTTGATAACCCAAATGGCACCACTGTGAAATCATAATGACCATACCTTGTCCTGAAGCTGGTCTTGCTTATGTCTTCCTCTTTAATCCTTACCTGATGGTATCCCGACCTGAGATATATCTTTGAAAATATCCTTGCATTCTTCAATTGATTGAAGAGATCATCAATCCTTGCTAGAGGATACTTTTTCTTTATAGTTACTTTGTTCAACTATCTGAAATCGATGCACAATATCAATGTCCCATCTTTCTTCTTCATGAACAAGACTGGGGCACCCCAAGGTGAAACACTTGGGCGTATGTACCCTTTCTTTAAAATTTCTTCAAGCTTCATTTGCAGTTCCTTCAATTCTGGTGTACTCATTCTGTAAGGAGTCTTTGATACTGGAGCTACTCCAGGCATTACATTTATAGAGAAATCAATATCTCTCTTTCGGGGTAGTCCTAGTACCTCCTTGAATACATATTCAAAATCTTCCAAGACTGCATGATCCTCCAGATTTGGCACCTTATCCTTAAATGCTTCCTCCATATGGACTGCAAATATTTGACAACCCTTCCCGTAACACTTCTTCAACTGCATTGTTGAGATTTATCGGACAGTAACTTCCCTGGGAATTCCTTGGATTTCTCTTTGATTTCCTTCCTCATCCAAGAAAGTGAATGCCTTGTTATGAGAATCTAATATGGCATGGTGTTGGTCCAACCAATGCATACCAATTAGGAAATCATATGATCCCAAAGGAAAGATGTTCAAATCTACCTTGGTACTCAGTCCATTCATGCCCATTGGACATGATTTAACCAACTCAACAACCTTTCTCTTGGAACCTATAGCCAGCTACACCAGCCAAGATTTCCCATGCTTGCTTCTTGGTAAAAGAAAATTTTCCACAACCTTAGGATCTATATATCTATGACTAGCCCCCGAATTAATTAAAATAGTAAAGGCATGGTTATTGATCATACCTTCAACTTCAATCATGTGTGATTGAAACTCAGCTTTCTTGTTGTCCAGGGCTGCATAGATCCTAGGTACTCTTCTGCCCATGTCCTTCATTGTTTCTGCTTGATGAACATGGTGAAAAACTCTCACTCTATCCTTTCTTTGAGGGAAATTTCTATACTTATGATCTCCATTACAACCCCAACATTGCATAGGTGTCTACCTTGGCCTTTGCCCACCTACTTCAGCCATCCTGGACTCCCTCAAAATTGGTTGTCCTTGAGGACTATTTCTGAAAAATGGTGGTTTGTTTCCCTTCTACCTCTTCTCCTTCTTAAACTTCCTCTTGTCTTCCCAAGCTCTTTGGAAAGTAGGGTTTCCCTTATGCTGATCATATACGCATTTTTCTCTCCTTATAGTTTCTTCCAGAGTCTTGGGATCATCATATTGGATTTTTCCACTAATAAAAGATGGTAGCCTACTCAGATACCTATGAATCTTGATTGTCTCCTCCTTAATGAAAGGGACATACTTCAACATCTCTAGAAATCTCCTTTCATATTCATCTATAATCATACTTCCCAATTAAGTTCAAATAAATCTGTCATCTTCTTTTCATAATATCTTTTGGTTAAGTACTTCTTTTCAAAATGTTTCTTGAATTCCTTCCAAGTCACATTCTTCTCCCTGAGGCAATGTACTTGCACCAATTGATCCCACCATATGGATGCCTTTCCTTTAAGTTGTTAGATTTCAATTCTTCCCTCCGCATGAGAAGAATAGTTTTGCAATTGGAAGTACTTCCTCATTCCTAGCATCACACAATATGTTACTGTGTGCTCTCCTATGGGAATGCTTTTGGGAGTGTTGGTGATGTCTGCTACCACTCCTTGATCTTCTTTCCTCATCAGGGAACCTGTGGTTCCATGATTTGTTGGATTCACTTTTGTTATCCAACTTCTTTCAATTCTTTCCAGGCTCCGCATTAACTTCATATTGAAGTCTTCCTATTGCTCCTTGTCTCTCTTAAGCCTTTCATTATCTACCTGGTGAATTTGGACATCTTTTTGCAAAATTTTAATGATTTTCATCATGCTCATGTCTTTATCTATTTCTTCTCCATGCCCATTGGAGTTCGTTCCTTCAACTCCAAAATGGAAATCCATTCCTCTAACTTCATCCTCCAGACTGTAAGCATCCTGTGCCTCCTCCATTTATCTGCGCTATGTAACAATCCTATTCTGTTCTAACAATTGCTAACTCTGCAAAATGTGCAGTCAAACGAATTTTTTCCAGGCTATTAGACTTAATAATTCTCCAGAATAAATTAAAGAATCTGATTCAACAAAAGAATATCATACTCCATTTTTATGTGGGTCTTTGGTTGATTAAGAATCCCCATGGCTCTATCTTTGAGCCCTGTTCTATTCTAAATTTTACTTTTGGGCACTAGCCCCCTTTTCTTCAGCCCTTAATTCAAATGTGACCATGGCTATGACCAAGTGCTAATAGTTGGGCGCTTATTCAGAGCCTTGAAACTTCAGGGCTCTGGAGCTTCAAAGGTTTCCCTTTCCGCACATCACAAACATCAAAGAACCTTGAAATGGTTGATTCAGGGAGGATGGTGGATCTATGATCCACAATCTTTGTTAAGATCTACGGTGGATAGGAGTTCTGGGACTCCTGGCTTCGGTGGTTTCCAAAGCACATCACAACAAATTTCTCAGAGTGTTGAGTTGGCGAACTCGTGAAGTGGGGTGGATCAATGGTACACAGCTTCCCAGCATCCTATGGCTGATAATTACTACAGAACTCTGGACTTCGAGAGTTCTGGACTGTCCATACTCTCAATCCTTCCAGAGTGCCAAGTATCTAGATTGCTGCATCTATTTCCAAGTGTCATTTCTCGATCAACAGTCGAGATTAAATCTTCCCCTCCAGGCTTCAGGTCTTCGGGGCTATGGGACTTCGAAGCTTCAGGGTTTTGAGACTTTGAAGGATTTCACATCTGCACGCCCCAAAAATCCTGAACCACAAATATATGAATGCTTCCATGTCACCCCTATTGATGTCTTCACGCCACGTCACTTTGGTGCTACGAGACTTCGGGGATTTCTCTACTCAATGCTAACTGTAACACATTTCCTTCGAAGCACCAAGTCTCCGGACTTCAAGATCTGGTGCCACGCGTCTACTGGGGTCAAGTTATCGTGGGCCTAGTCTGGTTAAATTCTTCGCCAATGTTTTAAATACTTTATGTATCCATTAGGGGCCCCACTACCCATGCTCAAGAAGAGTTCCACGTGGCGAAATACTAGAAGCAGACACATGCCAATCAGTATGGGTGACATGTGTCACATTCTAACTGGCATTTCATTCTTCCAAAGGTTCTTAGCTCACTAACACATGGCACACATCCCATATGTCCATGTCATCCCTGGTGACGTCAGCAGGCCACGTCACTTCGAGACTTCGGGCTTCGGAAGATTATACACTTGCATTCCTCAAATCTCCCAAACTTCGAACTTTCGAACTACTTTACCTTCCAGGGTCCACATGGTACAGCTGTCAACAATTAAGGTGGTGGAACATGGCATGTCTAGGAAGGGTACACATCATCACTAGTGATGTCATCATGCCACACCACTTATGTTCTTCGACTTCAAGACTTTGGGCTTCGAGAATTTTCACACTAGCACACTCCAATTCTCCCGAACATTGAAATCCCGAACAAGTTGATATTCTAACACGCATCCCTTTCATGAATGGTTCGGATGAACTCTGAACTTTGGGACTTCAGAAGTTTTCACTCTATCACGCATTTTTTCTCTCGAATGTCGAATTCCTGAACAAGCCAATCTGTCAACAGGTGTTTCTTTTGATGAATAGTCTGGATCAACTCCGGACTTCAGGACTTCGAGATTTTTCACTCTATCACACCTTATTACTCTCAAACATCGAATTCCCAAACTAGCCAATTTTTCAATACGTGTTTCTTTTGACGAACGGTCTGGATTAACTTCGAACTTCGAGACTTTGGGACTTTGGGATTTTTTTCTTTAGAACACTTTGTTTCTCCCGAATGTCGAATTATCGAACGGTTGTGAGATCTATGGCTCAAAAACACCCACACACAGATATGGCGGCTGAGATATGCTATTTTCACCGATGTGCCTTACCTTCTTGCTCTTGGCTTGATCTAACGGCTCTGATCTATCCTTGGTCAAATACAATGGTAACACTTCTCCTTAGATCTACGATGTAGTTCCACTCCAGGACTTCAGAACTTCAGTCTTTGGCCCCTTTTTCTCTATAACCCATGAACTTCATCGAAGTCGTGAAGTCCGAAGGACTTGGAGGTTAAATCTCATGCACCTTTTTTCAGATCTGACAATTGTGAAGGGTTTGCCTTCTTCCGAATAGATCCTATGGCCCAATTTCAAACCTCATAGCCTAGCACAACAGTTTGTGTGGCTTATTTCTATGTTTCCCTTCCATAAGCCATTATACCTCCTAAGCTTCTGAACATAGTCCCAATGTTCACACGGTGCCTTCTTGGAACTCGGGGACGCTCTGAGGTTCATATTTTGTCCCTCTCGACATAATTCACAGTGAAAACTTTGTTTCAATAACCACTACCATGGCCCATCCAGGCTCAGTGTCGAAATCTTGGCTCTGATACCAATTTGTAACGTCCCCAGCCACCCAACAGGCCGGGCAAAGCCACTCCAGAAGACTATCATGTTCGAATATATATATATATATATATATATATATATATATATATATATATATATATATATATATATATATATATCAATGCAATTTTTAACTAGACATAAACATTGTGTTCATACATAGATTAATGTGGAAGAGACAATAACACATACAAATTTACAGATGATTTACATTCTGCTATCACACAACATAATCCAAAAATAATAGTAAAAACATACATACAGTATTCACAGGAAAACCCATAAATATAACAACATATACATGCAATACTCATCATTATAGCATGTACAAATACACAACATGTAAATGAACAGAGGATTGGTACTTATATTTTAATTGAAGTACACCAACTACGTGCAGGCCTTCCACAAACCTCCCAGCCTTAGACCATGCTTCTCATCACTCTCAGCAGAGGGTCACCCCTAAGCTAGGACTAAGCTCCACTGAGAAAGGGATTCCTAGGCTAGGCAGGGACAACAGGAAGTTGCATGGTACAATAGGAAGGATTTCCTCCAAGGATCCACTTACGCCCACAACTCACAGACTCCCATTCCCCATATGCATGTCCCACCCTAAGAGTGTACACCTTCACTGTCTCACAGTCCATCGGCTGCTACACCTCCCTTTCTAGGGCTTCAGCAACAGGTCAGATCAGGAAATCTCAGAGCTATGTAGTTGCTACTGGACTCCCTCCAGGCTAACTCACTTCCTCAGCACACTCTCTCACCTAAAGAGAGTTTCTCACAGGATTGACAACCTGCTTCTTCTATCCATGGGCCTGACAACCCGCTTCTTCACTCCCGCTCCTCAACACACAGGCATGGTGATGGAAGAAACAAAAACTGGGCATGGTGGAATGGTACTATCAAGACAAAATGCAGGCAACCCCGAGGGTACAGGTGAAGTGAGAGTAACAATTCGTCTTTTTACACAGAGGTTTGGGGTGTTTCGATAATTCCACAATGGCGTTCTGGGGTTACTGTGTGCTTATTGGGTGCACTGGTCGATAGGGGTAATGAATGGCTAGCCTGGTTCGAATAGTGAGAATATTGAGAGAATGATGAGAACACCCCCCCCCTAAATATTCATGTGTTTTGGATGACACTTGGCTCTCTCTAGGAGCACATTCCCCCCACTTGTAACTTGTTCCTCTCCCTAAAGGAACTTAGGATAAATTAATATCCTCTTTACAACTTTTAGAATAATAATATATTATTCTATTAGTCTCTTAAGCTTAGCCCTTTTTCCTCAATATCTTAGCCTCTTCCCTTGCCCAACCTAGTGGATTTTAGTCCCCTGTAACTCTTTCTTTGTGGTCAGTCTACACGCAACAATGTACTTATATTAATTATCTACATAATTACATATACAAAATCAGGCCCATTGGCCTTAACATCTAGGCTCTCTGGCCTAATAACACATAAGTCTACCAACTTATAATTACTTGGCTCACCAGCCTATAAACATCATTACATTCATAATTACAACTGGGGCTTGGCCTTGGGATATTACAGATGGGGGTAATGGGAAGACCTAAAGACCCGACCTTCCATTTCTCATTCTCATATCTCTTCTCTCCTAGTTTCATTTTTTCATTATCATTTTCTTTCTCTTTTATTTTCATTAATTATTTTTAAAACTTGCATTGCCCTTTTCTTTTATTTTACCTTCATTAATTGTCAAATTTCACTTAAGTTCTGAATATTACAGCCATTTGTCTTGTTCGTATCCATTTCAGATCACACCTCCCCATTGAGAGGTTTTTTGGTCTCCAAAAGCTTCTAGGAAACTAAACTCTAAATCAATATGGATTCAATATACTTCTCTAGAACATGGCTTTCAATTATGGCTCTTGGATACAACTCTAAGTTCATCTCTAGCTTTGGCTACTAGCCCTGGTCATTGCCTCCACTTGTTTTTATAGTGCAAAAAATTTCTCATTGATTCTTTGCTCTGAGCAATCTTCATATCTGAACTCTTCAATCAAAATTCACTCTCACCTTGAGGATGCAAGTCCCTTTTATTCCCAGACTTGGATACATTGCATCTTGGTAGCTAATGGAAGCCAAACTGAATTATAGTCTTCCCTTGTTCAATGGGATCCCAACAAGCATATGCCATCATGTATAAAATCCAGAAGAGGAAGTGTGGTATGCCCTCTTATGCTAGGATCAATTAATTCTCGACATAGAAACAATTTTCTATAGCAGTGTCAATTGAATCACAGTATTCATGTGCAATCATAGCACCTTCTTCTTCTCATAATAGTTGACCAATCATGCAATATGTGGCTATAGGTGACATCAATGGCTATGGTATTTGAGGATGAGAGAATGCCTCAAGTTTTGGATAGTATAAGGAATAGCTAGTAAACAACTTGGTGAAACATGGGTTATTCGACATTCTATTTGCTTTGTCAATTTCCATGGATTTCCAAGGAACCCCTAAGGTCATTGACCTCTATGCACCAATTTGTAGCACATCTCCAAAAATGGATTTTTCTATTGCAATATCAAAAGCAACAATTGGATTTTGGTTACCCTTGATGTTGGCATCAACTTGTTGTCCACATCATTGATGAAATTGACCTGATGTCATTCTATAACTCCTTTGAAACCTTTGGTTCATTTGGTAGGAAATGTGGTTAGCTCTTCGTCTCCTTTAGACTTCACTCTCCACACCCTTCTCTTCGTTGTGTGGTTGTCATGTGAAGCTCCAAATGAAGTCGTCAATACTTTTCTTCCCAATTTCCACTCAACTTATAGTGGTGGAAAACATTCTTGGTGCTACATGGACTGCTTGGCATGCTCTTCTTCTCCATGTGACTCTGAGTTTGTGGTTGTCTTGGAGAAGTGTTCTTCCCATTTTTCCTCTAAAAAATATTAGCCTTGTGGAATGTAGCTTGCTTCTCCCAACAAGATGCCTCAATATGGCCTTTATTGATCTAGGTGGATATCAGTGGCCACCCACCTCTTCCAACTGGCTCAAATATAGTTTTCCTCTTGGCAATTTTTTCTAACGTTTCAGGTCCTAAACTTCTGGGGCCGTTTTGAGTCCCTAAATAGCGTTTTTTGGGCTCACCATAGTCACATTATAAACAGAGTTAGTGTGTGACAGAAAAATGTGTAGTCCTCATATAGAAATTTCCAACGGGATATCGTGCGCCTAAACAGAGATCGTATGCAAAAGTTACAACCCCAAGAAGTTGATGTACCAACTTACCCCATTGGGGTCCATGTGACTTTTGGTGCTTCATCTCCTAGGGTTAGGTTTTTGGATATCTAAGGTTTTTTGATTACTTATTGATGCTAAAAAGGCCTGGAGGCCTCATTGTAATGTTCTCAAGCGAATGCGCGTAGTCGACACATATCTTCTTAGAGATTAGCTACCACAATTTGAGAAAGATTGTTTCATTTTGCATTTTACAGTTTCAACTACCATCATTCGAGCAAGATTGTTTCATTTTGCATTTTATAGTTTCAACAGATTTCTTTATTGAATAGAAGTTAAGTTTCATTATATCTCTTTTATTGTTCAATGTATCTATGTGTTAATGTTATAGATCTATGTTTCATTTTTTTCTGCTCATAAATTCGGATCAGTGGTATCAAAGCAGTCTGTTCTTCATATGTTTCTTTGTGCATGTCCCCAATGAGGTTAGGGTATAAGCAGTTGGGACTCGAACCAATTGAGCCTTTGAAAGATCAACCTCCCTGAACCCAACGACTGCCCATGGGGGGAGAAAAGAGAGTTGATGGTGTTGGAGATCCCTTTAAATTGTTTCTCGAGGAATCCCTCACGTGAAAGAGGAACGAGATGATGGATAATTTTGCGCAAATCCTTCTATGACTACCAACAAACAATGCATCTTCCTCGAGCGGAGGCACTTCCCCCTTCAAGGTATAGATCAATTTTTATATTCCTATATTTGAAGATCAAATAGATGCATATGTTGTAGAAAAATGATTAAACCTTCTAGAAGGGTATTTTTTTGTCCATAACTTTTCCGATGGAGAAAAGATTACATTTGCACTCCTTAATGTCGTCCTCCATGTCAAATATTGGTGGGAAACTTTATGTGAACAAAAGGCAATAGAGGAATATACATTATTTGTAGTTTCACCCACTTGGGGATCTTTCAAGGATGTTATTAAGGAACAATACTACCCTATTGGAAGTTATGATAACTTATATACAAGATGGACCACACTGTGGTAGGAAAGGGACCAAACAGTGCCAGAGTTCACCAATGTCTTCCATACCTTGCGCACCAAGTTGGGTATCAAATACTATGAGCGACATCTGGTGCTCAAGTACCGTGGCGGTATGCATGGATACATCCAGACAAAAATGGAGTTTATGGAAATCTCTTCCTTGGGTGTGACCTATCGATATGTTGTCAAAATCGAGCAAAATATTAAACAAAAGACGCGACAGTTTGGGTCTGTGAACCCCTCACAATAGAAGCAGGGAAAAGGAAGCCCCAACCCACAAAAACAGGACAGAGCAAGGATGGATAGTTGTAGGAAAACAAGTCTAAGATGCAAACAAAGAAGAACAATGGGAAGACAAAGAAAGACACTGGGAAGTGGTGCCATTTCCATAAAATCCCCTGGAATAACACCGCTAAATGTCGCTCAAAGCAGTCATTGGTGTCCGAGGTGAAAGACTTTGAATCAGATGTGGGTTCCGACTCCGAGTCAGAAAAAGGGAGACAGATCATTGACGCAGAACCCAGTACCATCGTTGCTACCACCAAGATCTATCCCAGTAAACCTAATGAACTAGATGAAGGCGAGCGCCTCTTTCATTCACAGATGTGGGTGAAGGGTACTCCGTTGCACTTCATTATTGATAGCGGTAGCCAGAAGAAATTCATCTCAACGGAGGTCTTCAAGTGGTTGGATCTACCGACAACACTACAACCATAGCCTTACACCATCAGATGGCTCCGTCAAGGGATACATATCTACATCATCCAACAATGATTTCTTCCCTACAACATCAATACCTTCAAAGATGAGGTATTGTGTGATGTCTCTCCCCTTGAAGTTTGTGATGTTCTTTTGGGCAAACCTTATTTATGGAAACTTCATGTTGTGTATGAGTCTGGGCCTTGTAGTGTTGTTATTACTTTGGATAGGAAATTGTGTAGGATACCCGAGGTAGTCCCACCTACTGCCATTTCCTTGATTCCTGCCAAGCAATGAAGGAAGGTAATCTCTCATAACGAGAATTTTTTCTTCTTCGTGATTTGTGCTCAAAGTGAGCGGAATGTTGTAGCCACATCCATGGCCTCCGTGGAAGGTCTCTCCACGCAACAAAAGCAAGTGGATAAGGTCATGGAAGAATACAAAGACATCTTCTCCTCACCCATTGGGGTACCTCTACACTGTCAGGACAAGCATTCAATCGATCTGACCCCTGGCGCACCACTACCCAATGGGCTAGTCTATCGCCACTCTATGTCATTAAATGAGGAAATCAAGCACCGAATCCAAGAGTTGCTCGAAAAGTGGCACATCCAACCAAGCTCATCGACTTGTGGAAACCCAATCGTGCTTGTGCAGAAGAAATACTGGCCCTGGCGACTCTGCATTGATTACTGGACCCTAAATAAAATCACAGTCAAGAACCGATACCCAATTCCCCAAATTAACGATATCCTTGACCAACTAAAAAGGGCCAAATACTTCAGTAAGATTGATCTGAAGTCCAACTACCACTAGGTCCCAATAGAGCAGATCGATGTATGGAAGACTGCATTCAAGTCCAAAGAAGGTCTTTTTGAATGGTTGGTCATGTCATTTGGCTTGATGAATGCCCCAACAAGTTTCATGAGGATGATGGACGATATCTTGCAACCTTTCACCAATTATTTTGTGGTGGTGTATTTGGATGACATCCTCATCTTTAGCAAGAGTTGGGTGGAACACTTGCAGCATATCTAACAGGTTCTGCACACTCCGCGAAAACACAAGCTATATGAAAATTTGGAAAAATACTCCTTCGGCATGAACAGGGTCTAGTACCTGGATATATTTTTTATGAGCATGGGGTGCATGTTGATCCAACGAAGATCCATAATATCCATGAATGACCAGCCTCGACCACACTCATTGAGCTTTGGAGCTTCTTAGGCCTTGCCAATTTCTATCGCAGGTTTGTGTTGGGATTCTCCCATGCTGCATGGGCCCTTAGCCAAGTGATCAAGGGTGGTGGAAAGGAAAATTTTGTGTGGGGTCAGTCGCAACATAAAGAGTTCGATGATTTGAAGCAACGCTTGTGCTTATCCTCGGTGCTCTCATTACCCAACCTGCAACAGCCTTTTGAGATTAAGACAGATGCTCTCATTACCTGACCTACAAATCCTCCCTTCTAGTACATGATTATTGACCAAATATTTCAAAGATGAATGGTCAGTAAATAATTTTAAATGACCCCCTAATAGATAGTTTCTAAATTTTTGAAAAGCATAGACCATGGCCAAACCTTCTCTTTCAGCGGTAGTGTAGTTGCGCTCGACCTGCAAGAGCATCCTACTAGTAAAATAGATGGGATGATCTAGATTTCCTTCACCGAGTTGCACAAGGATTGCACCCAAAGTAATACTAGAAGCATCTACGTGTACATGGGATTCTCTCTTCCAATTCAGATATATCAAAATAGGGGTAGTACTCAACTTTTATTTGAGAATGTTGAAGACTTGATCACACTCTAGTTTCTAGCTTAAGGCTTCAAATTTCTTCATCAACTTCTCTAGCGAGACAGTTATGCTTGTGTAATTTCTGATAAACCTGCGATAATACTTAGTGTGACCCAACGTTGACCGCAATTGATTAGCAGTCGTAGGAGGAGGAATATTAAGAATCACTACAAATTTTGCAAGATCAACCAAAACTCCTTCCCTGCATACTACATGTCCCAACAAATTTCCAAAGGGCACACAAAATATACACTTCTTCAATGATTTGTAACTACCTACAATGGTAAAAAATTAACCGTATTAACCCAATATGTTGTTTCAACAAGCTATACACTGTCCAATCATCCATGTATACTTCAAGAAATTTATGAATAAAATCACAGAATGTAGGAATGACAATCCTGGAAAAGACAGCTGGAGCATTTTTCAACGCAAATGGCATGAAATTATAAGCAAACAAACCCCACTCTATAGTAAAATTAGTCTTTCTCTTATCATGTTTCGTAATTTTGATCTGATGATAACCTTAGAATCCATCTGTAAAAGAATAAGCTTCATTTCCTACCAGTTGATCAAGGACTTCCTCACTAAAGGGGGTAGGAAAAGGCTCATGTACACATGTTGAGTTCAAGCTTCTATAATCTACATAGACTCTTATATCATTAATACCCTTCTTACTTTGTATTACAATAGGACTAATCCATTCAACCTCATCCATAGGGAAAATTAACCCAGCTACAAGCATTATATCGATCTCCTTCTTAACCTTTTCCTTGACTCTTGGACTCATGTGGTACGATCTGTGTTTGATCGGCTTAGCATCAAGTTTTAATTCTATCTTCAGTTCTCCTAGATCTCCCTTAATCCCTTTGAGTTCTGAAAAAATCTTAGTAAATAGATCCTCATACTCCCGCAACGGATCTTGTATCTACGTCATCATTTTCTCATCCCAATAGTATCCTATAGATGCCATCTTAGGATGCACCTCACTCCTGATATTCACTTTTCGCAACTTCATAGTCTAAGTATATGAGTTGTTGGTATCACCTAATAGGGTATCCTTAACTTCACTTGTTCCGATGGATTCCTGAAAGGTTAAATGTATGAGCTCTTCCAACTCCTCGAGATCTCTAGGGTCCTTGTCAACCTTATTACAAGCCATAGGTATTCTTACAAGAGATGGGTAAAAACTATACTCAAGTAGATGTTCATGCTCATAACAGACTGTAAGTGAATGTCTAGGATTAAATTCATTACTAAACAACATTTTCTTGATTTGCTACAATACAATTGTGATTTATGAAGACTTACCAGAAAAAGAGAAATCATGACAGAATTGGATCTGTAGTACCTTCCAGCATGCAGTTTGTCTTCTAGTTTCCTCGTGCACATACCAGGACTTTGGAATTGTTCCTAAAAAGTGGAAGAATTGACGTGTCCAAAGATAAGGGGGAAGTTGCACAATTTTCCATACTTTTAGACAATGTGCAATGTGCTCACCTGGGTCAGACATACCATCATATATCTCCAAGGATAACATCTGACTATTCTTCTTCCGATATTTACCTAAATAGTCTACTTGCATTAGTCAAAGGAAACAATGTTGTATAGCAAGCTTGACTTTGTCCCAAGAAGAGAAATCTCCTTTGTGAGTAGCCCACCACCTGGCTGGGGAAGACTTCAAAGCTAGGTCAAGTGATGATACTCTCTATTCTGATGTAACCTTACCCTGCATGTCAATAAGAAAGTTGTGCATATCCAAGGTGCCATCATATGTTAGGTACCCATTGATTTTTGTTCCAACCCATCTTACTGATCTAACTGTTACACAACGTCTCGAAAAATTCTCATACCGCCCTTGTTGCCAATCATTGAATGTTGCTTCAGAGTATTCATCTGCAGACTGGACGCTTCTCCAACTAATTTATCCATTCGCAGTGGGATTAATATAATCATCATGTTTCCCTATAGTAAGAACATATAGTTGATCAATGACATCCTCCTCCATATTATCATTTTTTGGTTTAGTGTACCTTGGACCTTGATAAGGATCTATTGGTTGAGTGTCTTTCATGCCATCAAAATTGAAATTCATAGTTTCATTTTTAAGATCGATGACAATGTAGTTTTCATAGGCCTAATCGTTTCCTAACAGAGCTGGATAAGGGTCCTTCTCCCCCATTATCTCAATGACTTCATAATCAACTATTGTTTTGAAACCAACCAAGTCTACTTCAATGTTTTGTAGTCGTCCCACAAGATAAATGCAGTATTGATTCACCTCCGCAATGGAATAGGGGAATATATGAGCTTTGGATTTCCCATTGCTTCCCAAGTTTTCTTTGTAAATATGTTGACATCAGAGCCCAAATCTAACATAACATCTATGATTTCATAGTCATCAATATGAGAATTCAACTTGAACTCCCTTACAGTTCTTCTTTTCCTTCTCTAAACCCTACTTGCATTCGTTTTTGGAATATTAGCGGAAATAAATTCCTCTAGGTTTCCTTCAGCTCCCAAGGCCACATTGATTATGTTCTACAACTTCCTAGTAAGTTGTTGATCATCCAAAATATCTGAAAATAATTGAAGCCAAAGATCAACAACCTTTTGTTCCTTACCCAAAGATTCCCTCTGAGCAACTCATTCTCTAACGACCCTCGATTGATGAGGACTCGTCTTAGAACTCATTTCTGCAATTGCAGGTGTTGGAGGACTAGGCATATGCCTAGAAATTTCTATTGAATTCTTAAAGAATTCTTTCTACCTTACAGGATCGTACTTGGTATTTTCTGGTACAACCGTATGGATTTTTATTTGATGAGGGAATCATGCATCCTCACCAGTCTTTGCCCCTCCTCTGGTGATGATACTAATATTAGACCTACCTCTTCCGATCATGACTTTGGGTTCAAAATTTGTTTGATTGGATCCTGTTTTCATGTACGATCTTACCATTTAGTAATTAGGTCCAAAGGTATTTAGTAGCATGAGTGTTATTCATGCAATATGCACACCAAGGTCTTCTTGTAAGAGGACAGTCTCTTTCCAAGTGCCCTTGCTCATCACAATTGTAGAAACAAACTGGTCCTCTTTCGCCAGCTTTTCCACATCAGTATCCTTCTCCACCTCCGTGACCCCTTATAGGTCCTTGAGGTCCTTCATTGACGCTGAATGCAGATCGGTCCAATATGTTTGCAAGTGCATCTAAAGCTCTACATTGATTGGTGTTGCGAGAAGGTGAACCACATAATTCAGAATAAACGATGTTTGACGCAGCTGTATACTTTTGTAAGATTGGAAAATGCCTTGGAGAATGTCCATGACTTCTAAATATCTCAAAATATTCGATACTCTGGCCTCCCTGGTTATTCGGAAAGGTGTGGTATTGAACATGCCCATGAAATGGCATTGTAGCAACAACTTGCACTACTCCTTCCGTTGGCCCCACTGGTGGAGGAGCCATATTAGAGGACCCTATACCCCTCAATATCAAACATTCAGTAGCTACATGACCTTCTGTGTAACAACCTATACACCAGACTTGCGGTCAACCTACTTTGGGAGGGATCAAATTTTGAATTTTCTCAGTTAATGTAGAGATTTGGCCCTGCAATTATGAAATATTAGCATCTTTTGGGGGCCTCATCATTCTTAAGTTTCTTGGGTAACTTTCCATAGCTTCAATCTTCATGGTTGGCTCCACCGCTTCACCTAAAGTAGCTATCCTTTGATGAGTTAAAGGGATACAGATTAAAGGTAACAACCCCTTAATGAACCATTCTCTCTTACTATCCTCATGGATAGGGTTTGCTAATTTCCCTATCGTGTCCTTAAATATTTGGTTGTATTCCCAAATGGACTCACCATCTCTCTGATTTATCTCCTACAACTCAGAGAGTTCTTTATCTCCCGCAACTCAGAGAGTGCTTGTTTTTCTGACTAAGGTAATCAGAACTCTGTTGTAAATCTTTGCTTCACCTGAGAAAGCGTTAAGGCTTGCCTTTGAGCCCCTGGCTTGATTTCCTTCATGTACCATTTAAGATCTATACCTCTTAGGGTAGTATAAAACTCAACCAACTTGTTCACATCTAGAGTTCCGCGAGACCTCCAGATGGCTTCGTAAAGAAACCAATGTTGCTCCACATCCTCATCCCCTTTACCCCAAAATTCAAGGTATCAGGTGAGGGATCATGCATGTTGATTTTCCATCGACGGATTTGGAAACCCTACTAAAATGAACCTTAAAGGTCCTGGTTGCGATATAATTGGAAAACTTTCCACACTTCCACTACCACTACTATTCAAACTTGTTGAACTCGAAGGATTAGAAATAACATAATTTGCAGAAGGGTTTGTTATAGAAATTACCATATTTGTAGATGGAACTGGAGGAATGGGTGATTCAAGGATGGTTCCTTTACCTCTGGGATGAAATTATTTTATCTGGGGGGTCTCATTCAATTGGTGTTGAGTATATCTCAGGATGCAATCTAACATCCTATGGTGTTACAGGTTCTGATCCTCTAGCGACTTCCTTAGGGGTTTCCACTGAGTATTCTTCTTCCGTGGTGACGTCTATCCTTACTCTTTCACCTGTCTCTTTTGAAATTTCTTCATGTTGTCTATTTATTCCATAACCTTCACCTTTTTCACCAAATATCTCCTTCAACCATTGGCTAGCTAGCCTTCCTCATCTCTACAATTAATGCAATACTTCTAACTCATTTATATGACTACTCTGAAAGTTGATCTCCTTTCGCGACTGATCAGACCTATTCATCACTTTTATCATCTATTTCTACCACCTCTTTTCAATAATAGCATCCCTCCTCTGAGATTGTTCGTCCCTTGCACTTTTGTCTCTCTGACCCCCCATATCTCCCAAAAATTGTTCCTTGACCTAACTCATGAACCCTCTCATAAACTACCCTCTCCCGAGCGCAATGGTTTACACTACCATATCAAATGAGGGAATGAGAAACATTCCTTAATATACTAATAAAACCTTGATCCATAGAGGTATTTCCTACAACAATCTTCCTATAGCTCCCTCTTTAAATATTTCTTCAGAATTTGAGAAGGCTTGACAATTCTCTACAACAAACTCGATAATGCAACCCTCCAGAACAATCTGCACCCAAAAGTCTACAACATGATATACTTGATGATATAGATGATGCAGAGTGGTGAGGCCTTCCATCGTCCAATTATACCTCTTTTTAACCCGATCTTTGAATTATGTGGCTCTTGCAGTTGTTCTAACCACTGAAATACTCCTTCGAGGAATCTAATCCAACAAAATTTTGCACTGGTCGCTAGCAGTTTCTGAATATAAAACAATGATTTTTACAACCCTAAAGCTTTTGTACCGCAACTCATCTTCCTATTGTTTGAACGCATCACACCTTCTTTCCCACCAATTATCGACATATGACTTATAGATCCGATGAGGTATCCTCTAAAAACTCACATTAAATCTCAGGTCTCGATAACAAAACCATTTGTTGGTGCAAGATCGAGACCAGGGTTCTCGGAGGTTACCAACAAAGTCACTATTGTAGTCTAGGTATGCTTGCAAGGGAAGGAGGTCTCACCCAAAGCATAGCCGAGACGTGTGTGGTGAAGTGAGTTTAAGAGGATGCAACATCAGGTCTAACTTAGCACCCTATAGATTCATGTATTAATGCTTAAATATGCACAACGACAGTGATCAAATACTGAATAGACATAAATGAAGTAGTTTACAAAACACAATAATGGATTCATGCACATCATAATAGACTATTGAGAAAACAAATTTTCGGGCCCAAAACAATCCATTGTATTAGCAACATCTTCGTCAACTGTCATACAATAAGTATATTTCTCATGCAATAACTTGCACAATGATATCTAGTCCCAAATACCCATTACAAACTCAAACCCTACTACTCAAGAACAATAATACCAACAAAGACCATTACAGTATGATATAATGACTGTGACAACCTGATCCCAACCCTGACAATAATAAAAATATATATTTCTTATGCGCTAATCATTAACCTCTTCCTCGTCGCCTTGCCTTCTTATTTATACTTTTCCTTCTACTGATTGTTGGATTCTTTCTTCCGCTATCCTCTCGGATTTTCCACTAACATCTGATGCTCTTGTTGCTTCTTCGACTGATGCATGGTGCTTTTAATTGCTTATTCTTCTTTTACACTTTTAGTTAGCTCGTAGTATTCTAGTCATTTCCATTGCTTGTAATTCTCCAACTAGCATATGTCGCTTTTGACTCCTTTCGCTTCTCATTGTATCTTAGTTAGGCCTTGGTGCTTTCCCAAAATCAAAACATTCCCCAAAAAATGAAGGGCCCAACAATGGATGCATTTCTTTTCTTGACTACCTTAAGTACTCTACTATGAAGAATAACTACATTAGCAGAATTTTCGCTGAAACATAATATAGGCTCACATGATTCTTTGATCAAATCCATCCCCCCATCCCCTAGATTACTTGGATCATTACCATTTTGGAGGGTTCTTGATATGTCACCTAAGAAAGTATCTATGACACATAATGTCTATTGCAATATAAAGTGCACAATTAGGAACATCATTCAAAATAAGTTTAAATATTTAGATGGAGACCATTCAAGAGAGTCAAAATATTACTTTCCCCAAAGTAGTGTCCTTCCTTCAACCTTTTTTAATCAAGAAGTCATGCTTAAAGCTATAATCATTTAAAAAATTTAACACATTTTTCATGTTCTACATCACCCATTATATACCTTCTAAATATTGTACTTTCATAAGCTGTATAAACTTTAGTCTTAGGGTGGTAGGTTTTCACAAAGATATGAGTTAGACTATCAATTGTCCATGCTTTCTCCATCCTTAATCTAATAGAGAATCAAATAACATTTGATTATCTGATTATGAGTGTGATAAAAAAACATGAAGCCCAATTTCAATTTAAAAGACAACTAGAAATCAACCAGCGATGAAATATATGCAAGTACAACATGATTTTTATTTTCTTGCCTCGTATTATCTAATTGGGCAATTTGAACTTCTATCATAGAGCTTGTTCAATTTGTATGCACATTATGAATTAGTGTGCATGTTATATTTATCTCATTTATGACATTTTGCATTGATATAAAAACTTTAGGAAGCAACGTCCTATTAGATTTTTATGAACCCTAACAAAACAATGGAGTAATGTATTAATTTCTGCATAATACTTATTATCAAATATAAACATTTCTTAGGATTTGTATAACACTTCCTTTTTTCCATCTCTCACATCCTCTCTACTCTGGATGTTCTTTGAAGCTAAACAACAATTGTTTCTACATATGTATTATTTAATAAAATTGTGATCATGATGTGTGACAATAAAAATATATATATATATATATATATATATATATATATATATATATATATATATATATATTACTATTAGTGCAATCATTTACATCTTTCATTTCCTATTGTATATCATTGCTTTTAAATCAATGAAAATTCCCAATCTCACATACCTTGGTATCTTCACATTATTGTATCGAGTATCCCATAGTCTTGTAAACTACATGATATGATAAACAACATGTTTCATCATTACCATTGCTTCCCTATAGAAAGTATATACTTTCGTCCTTGATTTTTTTTCGAGAGGTGAATAATATCCTTATTTGCACTACTCCAATTAGGGTATGTAGTGTCATGGATTTGTGATGTATATTGCCCATTTTCCCTTGGTCAAGGCCTTTTTGATGGTGCGTATTGAGATTTTTCACATGATTGTGTGTTGCATTTGCATCATATGTCCAATGGACATATGATGCTCAAAACATTCTAAAATTTTATTATTTTTACTTGTGTTGTGTTTGCATTTTTTCTAAATTGATGTGGATCATAATTGTGCTATAATCTATCTTGCATTGATAGTATCATGTTTGCATTGTGGTGCATCAAAATAAAATATTTTCCATAGAGATACAATGTTGTATTAATGTAGTTATAGCTT
>ML797937.1:42631-59275 GCA_009831015.1 Picea engelmannii | reverse complement strand
CAAAAATTTGGGAGACAAAACGTTCTACTCGATTACGAAAAGAAACTGAGACAAATTTTGACACAAGTCTACGTTGAGGCGGTTCCATGGTCCTTTCCAACTTTACAACATCGACTCACATACACAGTTAAGTACAAAGAGGTTCCAACTCCAACCACCCAATGCCAGCAAGCAAGTTTGTTCAGGGGTTACTTACCTGGATATGCATCCATCAACCTGTTGGTTGTGGAGCCTAATTATCTTCCTAATTCAAAGGTCTTTTACTTTCGGTGGTGTTTATACCCCATGAAGTATTTACACCCCAGAAGTATGTACACTCTTCCATGCGAGGGAGTGCAGAGGGGGGGTACCCCCTCTGTGGGGTCCGGGGGGGCTATCCCCCCCGTTGGGGGGTTTGGGGGCAAGCGGGCCCCCAATGGGGGTTCAAGGGCGAAGCCCCCGAAGCAAAATTGCCTTGTAAATGTATATTGTAATTTCATTGTAAATCTGGACCGTTCATTATAAGGTCGCAGATCTAATAGTAGAAATTATGTTAGGGTTTTTTGCCCTAGAAGGCAACCCTCTTTTATGAGGGAAATGTATTGCAGCTATGGTTGATGGCGAGGATTGTATTATGAGAGAGGAGACTGTGAGAGAAAGAAGAGGAAGTTACAACGGGTTTTGCAGTAGGTTGTATCCCTTCATTTGCTGGATAATAATAAAGGAAGGCCCTGACAATTTCTCTTGTGGACGTAGCCCACACTGGGTGAACCACGTAAATCTATGTCTCTATTGTATTGTGTATCTTCTGTGTTTTGTTTCCGCATTTGTTTTATTTTATTGCTCTGCGGCCCTGTTTTTCTAACACAACCCTGTCGCCCTGCATACAAATAACATATACCTTGTGAATCTGGTTAACCTGGTTGTGCCTGGAAACAAAATGGTCAGAATGAGGGATCAATTATAAACAAGTAAAATAAAGTTATCACAAGGGAGTGGTATGGCATTGAATAGGTGCATAGATGCCATTAATACAAGACAATGAGAGGTGTGAGGGAGTAGCTCAACTCATTCATTTAGGATACGAGGGGAGCGAGCAGATCTCGAATAAAGACGAAAAATAAGACACGAGGTATATGCATCTTGACAAGTTTGAGGGTTGTTCTTAAGACATGTTTCAGTCTCCAAGTACGGCTCAATGATCTACAAATTTTTCAAACTTTCCTCATCAAATTATAGAGTCTCCCACAAGCTTCTTGTGTATTGTTTGGTATTATATAGAGATTTTGATTCTTCCATAATCAATTGTGATCATCTACAAAGAAGTCATTTATGTGGAGTCTACACGTTCTTTGTTGTGTAATCCAAGTCAGTTAAGCAAAAGGAGGAGAAAACAAAGCTTTGAGTCTCGATGTTGTAGGATTTTCACAAGCTCGACAACGGAAATGCTTGATCATGAACTTGTGTCCATATCAAAGTACCTCATCATGTGTTGAGTAATTCAAGTCAGTTAAGAAAAAAAAGGAGCAGATGAAGGTACGAGTTGCAAGTCGTAATATTTTCATGAGCTTGACAATGGAAGAGCCTAGTAAGATCAAGAACTTGTGTCTGTAGCAAAGCTTCTTGTCCTGCATTTTTTTAATTCAAGTCTGTCAGGCAAAAGGAGAAATAGACAAAGGTTTGAGTCGCAAGGCCATAATATTTACACAAACTCAATATAAGGAGCGATTGTGAAGTAAAGCATTTATGTCCGAAGTAAAGCTCGTCATCGTGTGTTTTGTAGTCCAATTCTCTTAAAAAAAAGGAGTAGCAGACAAAGGTTTGAGTCTCAAGGCCACAATATTTTCATGGACTTGGCAAGAAAGAGCTTGGATGGACAGGAGTCAATGTTGAGGTTGGTTTTGTTTGTATTTCAAAATAATTTTAAATTTTAAAAACTTGAATGTCATGTATCATGCATGATATACACTTGGAAGTCATGCATGCCTTAAAACTTTCTCAGCCATCATCCCCACATGCTCCGTTGGCACAACCTCAACCCTATTCACACACAAAATAACACAATCCACCTTTCTCGCCTCCCCTTCCAAATTCGTGACCAACAAAATCAAGCCCGCGACCTGATCTTGCACAGTCGGGACTCCAACAATTGTCTATCATGAGATGTCTCTGTGCAGGGGCAATGTGGAGAAGGGGGACAAATCGATCCAAATTTTCGTCCAACAAAATTGAGCCTGCGACCTAATCTTGCACAATCAAAACTATGAGCATTCTCTGTCATGAGATGTCTTTGTGCATGGGCAATGTGGAGAAGATGGGTGAAGTGATGCACATCATATCTATGTATTCAACTTTGGTTTAATTAATTTCCTTGACCAAGATGGTGCATTTCTACCACCATCACCTTTGCACAACTCGATCTATCGACCACATGCATGATATCTTTTTGACATTGTTGGCTTCAAAGATCTTATGAATGCTAGCCTCTCAAGGTCATTAGAAGGTTCTCATCATGAAGCCCAGTTACATAACATATTCATCCAAAGTGAAATGAATATGGACAGCCTCAAAATCCATTAGATCAAAGTAAACTAAGGCCACCTAAAATGATTGATTTTTTCCATAGATAGAGACATTTTTTGAGCATCCAAGGAAATGGTCTGATCGATGAAAACAAACCAAATCAACAATGAGAACAACACCATGGTATGTTTTCATTTAGGGCTGCAAATCACAAGTAAATGCTACAGTTTTTAAGGATTTTCACTGCATACTCCCTAAACGGACGAAATAGAAATGGAAATGCCAAAGTGTTATTCAAATTTTTGTTTTTTAGAATAAGAACATAGTGTATATGAGCTTTGGTTCCCGCAAAAAGAAGTAATTCAATAGTCGTAGGAATCAAGGAATAACTAATCATGGGGAGTTTACTCCCCGTGTAAATACTCAAATGCACAAACCTTGTAGACATGGTTAAAAACAACTTTTGACAAAAAGTGTCAAAGATGAATTATGAATACACATATTGATTTAGCAAATGTTTGATTTGGTGATAGGAATGGTGACATATTTAGATGGTAGAAGTTCTCTTACCAATTATTAAGTACCATAGTTTCATACCAAACAATTGGTATAATGGCTCCTATGATTTATTCATTATTAAATATGGTTGGACGTGGTAAGCCTACCAATGTCGTTAAAGATAAAAATTCGTGGTTCTTCATTTTTTATGTTGCACCACTATTCTAATGGCTTGAAATTTGTTTTTGAGAAGATGGAGTTTGGTGCATTTGGACATCTACATTTTGGTGTAGTTTCCCCAAATGAACAATGTGTTAATTCAATAGTCCTTATTGGATCATCAAGTGGCAACATACTTGAGTAATTAATTTCTCCTTTAAAGTATGAAAGGGAAGCATCATGGAAAGAACATAGTTTTCTTCTTATTTGTTTTCCACAAACAACATGGAGCAAATTCTACCAATGGAAAAAACATATTTTTCTTTTTGTTTCTTTTTCACAAATAACATGGAGAAGTTCTATGAATTGTGAATGTAACACTAATTCAAAGAGAAGAGGTTCATAAGATAATATGTTAATCTCACTCAAATGGATTTCCATTAATCCCATTTAAGATAGAAAAATTGAATTTGTACGTTTAGTAAATTAAACACCACTTTCATTATTACCTCAAAGTTGAAAATTATATATATAGGCAAAGTAGTAAGTAGCGTGTCCATTTATATTTTTCTCCTTTCAGTTTGCATGTAATACCGAAAACGATAAAGGTTCGCATCCATAACATTAGCATCCATAAAAATTTAAAAAAATAATAAAAACAATTTACCCACACTCGCTTTCTAACGACGCTGACAAAGAAAAAAAATGGCAGATTAATTACTTTGTTGTTTTTTTTCCTCGATTAAAGTCAATATATTTTAACAAATGGCATCATTAATTATGATGATTCAATAAAAAAATATTGTTTAGAATAATTAATATAATATTTTTTTAACATGATAAATGAAAATATTAATTATTGCAGATACTTATATTTTTTAAATTCCATGTTTAATATTTTTCCAAACCAAAAAAAATCTATGTTTAATATATGGTTAAATGAATCTGCTCTAAAATAATAACTAAAACAAATATACTATCAAAACATGAAATTTTTAATTTAAGGATTTTATATTAGCGTCTAATATTTATCGTTGTTAATTATAAACAACTCAATTTCTATGCCATACATGGAATCACAGAGAAGCACAATACTATGTCAAGGGGATTCATGACATCCACTTTAAAGGGAACAAGTGATCAGATCAGTGAAACAAAGCTAATGGGCGCTAGTGTGAGGAGAATTATATTAGTGTAAAATTCAACGACGAGATTGTGGAAAATAAAGTTTATATTCTAAGTATTTCTTTTAAAACATGATGAATTATCAATAGTATACCAATAAATATAAATGTAGAGTTTGGTTCAATTTCGTTTTCCTATGCACAAATTCCAATGGGCTTGCTTCTTCAATTTCCTCCAATGGGACCAAGAGCCGAGGGACCCAGTTTCTTAAGTGATAGGGCTCATCAATGTTTCTACATACGTTTATTTCAAGTATTGCATGGAAAGTGACGTGGATAATTAGCGGTCTTCCCAAGTTTATTATTATATTAACCACCCATTAAGTAATTGATCAGTATTGTTGAAAAACGGCCAGGAGGCCATTCATCGTGCCACCCTTTCAATTTTTTGCATGCCCATGCCAAACAGGGGAATACTATTCTCCATCAGCATTCAACTTTCACAGTGTGGTGCAACAAGAGCTGCCGATAAAAATGTAGCAGCTACTCGCCATGTGTGCATTGTAGAGACGAAACAGGACATTAACGTTGGCCTCTACATTGGAGAAAACTTGGCTCGGGTTGGAACAAATCAACAACTTCTTGCCCACCCTTGAGGTCGCAGTTTAAACCATGAGGAACCATAAACAAATATTACTGGGGTTAGGGGGGCATATAGACCATGCCCTGTTGCTACAGTTTTGAGGGTTTTGTATGTCGTTCACATGCTTGAGGAAAGCATGTTATCTAATCTGTGGTTGGACATATGGGGTTATTTGACAGTGGTGAATAGCGTGAATAGCCTTGAGGAGGTGCTTAAGTTCTTGAGCGAGAATTGCATTGTGGCCACTTAGTGGTTGGAGGACACTGTAGAGTACCTTGATAGACATAATGTAGGCGAAGGGTGTCATTTTCCTAGATTGAAGGATTCTTTGGAGGGATTGAGGGCATTAGAGAGGGATCAGGATCAAGATCAATCCTGGCTCGATGGAGGGTTGTTGGATGTGGCATTGGATAAGCTTGAAGGGGAATTCAGGAAGCTTCTTGTGGAGAAATATGTGCTTTTTCCCTTCTTTTTTTTTTTTTCACACAGAGTATGTGTGTTTTATTCTCTCCTTTCTCAAAAATTCCTGAAAGCCATAAATTCTTTTATCCCACACAAACACCCATTTTCTATTTCGAGCATCTCTTTCTCTCTATTTTTCTTTTTCTTTGTATAACTGGCTTGGCTGGAGAGCGCCATGGATAACTACAACCACTCAAGAAGCGAAGAATGAAGACATAGAATCATCAATAAGATGTACTCATTCTACTCACAACACCCATCTTTCTTGTTTCTGCTTCTTTCCAAGAATTCAACAAAAAGAAAAAGAAATGTTAAAATGAAGACACATGACATACTTCAAGAACTGATTATTATTGTTTCCCATTGACTACAAAACCCAATGAATTATCTTGTGAGTTGATAATTCACTATGAGGGTGTTGTAATTGATAATAGGTTTTATGGGTTTTGAATCCTTCAGCCAAGTATTTAGGGTATACTGAATAACAAATTGGGATTTAGTTTGGTTAGGGTAGCAGGACCAGTTGGTTTAACTTCAAGATCAACATTGTTTATCTTTATGTGCAAGTTTAGAATCCGGACTATCAGATTTCTATACATCCATAAATAAGTTTAGTTCCATGTAATAAGCCCCTTTTCGCTCAGAAATACCCAACATCGGGATGGTTAGTGATCTACCTGATTTCGTAGCCTTGTATTTTTTCAAGTCAATTTACCTGATTGGTATGTGAACTCAGTCTTGTTAGGCTTTAAGTTGAATTTTATCAAAGCTCTTTGATATTAAGAAATTATAAATGGGGTACCTGGACTATGCAGGCATGGAAGATGAGTCTGATCCATGAAACGACAGTGTTGTCGTGCTCCTCATAAAGATTGTAGACCCGCTCCTTCACTATGTCCTTTGCTCTCCAGAAATACATTGAATAGTAATTTTCCTTCAGTCCCGCAATTTGTTGTGCACATCAAAAGAAGAACAAGCTGAGTGAACCCAAAAGGAGGCCCAATCTTGCCATTATTTCCATTGACAGAGGCTGCAAACTGATGTACTTGTCCAAATCTATATTACTCTCTATTGCACCTTTAGACATCCGAATTGTTTTCTCAAACATGGAATGGATGAGTTTATATGGTGAAATTTGATCAGTGGGGCATTTAATTCCCAACCATAATCTCTGTCATTATGAAAACTGTAGCCTGGTAAGCTGCCACATTCGATCAGTTATTGGTTACAACAGGTCGACTCACGTGATTGGAATTCAGTCGATGCGATAGATTTGGAATTCATTCAACCCACCGCTATAAGGATAAAAGG
The DNA here is from genome assembly GCA_009831015.1 of Picea engelmannii. Taxonomy (NCBI): domain Eukaryota; kingdom Viridiplantae; phylum Streptophyta; class Pinopsida; order Pinales; family Pinaceae; genus Picea; species Picea engelmannii. The sequence continues at coordinate 52,576 of ML797937.1, read as the reverse complement.
ACAAGCAGTGTAAAGAGGATGCTCCCAAAACAAGAATTCACACGTAACACAAGTGGATTGACATTGGATAAATGCAAGTGGTAGTTTTGTTATGGATATGTATGTGTCATTCGTTAATAGGTTCCCGACAGATGACGAAAGGCTCTGAAGAACCTCCCCTTATAGAACGCCTTCAGCGTAATAACTTGTTAGTGGTTTATAAGGAGGTACACTTTCACCTCTGCCAAATATTTTTGGATCCCCTTATCTCTTATGGCCATTTTTAAGGCTATCTCAAGACGGATCATGTGCTTTCGAGTAGTATTTAACCATAGTCCCATACATGAACCTAGATACTATTCTTGGTTGTAATTTAACTTCTTACTCAATAAGTTTCTTCCTTACAACAAAGTAGTTGATTACTATGTTTTTCTTTAATACTTTTTTTCAAATTTTATAAGGACATACTATTTTTTTTATAATTTGAGAATATTAGAAAAAGTTTAATTTATTTTTCTTCAAATGGGAATTTGCCCTTTTATGGAGGATAAGCTTAAAAATAAGTTTTTTCTACTAGGTTAATGTCATTACAATGATCTGCTTGAAAGATAGATTAATAATATTAATAGCCATATGTGACACTCCAAATTATCACTAAACCACAACCCAACAAATAATCATAGAATCGATATATCATATTCAAATAAAAATATTTCAGCAAAACATTGTAAATAATTGTATTATTTCATTACGAGTGATAGTTAACCTCCACCCATAAAATAAACATTCAAGTACTATTGAATCAAGACATGGGTTTAATGTTGATTCGTAAATGGGGGACTTATAGCCCTCTCACTTCACCAACATAGAACCTCTCTAGAAATGTATTTTTTCATTGCAATCTTTGCTTAAGATTGGTTATATGGCATGTTCTTGGGTGTATACACAAGCAAACACTTGACAATGGCAATAAGAATCAAGACTCTCAGTTGGTTTCTTTGTTGTTTATCACTAGTAAGGCACACAAGGATTGGCTATGCTTCTCTACTTCAAGGCTTGTCTCTTTCATGTTTGCAATGCTCTATGTTCAGGTGTCCACTGAGGGACACCCTCCAAACTCTGTATGTGCAAAAATTGTCTACTCACTATTCTCCAACAAACTTGAAAATATGGCCTTGTTGTTAGCTTGGTAATGCATTCTAATAGTTAGAAAACAATTTCACCCTATCCAGGCAACAATTAAGCTCTCCACTTTTCACACAATCCAATGCCTCCATGCATACGCCCAACCACTAATTCGAATAATCTCAAGGAGACGAAGAAAACATACTAGGGTTGTGTATGGTTTGTACGACCCTAGAGATAACTCAGAAGTATCTTACGACCTTCCAGGAATAGAATTGGAAACATATAGTCTTAAGTAATCTCACAAGCATTATATGAAGTCTAGGTTATGATGCCAACAATCTCAAGGATTGAATTTTGTTGGTACTTAGAAATTAAATTTAGAAACTCTATATAATTGTAACAACGATCTCATGACAACCTTTGATCTCAAATCTTGGAGTAAGATGAATAGTGGGTAATATAGAGTTGTTGGCGTTCATCAAATATTAGTGGAGAATGAAATCCTAAGTGAAATAATAGAATTATAGTCGGAAATCCATCCTTAGAACCATTAATCCAACTACATGCAACATATTAAACATAGATTAAAGCATCGATAAATCATAGACAAAATTTAATGGATCACAAAGAAATTCACCACACAAGACACAGTATTTACCTTGGAAACCCAAATGGGAAAAGTAGCTTCAAATGGTCGCTCAATGTTCATTTTGATAATCTCTAGTTACTATGCAAATCATGGCTATGTGACTATTCATAATTTACACTGGGCCTCTTATACATCCTCACCTCCTCGCTAGCCAAAAGCCTTTTGTGAGTCTAATTACAATGATATATATGTAGATACGGGGGTAATGGGAAGGCCTAAATACCCAACCTTCCATTTCCCATTCTCAACTCTCTTCTCTCCTAGTTTCATTATTTATTTATCATTTTATTTCTCTTTTATTTTCCTTAATTATTTTTAAAACTTGTAGTGTCCTTTTCTTTTATATAACCTTCATTAATTGTCAAATTTCACTTAAGTTATGAGTCTTACAACCATTTGTCTTTTTTGTATCCATTTCGGATCACACCTCCCCATTGAGAGGATTTTTGGTCTCCAAAAGATTCTAGGAAACAAATCTCTAGATCAATACGGCTTCAATCTACTTCTCTAGAACATGGCTTTCAATTTTGTCTCTTGGCTACAACTCTAACTTTGGCCCTAGCTCTGGATACTAGCCCTAGTCATTGGCTCCACTTGTTTTTACAGTGCAAAAGTCTTCTCATTGATTCTCTGCTTTGAGCAATCTTCATATCTGAACTCTTCAATCAAAATTCACTCCCACCTTTAGGATGCAAGTCTTATTTATTCTCAGACTTGGAGACATTGCATCTTGGTAGCTAATGGAATCCAAGCTAAATTATAGTCTTCTCTTGTTTAGTGGGATCCCAACAAGCATATGCCATCATGTATAAAATCTAGAAGAGGAAGTGTGGTATGCCCTCTTATGCTAGGATCAATTACTTCCCGACATAAAAACAATTTTCTATAACAATGTCAATTGAATGACAATATTCGTGTGCCATCATAACACCTTCTTCTTCTCACAATAGTTGACAAATCATGCAATATGTGGCTATAGGTGACATCAATGACTATGCTCTTTGAGGATGAGAGAATGCATCAAGTTTTGGGTAGTGTAAGGAATGGCTAGTAAACAACTAGGTGAAACATGGGTTATTCGACATTCTATTTGCTTTGTCAGTTGCCATGGATTTCCAAGGAACCCCCAAGGTCATTGACCTCTTTGCACCAATCTCTAGCACATCTCCAAAAATGGATTTTTCTATTGCAATATCAAAAGTAACAATTGGATTATGGCTACCCTTGATGTTGGCATCAACTTGTTGTCCATATCATTGATGACATTGATCCCCTGTGATGCTATAACTCCTTTGATAACTTTGGTTCCTTCGGTTGGAAATATGGTTAGCTCCTCATTTCCTTTGGAAATGTGGTTAGCACAAGGTCTTGAGGATATACAAACAACGAGATCAGACTCGAAAGGAAACTCAAGATCACTTAGACCAAGAGGGGGAAGTAAGGGATCCCTTTCCCCCATTGGATAAACCAATGGATCAATTTATGAGACCAAGTCTTGAGAAGGAAAACATGAGTGAACAAGTTCCTGCTCAAGAGAAATTTAATACCGAGGATAAGATGCCACATAACTTATTCGTGGCGAGGTAGAGTCTACACGAAAACTAGGAACATATAAAGGGGCAGCCTAAACTAATGTTGAATTAGGATGGTGATTATCATATGCCAACTAGTCGATAGTGACAATGCTTCCATTGTGAGGGAAATGCATCACCCAGAAGAGCGTAGACACCACATCGTTCATAGCATATACATAATCAGGCACAAAAAGCATTTTGAAAACTAACGAGCCTTGCACCACTATAACATCAAAAAGGACAGTTGTCCAACCTAACAAGATAGGTAACTGAGGAAGAATCCCTAAATATTCACTAGGACGCCTGTCAAAATCCAATAGCTCATGCGATGCAAACAGAAACTCGGGAGAACCCAAATCTTTCCAAGCCGGGGAGGATAAAATACTTGTAGAGGCTCCTTCATCTACAATACATCGGTAAAAAAAAAATTGAATTAACTTGAACCCTTATTTGAAAGGTTGCAGAAGAAGGAAGATGAGGCTCAACAAGGACATTCCAATCAAAGGAAACCATCCTAGGACTTGGAGGGGTTGAGCTGAAAACATAGTCGGTAGACACATCACTCCCCATCACAAGAGTGGGATCAACCAAATTTTGCATCGGCGTGACCACTTTCGTAGACTCGACACTCTCCAAGAGAAGAGTGGGATCAGTCGAAGATTGCATCGACGTGACCACTTTGGTAGAATCGACACTCTCCAAAAGAAGAGTGGGATCAGTCAAAGATTGCATCGAAACGATCACTTCCTCAACCAATGGTTGAATAGGCTGCGAGACAACATGTTCTGAAGGCACATCACCCCCCAAAAGAGGAGTGGGATCAATCGAGGATTGCATCGACATGACCACTTCATCAAACAAAGGATGAATAGATTGCAAGGAAACCTAAGAAGACTCAAAATTAGAAGAGATTATAGACATGGACCATAATCTTTGTGCCTCTGGAAGGCCAGGGCACAGATGAATAAGGTGATCTTCCTTGCAAAGATTACAAGGGAAATTAGGCTTACATCCTATTCATCTAGGTTTCTCAATAGAATCAATGCCCCCACTAGCAGTGGTTGGTTGCTTGTACTCATCATGACTCGCAAATGTTGTTGACGACTCTCCAACATGACTAGTAGAGGTTGGTTGTTGAACTCTAGTATGACTCGCAGGGACTAGGTTCGTGCCCCCAACATGACTTGAAGTGGTTGGTTTCACATATCCAACATGATTTGTAGAGGTTGTTGATTGGTCGATAACATGACTCGTAGAGGCTACAGACATATCGTGAGTATGACTAGCAGTGACTAGACTTTTCCCCCCAACATGACTTATAAAGGATGGGTGCTTACCCTCAACATGACTTACAGAGGTTGGGTGATGGTCTTCAACATGACTTGCAGAGGTTGACGACCTATCTCCAACATGACTCACATAGGTTGGTGATTTCTTCTTCTTATTCTCCCTCTTTTTATTTCGTTTAGACTTTCGGTTACTAGTAGCTATACTTTCACTAGAGAAGGTAGAAGGAGGAGGATAAGACTTTGCTGACAAAGGAACGTCAACATGATGCCTAGGACATAAGGTGCTTAACTGAGAAGTATCAAGAGCATTCAGGACATTTGGAATGGTACCCAACCAAACCGATAGTCCCATATTCAACCCAGAAATGTACAAAGTGACCATGAAAGGGGCATCAACATTTCCAAAAATAGGAAAAGCATAAGAATCTCCTTGCAAAGGGGTTCCTTGGTTGGTATCGTCAATAACTTTGGCCATGAAGATATTATGCGCATGTTTTTCCCTTGCAGGATCGTTCAAGTCCGTAAAAGTCTCACACATTGACTCAAGTAACTCAGTGGTACAAAAATAAATGCCTATAAGGAGGTGGCTTCGCATTTCTAAGAGGAAGACCCAAAAGTCCTCACGACCGATGGAGTGGGCGGTCTACCACCTTAGGTCAAAGACCCAAAGCAATGACTGACTAACTCAGTATGGAAAAATAAGGAGCACAAAGCACACCACTAAAAATTCCCTAAAGATAAATCAAGCAAAAGGTAGGAAGAACAATTACACCAACCAACACTACAACAACTTACCAGTGCAAGTGTAACTTGAACACGGAAACACCCTCCGGGTATACTCTATGAAGCGTGGTCCGACGTTTATCCTAGTTACCATTGTATGCATCCACAATTACATTTGTAAGTACCTATAAAAAGGAAACTAAGTTTCCAACTCGCAGTCAGTCACCAGGCGGGTACAATCAACAATTGGGCAGATTGTATGACCAGCATAACTAAGTCTGAAGCCTTTCAAGGGTACCGAAAGCAAATGGTCCAAAAGACAATTGAGGATCCCAAACAGATTCTAGGTCCATGAAGCTCCGTATTCAAATGCAGTCAGTGGAATCCCAAGAATGATCCTTAAAATACGATCCCCACTACGCTTGGTCCGTCTTTGGAGGGGTTATCTCCTCTTCCTTTCCTCACACGACCTCGTGTTTAGCCCCTGTGTTAGAGGGGGGTCCCAGATAAATTTTATGACATTGGACTTTTACACTCCCTAACTCGGACTCTTAATTTTGTTAAGTGGTCTTGGAGAGTTCCCTCTCCACACCTAATCCAAGGCCCTAAATCCTAGTCTAGTTGGTGTACCCTACAAATGAAAAGGTCTAATTGATTTTAACATTAAGTGTTAATTTTAGTGGCTTGATTACTCAGGGGTGCGGTAGTGAAATTCATGTTTTTTGAGACTCTTGCAAAAATGAAACTTATAAGAACACTCACAAAGAAAACTTTACACTAATCCTTCAAATGAAAAGTGTTTCAAGGAAGAAAAATCATGAACAATCGTTCAAACCTAAAGATGCAATCTTTTCTCCTTTCCATGCAAAATGCACAATGCAACTTTTGAGTGAAACAAAAGAGCAAATGAAAGGATTTTCTTTCTTATTTTTCTTTTGGAATTCTTTCAAGATGAGAAGAAAACACAACCCAATGCTAATTCATTTTTCTTTTCCAAATAACAATGGAAAGAAAGAAAGAGACCTAACTAGCATAAAAACTAGGTTATTATTATTATTATTATTATTATTATTATTATTATTATTATTTTCTTTCAATCAAAGCAAAACTAACAAAATTCAAGCTAAAAATAAGCCAAAAATGCTTCAAAACACACAAAGACAAAAAAATCTATACAAGAGGATTTATTTTCAATTTCATAAACAATCTAAGCCTTGAACCTAGCCAAACAACAGTCAACAGAGGCCTCTAGAACTCAGGAAGACCTGAGGAACCAAAGGTTTCCTAAAAAAAAGGAAAGATTTTGAGAAAACCCCTCAAGATGACAGACACGTGTGTTATGCATAGTCATACTGCGTATGTATGTGGCTTGTGTATATAGTAGAACGCGTATGCACGCGGTCTGGGTATTGAATAGAGTGCACACGTGACTAAAAATTCTCAAAAAAGAGAAAGATTCAGATAGAGCACTCAACCCAGGAAAAATGGTAAGCACCTGTAAGGTGACCAGAGACCCAAAAAGACTCGGAATTATTCAACAAATAGAAATTCAAGAAAAACAAATATATTCCAAAATAACCCTAGAGAGACTCCCCAATGGAGTCGCCAATTCTACTATGGGGAAAATCCCCCTAATTTGGGTCTAGCGACTATGCAAATCCTTGACACCTTAAAAGAAAAAAAATATTCTATTCTACCCAAACCAAACAAGACATTACGATAATCAAGGGAAGAGAAAGAATATAGAAATGTGTACCTTAATTCCTTACAGCTATTGTTGATACCTTTCGGTTGTTGTCTGTTCCAATATTGTAGGCCTCCTCCCAAAGCTGGCATGAAATCAATGTTGCGGAAAAAATAAAATAACAACATATGCTTAATTATCAAGATTATCTAGAGGGTTAGTTATTCATGAAAACATTCATAAATGAAAAAACATAGACATAATGATCTGGGACAAGAAGTTTTCTCTTTTATTAATAACAAAATTGGAAGTTACAACCTGGATTTTGTTGGCGCCACTCCACAAACCTCGTCTGGGTTCCTCTACTTTGTCTCCAAGTGCACTATTCCTGATATACTATCCTCACCACCAACATGCCAATATAAGGGAAAATGATGGATGGTATAAGGAGGATGTATGGAAAGGAATGTTGAGGATGAAACTCATAGTAGAATGTAGAAGGCTTGGAATACAAGGGAGAAAATTTGGTAGAGTTCTCTTGCCTCTTGTTTGATATATCCAAATGACCCCACTAGGACCCTTTTTATATGAGAAAATGATGGTTAATTCGTTGTCAGAAGGACTACAAGAGGTAAAATGGTTTCAAAACCTATGATAGCTCGTAAACTCTGTCGGAAAGCGCGGATTTTATGTTTTTTTGCAACTTTTTATGATACATGCGTGCTTTTAGTTATTCATATAACGTATGTATGCAGGCTTTTAAGCATGAAACTAGCATATGTACGCGCTCTGCCTATGCATCATGGCGCATATGCCATGCAACAACTTGTTTTTTGAGAAGAACTCTAGCAAAAAGAGTTGGCAGATGTGTGAATGAGTAGGCCAACATCATAAATGCATAGTAGTGGCATTTTGAGTTATAACAGGTAGAAGAGACAAAAACAAGTAATGCCAAAAGACATTGTACCATGAGCATAAATAACTTAAACACAAGAATCCAAACGATGGGGATGAAGGAACAATCTTAGAGTTATGGTTTCCATTAATAATTAAACTCTCCACTTTGCACATAGTCCAATGCCTCCATGCATATGCCTAGCCAAGAATTCTTACGACCTTAAGAAGATGAAGACAACGTACTATGGATATGCATGACTCATACAACCCTAAAGATAAATCATAAGAAATGTCCAACCCTCCTAGAATATAATTGGAATCATACGACCTCAAGTAATCTCATGAGGACTATATGAAGGCTAGGTTATGATGCCAACAATCTCAAGGATTGAATTTTCCTACTCCTTAGGAATTAAATTTAGAAACTCTACTCGATAACTGCAACATCTATCTCATGATATTCCTTGATCTCAAATCTTAGAGTAAGATGAATGGTGGGTAAAATAGTGCTATTAGCATTCAACAAATATTAGTGGAGAATTAAATTGTGAGAGAAATAATGGAACTATAGCTAGGGATTCATCCTTAGAATCATTAATGCAACCACATGTATCATATTAAATGTAGACTCAAACCACCAATAACTCATACACAAAATTTAACACAACACGTAGAGAAATTCATCACACAAGACATAGTATTTACCTTGAAAACCGAAATAGGAAAGCTAGCTTTAAATGGTTTCTCAGTTTTTATTTAAAAAATCTCCAATTACAATGCAACTCATGGTTCTATGGCCAGTAACAATTTACAAAGCTCATGTTGTGCATCCTCACCTCTTGGATAGTCAAAATCCCTTCGTGAGTTTAATTACAATGAGATATAGATAGAGATGGGGGTAATGGGAAGGCCAAAAGACTTGACCTTTGATTTCCCATTCCCATCTCGCTTTTCATCTATTTTAATTTTTTTTTTCTTTTTTTTTCCTTATTTTTTAAAAAACTTGCATTTTCCTTTTCTTTTATTTAACCATCATTAATTGTTGAATTTCAATTAGAAATGAGTCTTACAATCATATGTATTGTTATATCCATTTTGGATCAAATACTCATATTTGTATCCCTTTGCCTAATCAAAATTATGATGACCAACTCGACTAACTTGAGATACAATCACAATACGTCTCCTAATACTCATAATTGGGGTTTGATCAACATTTTGGTATCCCTTTTTTGAGCTTACACACACACACATGTGGCTCACGACACCAGAGATCGGTACTCGCTACGTCCATGAAACCCCCCCTGAAATCTACGAGAGAATGTGGGGAGGCCGAGCATTTTCGGAATATTGGGGGCTAAAAAACAAGAGCATCTTACTCAACAACAAGAGTATCTTATATACCCATTAAGGGAATCACATGTCACTTACAAGAAATTGAATCTGGGTGGGGAGGGTAACAACGATTCCGCCCAACTACCCAAGCTACATCCAATGGACTTATATGTGTGTGTGTGTGTGTGTGTAATACACACACACACACATATAACTCACCCACGGTGATTAACTAACTTAGCCATGTGTACTATTGATAAAGTTAAAGGTCTTCCAAATAAATTGGCTACAAATCTGTACATGCATTGGACTTCCCCTTTTTCCTTTCTTCCCAAGTTTTCCCTTTTTTCTTTCCGAAATATTTCCAATCAACAGAGGAGGTTGTAAATTATAGGATAAAGTTGAGCCTGAACATTTCTCTTCATTTGAGTTTTATGGAGATGATGTTTGTTTTTCTAGATATGAATGGTTTGATTCATGTAATATCAGTTATTGAGGACAAGGGTTTGTTGATTAAGGTTGGTTGTCATTGATGTTAACCCTTGAAGAAAGCCCCATACCACAAAGGTTTAGGTAATGGACCTAATAGTGTTTGATGTAAATATGACTCATTATTTTTTTTTCATGGTTGATAAGAATTAAATATGGATGAACTCCAAAGTGGTCCTCTTACAGTGAAAGCCCTCA
>ML797936.1:157116-170561 GCA_009831015.1 Picea engelmannii | reverse complement strand
ATCAGTTAGAGATTTAAATGAAGGGAGGGAATTGATCCTGAGGTTGTACTCTTTTTTCTATCAGTTTTTCAGGGGATACTGGATATTTGCATTCATTCAAAACTATAATTTAAATAATAAAAGTATCCATTCAAACAAAATTATTTTTTTTATCAGGTGTTTTCAGGATCATTCAAAATTATAATTTAAACAATAATAAAAATATAAAAATATCCATTTAAACAAAATTAGGATAGAAAATTATAATTTCAATAACAATCATAATTCAAAATTAAAATAGAAAATTGTAATTTCAATAACAATTAAAATTCAAAATAAAATAACAATTAAAATTCAAAATAGAAAATTCCAATTTCAATAATAAGCAGGTAGTCTAATTCCAAAGATTGGAGAAGTCAAAAATAGAAAATTGCAATTTCAATAACAATCAGGTAGTCTAATTCGAAAGATAATTATCTTGGAAAAGTCAAAAAGTCTAATATATAGACTTGTCCAAAATTTTAGATAGACCATACGGACAACTCATTAAACTTATTTTGTGAGATTTTCCACTACGCTCGCATAGTATGGCTTAGAATAAAACCTGGAAGCATGGTTTAGAATCAAAGCCGCGCTGTATGTGGCTAATTTCCACACCTACTCTATAAATTGGTCTATGGTCTAACCGGAGTTGAAACTTTGATCTTTCTACCGATGGACAAAAATTCAATTCCGGATTTAAAGCTAGACCACAGCCCAGGTATTTTGTTACTTTCTAAACTCGCTTCTTCCGCGTAGTGATACTCCTGACAGGACAAAGTTTCGTTTCGTTTTAATATCCTGTAAATCTGTAAATCGCTTCTTCCGCGTCTTGGAAGTACAAGTCTGGTTTCGATTTTAATATCCCGGAAATTTCGACGAACTTGCAGGATATAATGTGCATAGCATATCCATTGAGTCATACAGAGCGAGGGAAATTTCGAGGAAGTCGCATGGTATCTTTGGATTTGATGGTAAAGTATCTTCTACTCATGGCCATAGTATGTATTCATTGAATGATAAAGAAAATAGATATATATTTTAAATTCGGAATTGTCGCGTTCAGAGATGGAAAACGTTTCCCATTGGCCATTTTTTCGCTGCGTATCACAACGGTTGAGAGACCAGAATCTGTAACAAAGATGTGAGACCGTAGTGTCAACGTAATAAAATGACACCAAACAATTAAGGAAATTTCAGAATGAAAGGAATGTTTAGTATTAAATGAACACGAGGGAAGGATTATATTCAATTACGAACATACAATGGAAACGTTAATCAATTTTAGTGAAAAACGAAGAGACGAGTTAAATGAGTAATATTTAACTTGTAGTTTAACTTCTAGAAGTTTTATTGATAAGGAGTTTTGAAAAAGGAAGAATCAAAAATAAATTTTGGAGGTTACATATTATTATTATTATTTATTAGGATTGTCATATTTTTAAATTTATTTAAATGATTTAACTTGTAGTTTAATTTGTAGAATTTAGATTGATAAGGAGTTTTGGAAAAGAAGAATCAACAATTAAAAAAAAAATTGGAATTTAAAAATATTATTATTATTAATATTATTTAAAATTGTCATATTTTTAAATTTATTTAAATGATTCAAAAGATTCGTATAATCTTTATTTAATTGATTTAGAAGATGAATATAATAATAAGAAGAAAATATAGATATAATAAAATAAAATGGTTTTATCAATACTTTATGTTTTAACTTGATTTAAAAGATTTAAATTTTATTTAAATAAGTTTATATAAACTTTATTTAAATAATTCAGAAGATAAACATTATATTGATAAAAAAAAATTATTCATATAATAAAAATAATAAAAAGTTCTTATCATTAACTTCACTTTTTACAAATAAAAGGAAACAACTTTCCAATAAACAACTACAAACTATCTTTTTTTTAATTACATAAATAATAAAAAAAAAAAATACATAAAGGACTTATTTTGATGTCAGCCTCTCAAAACACTTCAAATATAGTTATCAAAATAACAAAAACCTTTGAGACTTTTGTTTTAATGGAAATTAGATTTCGTGGTTGGTTTTCCCATATAAACTTTTACAAGTCACATTTTTTCAAACATGTTTAGTTATACATTTAAAATAATAATTGAATATTGTTTATCAACAAATTTTAAAATATATATTGAATACAACATTTTTATGATTAAAATTTAAAAATAATGAAAAATAAATTTAATTTTTAATATAAAAATAATGATTCAATATTGTTTTTCAACAATTTTTTAAATATATATTAAATAAAACATTTTTATGATTAAAATTTAAAAACAATGAAAAGTAAAATTAATTTTTAATATAATTTTATATATTTCATATATTAAAATGACAAGAGATTTTCTTTAAAGTAATGATTAACATTAAAATTTAATTCTATATTTATATTTTTGGAATTTGATATTAAGACACTCAAAACAAGATATGTTACTTTAGAAACTTTAATTTTACAAATATTGAGTTTAAAATGGGCAGATTCCTAATTATATTTTAGGATTGTAGATCTAGAACCAATATTTTTACTTTAAAAACCTCAATTTTGCACTTAAAGTTTAATCATATTTAGTATATATGATTAAAAACATTAAAATAGTTTAATAATCTTTTACAATTAGTTTTTATTCACGTCTTCATAATCATAAATTTTTGTAATTATATAAATATTTTTATGGTTGAATATATTATAATCCTCAAAATTATAGAGAATAATTTTGTTTTTATATTCATAAATATCATTAAATACAACATTTTCAAAAATTTATCAAAAATATGTAATATTAGATATAATTTGGTACTTTAATTTCTCATTATTATTATTATTATTAAATAAAAAGGGGTAAATCCTAATGTACAAAAAAATCATCTGCCACTTTCCCTGCCAAATGGAAACCAGAGTAGGTGGCAGATGTTTTTCTTGAAAGATTTGTCTTTGGAAGCTAAAACAAACTAACAAATGATGGAAAAATAAAACTAGACAAGAATTATGGACAGTCCTAGTACAAAAAACTAGACAAGAATTATGCATAGTCCTGGTACAAAAAACTAGACAAGAATTATGCAGAGTACTGGTATAGAATAACAAGAAGTTAATCATTGGCACCAGGGGGTTTGTCGTCTGAAGCTCTAGGGAGAGTGTCATCACAGGGTTGTAGCACGAAGGGTTGTGCATAGGTTGGGAAACACTAGTTGGCTAGTGCATTCTAGAATGCGTTGAAGAGCATGTCAATCCACTTGCTAATGAGGGTGTCTCGATGAAGTTGGTCCACCATGTGGCTTCTGAGATAAAAAATGAGCTCTAGCTACTCTGGTCTGAAGAGACTGGGGGGAGTTGGGTCGAATTCCATAATTGCATTTAGTGGTGGAGGCACCAATATGGGGAGGTTCTCGTACGTGGTGTCGGTGGCACCATCCTTGACAACCTCAACTCTTGTATCAATGTCATTGGGGTTGTCCTGGAGGGAACCACTTGGAGCCGTGTGGAATAGATCCTCTGATAATTCCTCCTCGACAATGCATGTAGCACCCTCCATGGCACCCTACGCACCTGTACTAGCTTTTCTGGTGGTGAGGAACTGCAAATCATCTAGGACCATGTAGAGGAGGGATTCTTATGGAACCTGGATGGGTTCCTCCCAAAATTCCTCCTTGACGTAGGCCATCGGTGGAGTTCGTGGCCTCTCGGTGTGCTGAGTTCTGGCAATGGACAAGGCCCATTCCAGTTGTTGCAGGCTTCTTTGTCTAGCAGTGTAGCTCTACTAGGAAGGTCCACATATCAGCTTACCTCTTTCTCTTGACATGTATGAGCCAGGAGGGCGAAGAATCCACTAAATTACTGCTAGGAGAACCCACTACAAAATAATTCAATTCTCAGAGCGAGAAAGGTGGTGGAGCTTGAAGGCGAAATAATGCCAGCGAAAGATGGGCAGGAGAGATAAACCTAGGGTGGACATTACCACTGTAATCACCCACCTTCTACCATTAATCCCCAAGACCACCATTAACAAAAATCGGGAGAGTTGTCCTCCCTTCCTCTATAAGTAATTAAGGTCACCCTCCATTCAAGATCGAGGTGAGGGATGACGACTGACCATATTTATGGTTGAAGTCATGGGAGGGTTGCATGACCTCCTTTCGCTACGTGGCACCCCATCTAGAAAAATGTCTCATTATTATATTCCTTTATCCATATAATATATTTTATTGATAAAAACATATTAACACCTCCAAATCCTAAATACACATGCTCTAAAATCCATGTACAAACATAAGTAAGTAAGACAAAAAAAAATAAACATTTAATAGAAAAGAAAAAAGAGAGATTAGGGAGGAGAAGTAGAAGTAGGAGGAGGGCCATGATATATTTGCTCTTGATGACTTGGTAGCATGTGCGCGATGAATCAAAAGAAGATTAAAACTTCGCTCAAGTGTGTTTTTACTCTAAAGAGTTGAGGGCTACTGTAGGCATGCATTTGATGACTTTTGTAATGTAAATTAATAAAGTCAATATGAATATTTTTGAAGAGGATAAATTCACACATAAGTATTTTTGTTATTTGTTAAACTTGTAGATTTTTAAAAATAAAAATATATTTTATATAATTATAATCAATTTTTTGAGTGGACACTTTATTTATCATTAAGGATAAGATAATATATATATGGTTTGAAAAGAGTATGCTTGAAGATAGAAATTAAAAAGTTGAAAGACAAAAGGTAGTGGAGGAAATTAATCAAAGGAAAACAGGTAAAGAAATAACAAATAATTAAAGATGGGGGGAGAGAAAGAAATGTTGAGAAAATTATTAAAGAGATATGGCCAATGATTATTGGAAAAATTAAAAAGAAATAATGAATATGAAATTAAGAAGTTAAAGTAAGAAAAGAGGGTTAAATGAGAAAGAAAATCAAAGACGACGATTGGAAAAATATGGAATAGGAGAAAAACAAAGAAAATCAATTAGATTAAAAAGAAAGATTGACCAAGGAAATTAATGACACTCAATGAATGAGGGTTTCCATGACTCGCTAAATTTGTAGTCATCTTCACGATTAAAATTATTTGGGTGTTTCTGGATTTCTAAAGATTCTTGAATGATACTAAAGGAGCAAACTAGATTATGTAGTTTGTGTCACCTATCTGTTATTTGAGTTGGGATTTGAAGGATATCCGGATTTTTGCTATGTATGATTTGCCACAAGATCAAGGGATTTGGTAGACTTGCTGGCCAACATAGGGTCATATTTTCCTTGGTCATTTTGAACAAATGTTTAATGGTTTCATATGAATTGAAAAATTCTTTGATATTCTTCTTGGCTATAATTCTTGAAATGTGAAGAGTTGTACCCCGGATGTAACATAAAGAGAGGTGAGCATCCGGTGGGGAAAGGGAAGGAGGATTTTTGGATTTAGAACCTTAGTTAAGTGGGATTTCTCTTTCTTCGGGAGATGCGCATAGGAGATTCTAATGACTTGAGTGACCAAAGTTTTTAACAAAAGAGATCTTGATTGTTCTTTTGTTTCTCATTTAACCCTTTAACCCTTGTTTCTTACCTTTACTTATTAATTGCATATTCATCCTTTCTTTTTAATTTTTTCGAATAATCATTGGCCATATCTCTTTAGTCCTCTTTAATACTTTCCCTTTTCATAGACTATATTTTGGTGCCAACGACTACTTTTTTTCTTTCAACCCTTTAAATTCTACCTTGAAGCATACTCTTTTCAAATCATACAACTTATTTTGTCTCTGATGATGAGTGGAGTGTCCACTAAAAATGTTGAACATCTCAAAAAATCTACACAATTTAACTCTAAAATGATTACATAACAACTATGACAAACTATGAAAACACAAACCAAAATTAAAATAAATCTTTGAACAAAAAAATAAATCCCTTACTCGATCAATGCAAAAGCATGTAAAAATAAATAAAGAAGTTTTAATAAACCTTAAATGTACAAAGAGAGGTTTTAAACCTTTTGGCATGTGAGATAGCTAAAGAGATAAAAGCTCCATTATAACTCATGTAATACAAGTGTCTACTACAAAATCTATGTACAACCATACATAATAAATAGGTTATAACTCATTTAATACAAGTGTATACTACAAAATCTATGTACAGCCATAAATAGGTTCCACTAAACCAAATAGTGTTTACTTTGATTATTTCTAATAACGCAAGTTTTAAACATATTAACAAATATCCATAAATTCTATAAGATAAAAAGGCCTAGTCGAAAGAAAATGAAAGAGCAGAGAGCAAGTTTTAAACATATTAACAAATATCCATAAATTCTATAAGATAAAAAGGCCTAGTCGAAAGAAAATGAAAGAGCAGAGAGTAGTAGCAAGTTTTTTTCAAATAAGCGCTCTATAGCTAATGCTCAATCAATATAAAGAAATATTCAAACCTCCCTAATGTGTGTTCTCCTTAAGAGGAGATGACCACTAAATATTAACACCAAGAGAAAGGATGAGAAAAAAATATGGTAGGTCGGATGAGAAAGCAGAAGTACGCTACCATGATTTGGAGAAACATGAACTGGTCGTAGTAATTCCTACCTATACATAGTGATTGATCCAACAATCGATGAACCAATTGAACAATAAAAGAACAATTTGTCATGAAAAAGGTAGAAAATGTAGAGCGATTAGTCTACCCACTACAATCAATACCAATCCTTATCCTCAAGGATTGGATTTCTCTTGTAAAATAATATAATCAAATTAATATATAAAAATAAAAATCTTTTAACAGAAAGCAAGACATTATATTTTTTTAAGATTTTAGAAATAAAACTAGATGTTTGAAAAACAAAAGAATTATCTTACTCGAGAAAGCCAAAAGCAAGAAGACATAAACATTTGTTTTATCTTAAAAGAAGATTTTAGAAAGAAAAAAAATTTCTAAACAACAATTTAGATCTATTACAAAGAAAACATGTTATATTGTGATCAATAAAGAGATTGATTCCTCATCTCAATTTTATTTGACGAAATCAAGTGGTAGGTTTTTTAGTATTATTTGTTTCATGTTTTAGAAGATGAATATGATCATATTTTTTTTAGACCAAATCAAGTAGTAGTTGATGTAGTATGATCATCCAATGGTTCTCCTATCTCACATTAATGAAAACTATTGATCTAATGTTTGACTCATCAATATGAAAATATATAATAAAATAAATGTAGGAGAATATGATTGTAAAGTAAACATTATGATATTATAGACCTATAAAACATGAAACTCAAAAAAAAATGCTTTGTAAAGGAATTAGGTGGAAACCATTCATACACTATATAAAATCAGTTTCCCCACATGATTTGTTATGGAATAGAATTAGATGAAATTCCTTGAGATATAAATCACCCAACTAACACACACCAGAGGAAGAGGTCCATATATCCTCCTCCTTAGGTTCTATCTGAAGGATACTTTTCGGATTAAGAAAGATTAGTTAGACATTTACTATATATCAAAAGAAGAAATCAGAATGAGGGATAGTTCTTTCAATACCATTTTTTTTTGTTAGTTGATAAAGAAAAAAGGGTTTATAGATATCAATTAAGAGATGTAATCCTCCTATCAACTCAATTAGATCAAATGGAGAGATATCTTCAACATAACTTTTTATTTATTTATACAAAAATTGATCTGTTCAAATAAAGGTTGGAGAATATGATTTTAAATTAATGAAGAAAATATTATACACATGAAAGAAGAAAAAGAAAGGCCATATTAAAATTTTGTATGAAGAAAATATTATACACATGAAAGAAGAAAAAGAAAGGCCATATTAATTTTTTTTGGAAAGGAACTAGGTGGAAATTATTAACACACTCTCTAAAATTATTTTCCCTACTTTCTTTATTATGGAAAAAAATTAAATGGATGTTATTGAACAATCAATCACCTAACCACTATAATGAGTGGTCGCGATATACTACCCTTAGTTCCTATTGAAAACATACTCTCAAGAGATAACAAGAACACTTATACATTCTCTATACTCGAGTGGAATATTTCAGAAAAAGAAGTTAATTGTTGAAAGAAAAGTGTTGTCTTACTCAATAATGCCAAAAGAGAGTATAGATATCAATAGGAAACAAAATCTTTCTCTTAACTTATTAAACCGATTCAATATACCATTCTTTATTATCATCTTGTTTCATCTTTTAGAAGAAGAACATGATATTGTTTGTTCAAACACAAACTCAAAAGTAATGTCTTACTAAGAATGCCAAAAGAGACAAGAGATATAAATCTGAGAAAAATCATTTTCTTGACTTGATTAAACCAAATAAACATATGGTTTCTCTATTATCATCTTGTGTCATCATTTAGAAGAAGAGCATGATCTTGTTTGTTCAAAAAAAAAGAACATCATTAACTATCCTAAAGGTGCTATCCGTCCCCCATTGATGTTGAACTCCGATCTAATGTTCAAACAAAGATAAATGTTGGAAATATGATTGTAAAGTAATCGAGACCTTATCCAACACATCTAACGAAAGAAAGTTAACATTGAAATTTTTTGAGGCAAAACTAGATTGAAATTAATCACACACTATTTAAAATGAGTTTCCTTACTTTCTTTATTATGGAAATGAATCAAATTGAAGGTCTTCATCGCTGTTCACTTAACTACCACTAGATGGTGAGGTACCTATATCCTCCTCTCTAAGTTATATCTATAGGAGAGAAGGTGGTCTATTTAACAATTAATACATATTTCTATGTCTTGGGAAAGATGTAGAGGAAACATAGAAGAATAAAAATCATTGAAGAGTGAGAGAAGAGAAGACAAAGAGTATATATCTTGCTCGCTAAGTAGTATTAATATTTTTTTTATTGTTATGTGGATACAAGGAACCCTATTCTATCGTTGAAAAAGGTCTCGTATTGTGTTTACACAAGTAGTAAACGAGCTAGAGGATATTGACTCTTTACTGAATTCAAATGGGATGGAAGGAAAATACCCGTCAAACTTGATTTTGAGAGAACTAATGTTATATAGATGGCGACAATTGTGTTTTATAAACCTTGTAGTTCAACATTTGACGACTCAACAACGATAATATGCACCCACTATTCGACGAATCAATACTGGAAATCAAATTGAAAACGTTTTCATCAACCCCTTAGCGATTATCTATAAATGAGACCAATTATTTTCTTTAAAAACATCCAGGATGAAATGAAAATGGCGTGAGAGATATCCAAAACGTGGATAGCACTTATTCAAATATTAGGATGTGACAAAATGGTTGATTTAAAAGTTTCTCCCTCTTACAGTGATATAGATCTACTTCTATGTAAAGAAATAGCTTTGATGTTCAAAGCAAATTTGTTCCGCCTAAGAAAGGAAGCATTTATCCACATATAATTCTGATAAAAAATATTGAAGACAATAAACGCTAATAAATACACAACATTAATAATAATATTGGATTTTGGAATTTTTAACGAACAAATATTGGATTTTTATAATCAGAATTGGAAAAAATAATTAAAAAATTATTAACTAATTTTTATATACTTTCAATAAATTTATAAAACACAATTTAAGATATAAAAAATTAGAAGATTTTATGAACCATATACAACATTGTCACATAAAAAACATTGGAAAATGTATTAATTAATAAAAATTACCAATCTGTATAAATGTTGGCACACAACATTAATAATAATATTGGATTTTGGAATTTTTAACTAACAAATATTGGATTTTTATAACCAGAATTGTAAAAAATAATTAAAAAATTATTAACTAATTTTTATATACTTTCAATAAATTTTTAAAACACAATTTAAGATATAAAAAATTAGAAGATTTTATGAACCATATACAACATTGTCACATAAAAAAACATTGGAAAATTTATTAATTAATCAAAATTACCAATCTGTATAAATGTTGGTGGATGGGGTACTTTGTTACAAATTTTTTTATTTTTTTTTGTAGTATTGGAAAAATTCTTTAGTAATCATATATTTTTTATAGTTATCAATGTAGGTGGAAGGCTTTGGATTTGAATTGAGAAAATCTAATAATTCAAATAAATTAGTCTCCATTCATTTAGAAATATGTTTAGTCATATCAATAATAACGATCTCATAGAAGAGAGGTTAAAGGAAAATAATATCAATTAGTATGTTCCACAATGAAGAAACATAACTAAATGAAAAACAAAATATAAACCATGTTCTTTAATTTCTACTATAACACTAAATCCATTTTGTTTAATATATATTTCCAATATATTTGTAAGCATATTGTGCAAAACTAATTGATTTCCTTATTGTGGATAAATGAATATCTTAAAACTGATTCCAATTACCAATTTACATCAGAAATTAAAGTATTCATCTTATTAAGAACTAATATTGTTTCGTATAAATTTTAGCTCAAAAAATTCTTCTACTATAACACTGAATTCATTTTGTTTAATATATATTTCCAATATATTTGTAAGCATATTGTGCAAAACTAATTGATTTCCTTCTTGTGGATAAATGAATATCTTAAAATTTCATCCAATTACCAATTTACATTAGAAATGAAAGTATTCATCTTATTAAGAACCAATATTGTTTCGTATAAATTTTATATAAAAAAATTATTCGAAGGAGGCTTAAAAAATATATTTTACCTACTATATGTAGGTTTCTATTATTGAAATAGTTTCAAATTTATTTTTTTGAATTTATGAACTACTTAGAGCCTCACTGCACTTTTTTCACTCTTCCCGTTTTTGGTGTTTGCATTGGTAGGAGTTTTCATGTTATAGATTAGGATAGGTTCAAGACTAGTGTCTACTCTCCCATCATACACATTGTATTCACCACTAGAATATGCTTCATCATGCATGTGATAATGATGAACCCGCCATTCTTGATTTAAATATCTAAGGAACATCAATGTGATTTAATTATGGAAGAATCAAATCTAACATATATTGTTGTTCTTAAAAGAATCAAATGTAATATATATTATATTGTTGTTATTGTTAAAAGAAGAATTTGTCATCCTTTTATTTAGGTTCAAATTCTATTTGTACATGTAACACAAAAATAAAAATTTATTATTAAAATTATACACTTTCATAATTTTGGTCTAAGAGATGTTGGTATAATGTTAATAACTTAAGATAGAAAAAATGAAACTATTGAAGATATCTAATAATTATGTATACGATCCTTACATACATTACAATCCTTAATATGGTAATTTTATGGATTTAAACATATTCAATATTCTACATAATGAATTAATTTCACTAATTCATGTTATTAGTATTTGACAATATAAATTTTCATGTTAATATGAACTCAAATTAAACAAGACATAATATTTTTAGTATTAAGAGTTTTCATAAACTTATGCAAGAAAAAAAAATAGAAAGAGAATATAAAACATAATAATAAAAATTAAACAAATACATAAAATATTTACCTTGAAAACCCTTAAACTAAGAAAACCAGCACAGCTCTACCTTTTTCTCTCACATTATATTAACTCAATTGTTGACCATACAAATATTCAGGTATTTTATAGTATTCAAATCCATAATCATTAACTTATATTATATTACAACCATAATACCTTAACTAATATTATATTATAATAGGTTAAAATCATTTTGCTAAAACAATATATAATGGAGTAACAAATTATTCCTTCAGGGCTGTTCACGCAAACCTTGAGATGGGTAGCCTACTAGTTGCTAATGCCCCCCAACCAAAGGAGAAGGATCCCCTCAACCCGCTTCATTGAGGGATCAAACCGTAGACCCCCTCGATGATGTGACCTATCTGTACCTGTAAAGAATAGAGCATGTCTCCAACTTTCAACCACGTGTTGAGGATTTTGTAGAAAATGTGGGAGAGGATAAGAGATTCAGGATTTTGTAGAAAATGCGGGAGAGGATAAGACATTCATATATTTAGGTACTGAATGAACCAATTTACATTGATTATCTATAATAACATAAATTTTTAGAGCTAACATATTATTTTTTTTAATTGAATTTGCAATATTATTTAAGGTATAAACCTTATCTAATAAGAATTCATTCTTTCCTAATAATGTCTTTTACCTAAATGAACCAATTTACATTGATTATCTATAATAACATAAATTTTTAGAGCTAACATATTATTTTTTTAAATTGAATTTGCAATATTATTTAAGGTATAAACCTTATTTAATAAGAATTCATTCTTTCCTAATAATGTCTTTAACAAAATGGTATTATACATCAACATGCTTTGTTGAGAAATTAAAAAAAAATATTTTTACTAAAAAAAAGTTTCACTTGGTTACAACCTATCCTAATTTGTTTTTAAACAAAACAAATACTCAAACAAAATATGTGCAACTATTAAAATTCATTACATCCATGATTGGATACTATGTAACCAACTTTTATTGTTGACAATGAAACTATAGATTACCTTTTTGTCTTCCAACTAATTGTTCCACCAAATAGGTTAGAGACATAACCATGTGTGAATCTTTTGTAGTTAATATCTCCATCTTAATTTTCACTTAAAATTCTCTATATATATCTCTATGAATTTATTAACTTCCTTGTTATTATATGTAATATTTTAAAGTTCTAAAAAACATATACAGATCCTCTTTATAATTATTTAATTTTCCTTCCATAGTTTTGACATATACCTACTAAAAACATCCACTACATTGGGAATTTATTTATTTATTTTGGACATGGGTTCTACCTCTTATTTGTTTATTATATCTTGGGAATTTTTTGTTTATTATATCTTGGAACATTGATGTGCAGTTTTACAATTATGAAAACAAAAAATTACTTTACATTCCTAGAAATGAAACCTAGAAATGAAACCTTATATAATTTTGTAAAAAAAAATATTTCAGAAAACTACTTTACATTTGTACATTTGTAATGTTGTCTCAACATATTTCCTTCCTTTGATTCAATAGGAGTTTTGAGTTTTCTTCACATCACACCATAGAATTCTAATTTATATTACCATTCACTGCACGTAATAAATACATTGAATAACATTAGCTTCTCCATAACAAAAACCTTGAGTAACATTCACTTGCTTCGTAGGTCCATTCTCCCGTTCACCTCATTGCACATCGTCCTCATGCCTTAAACCACTTGCTCCATATGCGTGTGGTCCATTCTCCCGTTCACCTCATTAGGTTTCCTCCTCGAACATAAATCCATCTTCGTCCTCGATTCTCAGAACCATATTTTTTTCAACTGTCCTCGTTGTCGTTTATTGAGGGCACATTTTCTAACTTACATGGAGTTCTTCCCATAAACGAAACTATCCTCGCAGTAGGTAATTGAGGACATTTTTCTTACTTACCTCGAGCTCTTTCCAT
>ML797936.1:81195-156215 GCA_009831015.1 Picea engelmannii | reverse complement strand
TTACATTCATACCTGAAAACTATAATATATATACACACTGCGTGTACGCATGCGATAAGTATTAACGGTTCTTCAAAATATTCAAAATAGGTCAGATGACCATGCTGGGAGAAACATACAACAATGGCGCTCTGCGGGGAGAGTTAACGTACCTTCCAGGGTTCAGATTCTATCCCACGGAAGAGGAGCTGGTGGGATTCTATCTGAAGAAAACAATCCAAGGCGGCCACCAACTGAACTTCGATAGAATTATACCGACCTTGGACTTGTATCAATATGATCACTGGGAGTTACCGGGTACGCTTGACCCTCTGCTCCTTCCCTGTTTTTAAAGTGAAAATGAATTTTAACAGAATATTAATCCATGCATTTTTATTCTTGAAGGTTTGGCCAATCTTGGGGAGAGAGAATGGTTCTTCTTCGTTCCAAGATACCATAAAACAGGTGCTTGGCCGAATAGATTGACGGTGTCCGGTTACTGGAAAGCTACAGGTTCAGACAGAGCGGTTCGCAACGAGCTGTTTCAGTGCATCGGTTTCAAGAAAAATCGGTGTTTCATAAAGGAAAAAACCCGCGAGGGCAAAAGACAGACTGGATCATGAATGAGTACAGAATGCCAGATATGAGCTCGTCCGCCCCGAACGTGATGAATTGTTATTCTGTTTTCATTTTAATTAAGAATATGATTTTGAGTTAATCACTTTAACATACTATTTAATAATAATAATAATCTATTTTTAAGTTCACAGTCAAGCAAGATACTAAATTGGTGTATGAGACCTCTTTGTTTGCTGGACCTCTCTGTCCAATGATTTGATATCCTACTTTCCTCTGGATTTGAACTTGTGAACTTTTAGGAGGAAACACATGTTCTTAACCATTAAACTCAATCAGGTTGTAATTCACTGTCAGTAAAGTCTAAGGAAGTATACATACCCTACCCCCTCTTAATTTGAACTTGTGAACTCTTAGGAGGAAACACATGTATCTTTTAAATGATAATAGGATGAAAGTTCTGATGTTTACCATTTTTCATTAAAATTTTGTATATAAAATTTCTTAAAATTCTAATTTTTTTATAGTTTCAATTGTTTTTTTAATGAACAAATAAATTTTACCTTTAAAAAAACATCTAAAAACACTTTAAATTATATATATTTAACCAATCAAATTTATACATCCAACAATTTCTATCAAAATCCTAAAAAAACAAACTTTTACACATCCAACCATTTCTATCAAAACCCTACAAAAAAAATACACATCCAACCATTTACATCAGAACCCTAAAAAACAAACTTTTAGAATACTGCCTTTTTAATAAATCACCGTCTAAACTTATTTAATATCAAATACTATTTACTAAATCCAAGGTAGTTTTTATTAGTAAAAATAAAGAGTTGTTCTTTTTAAGCGGTTTTGCTAACGGAATGTATGTTGGCATGTGCAGAAAAAGATAGATCTGGTGTTATGTCGGATATACAGAAAATCTGCTACACAGAAGTCCGTGGAATAGCGAATAAACCTGATGACGTTAAGAAAGAAGAACCAGTTGTTAGTCAGAAGTCGATCGAGCAGCGAGTAAACCCTAAAAAGGAAGGGAAAGGAGAACCTGTTGTTTCAGGTGATGAAGTGAAGTTTCATTCAATCAGCCATAATGTTAGCTGCCAATCAAATCCAATTACAGACGCCAATGTGTTTTCAATGCAATGTCTGAATCATGGAGTACTATTCTCCTCGCTAAGTAAAACGAAGGATGAAGCTAGTGTCTTTTACAGCCGAGAACCGTTAATATTTTGTGAAGAAACTATGGAATTGAAAACGCCTAAAGACCAGAATCCCCCCCTAAAGACCAGATAGGGACACCTTAGCCTCTTCTGTCTAGCCCGCCACCATTCCAGATTCCACTAGAGCAGTATGCCTGGTTCATAAAGTGACGAATACTGTAGATTTGCCACCATTCCAGATTCCAGTAGAGCAGTATACCTGGTTCATAAAGTGATGAATACTGTAGATTCACTGTTCAACTTTTTCGAGTTTGCTTCTCTCTTTGTGTTCAAGGCTTTTATATATACATATGGATTAGATTTTTAAACCTTTTCGATCTTTTTCTATTGATAAAATAAATAAATTAACTAAACTACTTAACTCTTCGTATTAAAATCGAATTGAAGATCTTTTTCTATTGATAAATTAAATAAACTATTTAAATCTTCGTATTAGAATTGAATTGATTTATTATTATATATGTTTATTTGTTTATATATAAAAATCTTTATATTAAAATTTTGAGTGTTTTTTGGAATAATGTATTATTATTTTTGCAGAAAAAATAATGTCTTATTATATGTTTTCAATTATTTTTTTGGTTGTTTATGAATATAAATGTAATTTTTTACTTAGGTAATTTTACTTGACAAACAATTTATTCTAATCTATTTAGAAACATGTTTTTTATCTACAAATATTGATAGTTCTCTATAGATAATTATGAGGTTGATTTCAATTTGATAAAATTTCATTTTCTAATGTTTTTAGGTTTTTTATTTATTTCTTTATATAAAACCTTGAATAAGTAATGGTTCCTCATTCCCGTATGGGGTGCCACGTAGCAATGAGGTGACATGTAGCAACGGGAGGCCTTTCACCTCACTTTTAAATGGAGGGAGGCCATTACTTCCTGTCAAGAAGGGGAGGAAACCTCTCTCGCGTGAGAAGAATGGCAACCAAAAGGTGTAATTGTAGTGGGAGGCTTGGTACAAGGGTCATGTGGGGCCTTAGCATTTTACTCCTACTCGGACAAGGTTGGCTCCATTTCACCTTTGCGCTCCATCAACCTGGCCGCTCTGAGCACTGGATGTGCATCTAGTCGGCTCTTATTGCATTCCCCCTATGCATTATCAGCCTTCTTGACCCCGCCATGCCAAAGAAAAGAGGAAGGTCGCGACACGATCCTGCCTGGTATAGTTTTGCTGCTAGACAACAGAGGGTGCAGATATTGGAGCACACCCTGTCCATTGCTCAGACTCAGTGACAGGACAAACCCAGAATGTCGTCAATGACATACATTGAGGAGGAGATTCTGGAGGAACCTATCCAGTTTCCTATGGAATCCCTCCTCTTCACAGTGCCAGATAAGTGCCAACCCCCCAGCCATATTCCAACAAACACAAGCACCCCCATGAATCGACCACGTGGCAACCAATCATTGGCCCATGTCTCCTTGTTGCATGATTAGCCTACCACGTCACCCCGCCATGTGTCATACGGATGCCACGTCAGCCTGCCATGTAGTGTATGGATGTCACGTGTCCTGTATGGACTGCCACATGTCAACTTTTCATTGGTCCACTACTCGGCCCAAAAAGTCCATAAATGAGTGATACATGGAAGCCTCTCATGCTGCCACGTTAGCATGACACATGTCACCCTCTGTGCTTTCCACGTATGATGTACAGATGAGGATGTCATCCATATTGATGATGATGTCAGTAGTATGGATGTTGACTCATCCCTACTGACTCGGATAGGTTGACCAAAACTTTGACCGTGAATATATTCAATCCATAACTTCGTTTGACGAGTCGTTTGCACCGTTAGAAATATTGTGACGCGTTGTTCGCAATCATACCATTTTAACTGAGTTTTTGGAACTTTGAATTTTTTCCCTTTCTCTATATGTTAAATCCACTCCGAGCATCCTAAGTTGCCTTTACGAGTTCTGAGTTGTTGTTAGTCTTCTCTCGATCCTTTTTTCATCATGCCTTCCCACTGAGAGCTTTTTGGACCACCAAAACATTTCATCAATCAATAGGTAAGTGAGGTAAGAGTCCCCTCACTTTGTCCTTTTCAATCCATGTTGTCTTACTTGGATGTGTTCCCTTTAAGCCTACTCAAAGATAGTCAACATCGCTTGTGTGTGAAGTCCTCATCCTTCTGTACAGGATGATATATTTTTGTAACTCATCCAACTACTCAGGTGCAAACTCGTCAGCTGAAGGTATTTAAACTTCCTCATCCTGATCCTTGATGATGGGAGGCTCAAAAAGTTTCTAGTTCTCAACGTTCACAAGAGAGTAAATTTGCATATACAGTGGAAGATCTAAACGAAAAGAATTAGTGTCGTTTTTCTACAAGATAGTGAAGGGTCCATATCAGATGGGATTGAGTTTCTTGCCTCCACCCTTCAATCGTTCCTTGCTGATGTGAACCCATACCGAGTCTCCTACCTGGAACTGATGATCAACCCTATTCTTGTCATGTTGAGCTTTATACTATGCTTGAATTTTCTCCAACTATTTCCTCACTTCCTGGTGTATCTGCTGGATCCTCTGGATGAACTTGAGGGCTCTGTCCTATGTTCGTTCTTCATTCAGATCGATATCTCTCACGTACATCAAGTCCAAAGGAACCTTGGGTAGGTACCCAAAACATGTCTCAAAAGGTGAACTCTAAGTGGTCAAATGTAAAGCTCGGTTATAAGCATGTTGTACATAGGTTATCTATTGATCTGATAACTTAGGATGCTTATTGCAGTAGCCTCGAAGAAAATGTACCATTGTTCTGTTGACCACCTCTATTTGTCTGTTGGTCTATGGATGGAAACAAGTGCTCCTCTTCAATTTGGTTTCCATCATTTTCCACAAGCTAGTCCAAAAATCCCTAGGGAATCGAGTATCTCGATCCAAGAAAATGGATGTGGGTAACCCAAAGTGAACCAAAACATATTGAAAGTAGAGATTAGCAGTCTGCTCAACAATGATCAGATTTTTACATGGAATCAAGATACACATCTTGTTCAACCTATCCACTACGACATACAAATAGTCATGACCCCCTTTGGTCATTGGTAAACCCCCTACAAAATCCATGGAGACACGTTACCATCGATGGGATGGAACATGAAGTGGTGAGTATAGTCCCACTTTTCTATTATTGGGCTTACAAGTAGAACACATCACACACCCCTTTACATATTTAGTTACAATTGCATTCATTTGAGGTCAATAACAAAACCTCTGCTAATGATCCATAGTTTTTTCTACCCCAAAATGATCAGACACAAGAGAAATGTTATCTTCTCATATCACATGGAATTGTTCACTTGTAGGAATACATAATTTCCCAAGATGGTAGAGTAGTTTTCCCTGTAGACAATAGTTTTGTACATGTGCACTATGGGTTAACTTCTCATATACTTCTTTAAAATCTTAATTGATGGCATATTTCTCTACATAGATATCATGAGATAAAGAAGTATTCTTCAAAATAATAGAAAAAACAATAGGAGGTCAAGAAAACATATCGACCACCTTGTTACTTGTACCGTTCCTGTACTTGATTACCAAATGAAATTGTTGCAGAAAACCCATCCATCTGTAGTTTTGAGATTGTTGTAGTTTGGTCTGTGCTTGAAGATACTGCAAGGGTTGTTGATCTGTATGTATGATGGTTTCCTTCCCTAAAAAGTAGTTCTTCCATTTCTTTACGCTTTGGAATAATGAATACAACTCTTTATCATATGTAGGATAGAAAACAATAACTTGGTTAAAAGTTTCAGAGTTATAATAGATAGGATTACGATATTGCATCAATACTGCACCCACGACATATTTGTTGGCATCTGTTTCGATCTCAAAAGGCCGTTGAAGATTCGAAAATGCTAATACTGGCATGATACTGATCTTATCCTTCAAAGTGTCAAAATATTGTTGTTGTTTTCCTTCCCATTGAAAAGTGTTCTTCACACTGGTTAAGGCATGCAAAGGAGTTGTTATAAAGGAGAAGTTGGAAATGAATTTCCTCCAATACTGGACTGCACCCAAGAAGCTTCAAATCTTCATCACACTTTTGGGCTCAGGCTAATTTACAATTACATCAATTTTGGAAGGATCAATTTTCAATTGTCCTTCTCCTACAATATGACCTAAGTATACAAGTGAAGTCTTTCCAAATTCACATTTATACATTTTCACATACATCTTTTCCCTTTGCAAATTATCCAATACCTTCTTTACATGCCTTACATGTTTATCCCAAGTCCCGCTAAAAACAAGAATGTCGTCTAAATATACAATCACAAAGTCATCTAGGAAAGGCCTGAATACATCATTCATCACACGCATGAAAGTTGTCGGAGCATTACAAAGCCCACAGGACATAACTAACCACTCAAAAAATCGTTGTTTGGTTTTAAAGGTAGTCTTCCATGCATCCTGTTCTACGACCCTAATTTGATGATATCCACTGCGCAAATCCAACTTAGTGAAATAAACAATATTCTTCAACTAATCAAGTGAATCATCTATACGGGGAAGAGGGTATCAATTTTTCACTGTGATTTTATTTAAGGCCCGGTAATAGACACACATTCTCCATGTGCCATCATTCTTTGGAATGATCACGATCAGAGAACCACAAGGAGATGAACTGGGCCTGATGACCCCTTGATCGAATAAGCCCTATAATTGCTTCTTGATCTCTGTCATCTCCACAACTGACATCCTGTATATGCCCACATTAGGAAGAGGAGAATCCTACTGAATATGTATCTCATGTTGAATTTCCCTCTTAGGAGGTAGTCCATCCGGTTCCTAGAAAATATCATCATATTTAGAAGCATTATCAATTAATTCATTTATATGCGATGGATCACATCATTGGAAAGCGTCATATGTCACGACATATTTCTCTCTTATGACCACAAGTACATATCTCTTATTAGTGGTTATGAGTATTTCCATTTGCCCTGCACTAGCAAGTATTTTATGTACCCTCATCCTGTGAGGTGGTATTTTCTCCACTCCCCCCTTAGTAAGGTGGTATTTTTTGTGATGACGAAAGAAGACTACTTTTCTATCATAAATATAAGGACTCCCCAACATCTAAATCCACTTCATTAATCAATTTTGAGGCAATATAAAATTTGATCCTACATTATTTGGTTACATTAAGTTTTTGTTTACCACATACCCAACCAAGAGGATAAGGATTTGGATGTGGTTTCATTACCAGACCCATTTTCTTGACAAGTTCTTCAGATATTACGTTTAATTGGGAACCTGGATCAAATAATGCATCTATATTAGTATGTTTAGATACAACTTGTATATGAAATAACTCATTCCTCTTTCATTCATCAACATGAGATTCATTATTGGAACTTGAACTAGCATGAAGAGAATATTTACCTTGTACTTCAACCGCTATGATATTTTCTTCATCTCTTGAATCAAAACCAAGATCTTGCTGCACTGTATAAATGATCTTTGTCTTCCCATTTCCACCTAATTGTTTCGGTTTCTTTTCTGGATGCAGTTTCCAACAATGTTTTTCATCGTGACCTCTTTTCTTGCAATGAGTGAAGGATGGTTTTCCTACTTCTCTCGTTATTGTAGTGGTATTCTTGTCCTTCCTTTTGAACTTCCTGAAAATCTTTTGTGGGAAATTGGAAGGTTTCTACATGCGATGTTCTTGAACATGTTTCCCCCTGTTCTCAAGGTGAGTCGCTTGCACACAAACTTCATCATGACAAGTGGGGTTAAACAAGAGGAAATCATGACGAATATAACTGTGAAGTGTGCCAATATACTTCATTAAAGTTTCATAAGAATCCAAAGCAATGTTCAATTCAATATATCTCTTCCTAAATTCTTCTATGAAACTTTGTACAGTTTGACCTTTACTCTGGCTTAAATTTTTCCATTCTATCATCACTTTATGTAAATACCCTAATGTTTAGAACTGCTTCCTTATCTCTAATTTAAATTCTGACCATGGGGAAAGAAGATTACCACACTTACTCTTGTCCTGAAGCTTTCTCTCCCACCATACGAGAGTGGTTCCTTCGAACCGAAGAGAATCCAGTTGCACTTTAACTACATGTTCATCAATATGTTGAAAATGAAAATATACTTCAACCTGTCAGATTCAATTATCTAGCTTTTGAGGATTAACATCTTCTTTAAACATAGGTAAAGAAAACTTTACATCAAACTTTAATAATGGTTTCTTAAAAGATGTTTTATGGTTAAAATGATGAGAATGATGAGAATGCTCAGACGAAGAAGAACTAGAACTTGAAGGTGAAGATGAAGACTCAGGAGGATCTCCTCCAACCCCTTGGTTTACCAAAGCATCATCATTTGCATGTGATTCCTTTTTTTCCTCTTTATTCTTCATCCTCTTCTCATAATGTCCATACATTTTCTCGACCATGTCTGACATCTGATAAAAGACCATGTGAAAGTTTTTCTCCTGTTCATCAAGCTTGTCCTCTTTTGCCATCTTCTTCGTTCAGAATGCATGACCAAGTTCGGGATTGAAAGTCTTAAGAGTTCCTTCAACCTCCTTATGCTTGGCCCTAGTAATAATTCATACTCAACAATTCAAGTCAAAGACGACTTCTTTGATACCAACATGATCTGGGATCTTTTCGTCCAGTGACCTTTTAAAGAATTGTATTAAATGAGAATAAACTAAAGTACACCATAAACAAGGAAAATATCAAAAGGAAAGAGACATAAGAATGAAATATGAACACAAAAAATTGATAATGAATTTCATCCCCAGTGGACTATGTCTTCGGGTCCTTCTCTCAAATGGGTAGGCCTTTTTATTAACTCCATAAAATAATTGGGCAAAATACATAAGTATACCTCATTCTGGAGTTAAGCTATAGAATCTTTGCTCATATCATAAAACTAACACCACTGCTGCATTTGTGGCATCGAATTACCTAAAAATGATTGTCTCCATGCCTCAATCTGAGTCTAGCACTTTCAAGCCCAAGAGACACCTTTGCCTCGATTTTCGTGTGTGCCTGTGCAATAAATGTTTAGAAAAATTCTCTAAATGCATGCCAATTATGGACGGTCACACCTTGGTCTCTCCTCTCCTCTCTCTGTGCACTGGCGGAAGGCCCTTTTTATACAAAAATCTAGGCGGTTAGGTAATAATGAGGTTGTTTGCGCATAGGTTAATGCATAATATATTAAGGCTTGGTTAGGCAGAGGTCTCAGGGTCGAACCCACAAACCTCCCCTCTTATTTTGGCATATTGTTATACAGTTTGGCGCATAGCTACATTTGGCAGAGCGGTTGCTAAAATGGCAGACGGTTATTTAATTGGCGGTTCAACTATATTTAGTGGACCTACTATATTTGGCGGGTGGCTGGAATATGACACCTTTTTGGCGGAACCGTCCCAGATTTGGCGGTATATTAATGTATATAATTTTTTTTTAATTTTTCGGTTGTTGGGTATCACTGGGAATTTTCCCACTACCATATGGCATCCCATGATTTTTCCACGTGGCAGCCATTTATTGGACCATGTCACCTTGTTGCACGATCATCCTGCCACGTCACCCCGCCACATGTCATACAGATTTCATGTCAGCCTGGCATGTAGTGTATGGATACCACGTGTCTTGTACAGACTACCACATGTCAACTTTTCATTGGTCCACTTGTTGACCCAAAAATTCCAAAAATGAGTGACATGTGGCAGCCTCTCGTGTTTCCATGTCATCATGCTGATGTCAACATGACACATGCCACCCTCTGCACTTTCCACGTATGTTGTAGAGACGATGAAATCACATGTAGTAATGTTGACGTCGATAGTACCGATACTGACTCATCCCTACTGACTGGGCTAGGTTGACTGAAACTTTGACGATGAATATCTTTCAATCTGTAACTTTGTTTGAGGAGTCGTTTTCACCGTTAGAAATCTTGTGGTGTGCTCTTCGTGATCATGCCATTTTAACTAAGTTTTGAGAACTTTGAATTTTTTTCCTTTCTTTGTTTACTGAAGCCATTATGAGCATCCTGAGTTTCCTCTATGAGTTATGATTTGTTAGTAGCCTTCTCTGGATCCTTTTTGGATCACCCAACCATTTTCCAGGAAGAACAAGAAGCCAGGGAAGAGGCCACATGTATAATTGAGGAGGAATTCCTTCATTTGGAATCTATGGGCATAATTCATAACACAGACTCTGCAGTAGAGGAGATCAAGGCAGTGGAGGCTATGGAAGTAGCTCTGAAAATCCCAGGAGAGGCGACGACGGTCTTAGACACGAAGGTGGAGCGAGGCCTAGTCTTGGCGCCTCCACCACTCTCGACACCCCCAGATTTCAGCCACGCACCACCACCTTTCTTCCATTTGGAGAAGCTCGAGTTTGTCTTTGAGCTATGGAGCCAGATGACTGACCAGATATAACCAAACACCCTCATGCACCAATGAATTGACATGCTCTATGAAGACTTCTTGATTGCACCAACAACCCAACGTTGTTTGACCTGCACGAGGCCTTTTGTGCTCGAGCCCAGGGATGACCCCCTCAACAACGATCCAAGCGACACGCCCCCATGTGAAATTGTGTAATTTCTCTGCTTTGACCACCTTGAGTACTTTCATTTCATCTCCCTGCACTGCTACAATGCAATTTTACAGTTCTGTCTATTTTTTTTAGTTCATAGTCTTTCTTAGTTGCATAGCACAGTTCAACAAGAACTCAAATCCGCCACCTTCTCTGGTTTTCTTTTGGCAGGGCAGATGGAGGATTGATATTTTGAACAATGACATCACAGTTTGCCACCTGTTCCGCTTTCCGCTAATTCAGCGGAAAAGATGGGGGATTGTAGCCAAGTGACATTTTTTGTAGTCTAAAAGCAAAGTAATAGGAAATTATTTTTTTTTATTTAAAAAAAGAAAGAAAAGTTAATGGTTTCTCATAGAAATCCTTCCTTCATATTTTTTAACCCAATGTATTAAGCTACAATATCAACTTTTATTTTTAAAACCTAATATTTACATTACATTAAATATTTTATTTTGATAATATATATAATAAATTGATATAATATCACTTTTTAATAATAAAATATTATGTTATTAGATTAACATCATAAAATATATTTTCATTTTTAATTATTTTATAGTAAAAAAAAAAAAAAAACCACAACAATACAAAATTATTGATTATACTAACATTCTAAAAAAAAATAACATTCATAATTTTCAACTTCATAACTGATTTTATTTATTTATTTTAAATAAAATAAAAGAACTCTATATCCCTTATTCCTTATTGTTGTTTCTCCACACAGAAGAAATGACATTTAAAAATCATTTTTGCATCTTATTTTAAATCTCAACGCCTAATACTCTCTATACATCTAGCTGTTTTTTTGTTCTCCAACTTTTTTTAATATACATTGTTAAACCTAGTTTTAATTCGTTATATATTGTGGTCTTATTCTACGTAGTTAATAAATAGAAAATCAGTTACAAAATATCATCAATGGGACTTGATGTTATTGCAAACATATCGATTTGAGAGATATAGTTGCATACAAATGAAGATAGGATTAAACTATCCAACTTTTAAATTTTAAAATTCTAAACTTTTAAATAGGTGTTTGCTAAAAGTTTTTTTTTTTTTAGTGATTTTTTTGGAATTAGTGGATGTAAATCTAGATAAAATCAATCTAGCTAATCTAGTTAGGTTTGTAATGCTCCCTCTCTAATCTACGTAATAATTGGAGGTGTGTAATCAATCCTCCCTAATCTAGCTAAAATTGGACGGGTGTTGTTGTAAAGGTAACCTTCCTTGCTAATAAGTCTAGTATTGAGTTTCTCTATCACTTACTTGGTTATCCTAGTGAATAGAACTCTTGTGTGAATTGCTTAGAGTAATGGGATCTGCTCATATCGAGCTTAGAATGTATGGCTAGTATTGATGTATTATTTTTTGTTGTTTAAATTTTATTTTTGAATGTATATTATACAAACAATAGATATTCAAATCTGCAAATTCAACCATTCCTCCTTAAATTTTTAGTAAAATCAAATAAAAAAAATCACCAAAAAATAATAAAAAATAGAACATCTAAATTAAAAAATAAAAATACTATATTGTATCTCACAACAATTTAATTTGCTCTAACAAATCATGCAATTGACACATGTGTACAACTCTTTTAACATAACACGAATTTGCTTATACGGATCTCGAGGTAGGTACGCATGGCATTGACATTGATCACACTTCGACGAGCATTCTAAATTTTAAATATAATGTATTTAAGTATAAATTATTAATATTGTATTTGTGACAATAAGTATTCACTGTTTAAAAGTGAGTCGAAATCAATTTCAAGTCCTCTATACAAAGTCACATGGACGTTTTTTTATTTAAAAAAGTTAATCAAAATCAATTTCAAAATGGTTTTTTAATTTCAAAATGGTTTTTAATTGTTAATGATATTGAATTACTTTTTAAGTATATACACATTTAATTTGGATTTTAAAATTAAAAAAAATAAATTTAACATTTATATTTTAAAATTTTGTTTATATATTTTTAAGACTAAGCTACCATTCAATATTTATTAACTAAGCTATCATACAACACTTATTTACCATAAACTGAAAAAATTGTTAACCGTTGTATCCACTTAAAATAAGAGACTATTTGATTTAAGACACTATTTGATAATGGGAATTTCTTTGTAATCTTTTCATTATGAATATAATAAATTACTTGTAAAAAAACAAATTTTTTTATACTATAATTAATAAAATAATGACAATATTATCTAGATTGGATTATTATTTCTTATCCCAACTTGGTAAGACATGTTTGATTCTCATTTTTTTTTTCACATAATATATAGGTATCCTCTATGTTTTTTAATTTGAAAAAATTGTAATCTAAAAATAAAAGTTTATAAAAAGAATTTATAAATTTATTTTATTTTATTAACTTGACAAATATTGTATTGAAAATAAAATAATTATGAAATCTATTTCAAAAAATAATGATGCTTAATTAGATATTTATTAAAATCATTGTTTTTTAATTTGAAAAAATTATAATCTAAAAATAAAAGTTTATAAAAAGAATTTATAAATTTATTTTATTTTATTAACTTCACAAATATTGTATTGAAAATAAAATAATTGTGAAACATATTTCAAAGAATACTGGTACTTAATTAGATATTTTTTAAAATCATTGTTCTCTTTTTGAACGATTCATATAAAGTAATAATTAGCATACAACTATGATCCATTATATATTGAATACTATTTAAAAACTTATGTGCAAACACAATAATTTGGGGTAAATTTTTTTAATAAGTACTTATGTTCATGTTTTTCACTTTTCAATGTGTCTTAAGTTCATGGTTAAGATAAAATTATGACAATTTATTTATAATGATTTAAAAATTAAAATGAGAGAGTAGAGGAAAATATACAAATAATGAATTTATCCTATAAGGGTTCACACTCTCTCATATTAATTTCACACCTCCCATACATTTATAGCTTGAAACCTGAAACATAATTTGAACAAACCCCCAAATTTGTGGATCTGGAAACCACTCATACACCAAACATAAACAATCACACAACAACCTATAACTAATTTCGACATTATTCGAACACCCTCCTTTAATGGAGAAATTGGTTAATGTAAATTCCATACATAACATGTATGCTTGTCTAAGTCTTAGCTAGGCTTACATCATTAATGAGGACAATTCAAGCATAACCTAAAATTTGTTTCAACTCCTTATGGGAGTGAGTTTTTCTTTCGTCTTTTTCTAGATTCTGAAACCTCTATGCATTTTCAATTTAAGCCTTACTCTTTTGCTGAAAATTCCATGTTTCAACTTCTTATCTATCATATTTTTGTTGGTGTTTGTTATCAATCTGAAAATTATTTCATATTGTCCATGCTTGTCCTCTTTAATTTTTTCTTCTTCGAAAAACCATTTGTATGTGAACTGCTGCCATATACCATTCTTAGTTGTTTTCTCCTCACCATTGATATTTTGATCATCACTTTGTTGCAACATAAGTTCATAAAAGAACTTAATTTCTTCTCGGCTCCACTTCATAAAAAATTCTTCAATTTCATCTTCTTATTCTCCAACACCCATTGGGTTTTCGTCATAAATTGACTCGATTTCTGTATTTTTAATGCAACATTGTTCTTCTTCAATGACCATGCAATCTTCATTGTAATCTGGTTTTTTAATCCATTTTTTAATGAATTTAATCTTTGCATCATAATCCATTGTTTCTGTGCATTCATCACAATATGACTTTTCAAGCCATTTTTCAATAAATTTTAATTCTTCATCATCATTCTCTGACACTTTGAATGAGTGCATGACTTCATGTTCTTCATCTACATATTTAACCTCCATAGTGAGGCCTTCTTCTTCATCATATTATTTAGCAATAAGGCCTATTGGATCTTCTTGTTTAACATCCACTTGGCTATTGTTCAAAGTAGGATTTTTTTTCCATTCAACAAATCATCAATAACAATTTTAAATTTCATAATTTGTAGCCAATCTTCTAAAGAATTTTCTTCATCAAAAAACATGTTCTCATCATCATATATTATCTTAATGGTAGTTTCTTCACCATCAACTTCAGAATTTTCCTCAGACGCAATCTTTCCACTATACTTCATTTCTAGAATATCCCATAACATTTTTGCATTGTCTATATGACCAAATTCATATAAAATAGGAGACAAAATACTTGTATCCAATGTTGTGCTGATAATATACAATCCTATTTTATCCTTTCTCTTATCATGGGAATTGACCAAACCGTCTTGAACCAACCAATTTCCATAAATCTATTGAACCAATTAAACCTTCCATTTTAATTCTCCAAAGCTTGGATTACTTGTATCCAAAGTTATGCATAATCTTATTTTATCTTTTCTCTTATCATGGGAAATGACCAAACCATCTTGAATCAATTTCCATAAATCTATTGAACTAATTAAACAT
Organism: Picea engelmannii; assembly: GCA_009831015.1. Lineage (NCBI taxonomy): Eukaryota > Viridiplantae > Streptophyta > Pinopsida > Pinales > Pinaceae > Picea > Picea engelmannii. Next base: position 141,390 of record ML797936.1, on the reverse strand, counting down.
TCCATTTTAATTATCCAAAGCTTAAAATTATTAATTGAGAAGGATGGTAGAAATGAAATTAATCTTTTCAATATTTCACATATTTCTTCATGTTATTCATCGGCCTGGTCCACTTTTGCATTCCTATACTCAAGCATGGGTTATTCATCTTCAATTGAAAACACTCGATATGGGTTATTCATCTTCAATTGAAAACACTCGATATTGTTCTGTGAAATATGATTTCTTTCCCGGATAATTCTTTCTCCTCGTCTTTTTTAGCTCTCTCCAGAGCTGTTTAATTATTCTTTGCTAACCCATGACAACTTCACTTTCCACTCGATGCAATCATGGCTATTACTATCTCTGAACGTTATCCACAATGGAAGATTGCTAGACATATCAATGGCATCAATACAATACTCATGGCTATTACTATGTCTGAACCTTCTCCACAATGGAAGATTGCTAGACATATCAATGGCATCGATACAATACAAACTAGCTTTTCACACAATGACTTAGTGGATTCTCCTAATTGTCTGAACCTTCTCCACAATGGAAGATTGATAGACATATCAATGGCATCAATAAAATACAAACTGGATTTTCACACGATGACTTAGTGCTTTCTCCAAATTCTTGTTGGTTCTCACCAATCGTAGCTCCTCCAATGGAGGATGGTAACAATCAAGAATGGTGGCGATCATAACAATGGAAATCAAATCGACTTCTTTTAAAAAACAAGTGGAAGACTTAATTAAATAGCAGCGAATTCACTATCTATGTTATGGCACCGATAGGAACTTTGGCTAAACAATGATCGTTTGCAAATCTCTAAGCAGCTCCACAGTACACTATGCGCTTCACAGCACAATAATCTTTACAATAAAATTAACATCATATCTTAGGAGCCACACCATACAGCCGGCTCCTCAATGATTGGAGGCTAATCCTCCTTCAAAAATCTTACGCACAACATTCCCTCTGTGCAGACAACAAACAACTAATACAGTGGCAAGTCAACACACCCGTCGCACAACTACTCAATGTAGTAGCTCCCTGATATGATCAACGATCTACAAAAACAGTCGATCCGCGGGCTTCTCTGTTGGCACTGATCCTTCTATGCAAGATCCTTCTCTTTCAATCATCAAACATATGCAGAAAGAGGGTTCCTCTTCGGGATTTGAACCTCGATGCAGAAATAGAACACGCTCACGACAAACAGATTACACCAGTTTACAACTGTTTGCACACACAACAGTATGTGGGTCACATTTTTCTCTACAACTTACTCTCAAACAGATCACACGGATCACAACTGCTACAACCTCAAGCTCTAAGTGTCTTCACTCTTTCACACAAGTCACAATGGAAAACACTGAATTACCCAATATTTAGGTACATTTGGACTCTATTTGAACTCTATTATATAGAGTTCATAGATTGTTATCATATCTAACTTATTCCAAATAGATCAACCACACACACCAACAATGAAACCACAAGAGCTCACACTCTATTGAATTAAGCTCACACCCCACATACATTTATACCCAAACCTAATTCAGAAATTTTGTTTGAACAAACATGGTAAAGTGTGGATCTGGAAACCACTCATACACCAAACATAAACAACCACACATAAACCTATAACCGATTTTGACATTATTCCAACATTAAATAAAACTAGCACAACAGCTAAATAGCTTCTCGTTAACGCCGAAAGGCTGATAAGATGAAACTAATCCTTAAATGACTAACAAATAAACGGTTGTGCTTCATTTATCTCTGGTGTTAATATTTTAATTTATGTTAATCACTTAAGTGGCAATCAATTAGCTATCAAAGTAATTTTTAAATATGATTAAGTAAATGTTAAAAAGTAAACACATAAATAGATGATTTTATAATAGCTAGGAAGTTAATGATTGAAATCACAGCCATTTATTTTGTGTGACTTAGAAAATTTATTAAGCACTAAACCTCTATTAAATCTGCCCATTATCAATAGGTATAGGCCTTTCTGCGTAACAAATAAGATAAATACTTTAGTAAATTTTTTATTTTATTTTATTGCATTTTAATAAGAACATTATTTTAATAAGTGCACCTAAAACCACGAAAAAGTTTGCGATGTAAAAAACTTGTTGCCTGTTAAAAGAAATCAAAAAACCATTTCTTGTTGCCTGTTAAAAAAAATCGAAAAACCATTTCTTGTTGCCTGTTAAAAAAAATTCGAAAAACCTTTTTTGATATAAAATAAAATAAATTTTCATTTTATATGCAATATAAAAATGCATTTTTATTTTAGGTGAAACATTGTTGTAAAGCATTTGTCAAATTTTGTGGTAGATTACTCATTTGTATAGTATAAACTATATAATGTTTCATATTTTTTTAAGAAAATAATAATAATAATAATATATTTTTAAGGTTACTATCAAGTTATACATTAAATTAATGTATAAAACACTAAATAAATATAAAATAATTAGCAACAATGAGATAGTTATATAAAATTCAATATATTATTTACGTAAAAATTTCCTAAAAAAATTATAATTTTAAATTATTAAATCATATAGAAGCATGCATTTTACACTTTTTATTTTTCAGCATCTAGACTATAGAGCACAATTTCACAATAGCCATACACCTTAAAAGGCCCGTCAATCTGAAAATCAATTCAACCAAACCTTACCTTGCATAACTCCGAATGAATTCAGTGGGTTGGAATATGGAATAACTCGAGAAAATGTATTATTAACAAACGATGGTGGTAGAAGGTTGTATGCTGATGAACCTTATCTATTAAACAACATACTTCCAAGCCCTATAATATTTATAATATTCAAGAAAGAATGGATGCATCAAAGTTTTTTTTATTTTTCAAATGCTTTTCAAGGCTCACACTTAGGAAGTGCTAGATCAACATGGAATATAATAAGGGAAGAAAATGGAACTATTTAAGTTATTTATTTTAATGGAAAATGAATACACCAAAAAAATGATTTGTATTAAAAAAAAACACATCTAATTGTTTATTTTCAATTTACATAAAAATAACAAAGAAATAATAAATATTTGAAATACAATAAATTTCCTTATGTTAATGTATATATTTTATGAAATCCAAGTGAGTAATGAATTTTATTATGATAACCTATGGTTTATAATTATATAATGTAATATTTGTATCTTACGAGCTCATGTTGTTGACTTATTATTGTTATAGTAAATGGTTATATATTTCACTTATGTATTTTTATGATGATCTTGATGGTTATGATTTGATGTTATTGATATATGCATATTGCGAGATGTTATTGACGAGTTTTTCTCAGTGTGCAAGGCATTAACAGAGTGTGGATGTCGATGGCATCAATGGACATCCTTGAACTCCAGATTGAGTCAGGGAGTGGATTGTATTTGTTTGAGCATTTCATTTATCCATATGTGACATATGATCGATTATAAAAAGATTTTATATATGGATCATTGAGAGTGTTTTGGCAGATTTTATATATGGATGATTGACATTTTTTGGGTGATGGATGCATAATTACTTGTGCAACCTAAGAAAATAATGACAAGTGTGACGGGGAAATAATTCTAAATTGCTTAAATTAAAAAACGAATTAATTGTGGAGGGGGGATTTGTTATGGGGAAATTGTATAAAAAAAATGGCGGAGACGAGAAATGGATCACGCTCGTTATGGGTAAAGTTATGCTACAAAAATTTGACTGGTTTTACTTGTGAGAGTTGGGATGCCCAGCTTGAGAGAGAGAGTGGTGGCTCTACCTTGTGAGGCGAGCTTGGTGCTAGAGTATTTTTCTAGTTTTCTATGTGGCCCCTTTGCGACTCGAGGGGCTAAGGGGGGAGAAGAGTACCCCTAGCATTGGATGGGAGGTACGGGTGAAGTCTCATATATTAGCGAGGAGGAATTAATAAAGAGCCCCATTGCTGAAAAACTTCTTCAACAATTCATTTAGTTGCGGTATTTATTGTTTATTAAACTATATCTTCTTATGTAAATTTTTGCATTGGAGTGATATTTTTCAACTTATATCATTAGCCCATAATTTATTTTAGGGGAAAATTCATGTACACGGTTAGCCCATATTTTTTGGAGGGATAGAGGAAAAAAAATTATATTTCACCCCTAAAATATGGAGGGACAACCTTCCATTAGCCAAATTTCTAGAAGTATGGAAATTTTTTATAGCATCTTCTCCCTGCCATTTGGTAAAATCAGGGTTTATGGTTTAATTCACCTCAATTTTGTGGTATGGGCACTGGGTAACTACAATCTTCCCTTTGCCCTATTTCCGAATAACAAGGATATTTCTGAGAACATTTTGGCCCTCCCACCTGGTATAAATTATATGGGATCTTCTCATATATGCATTCCCCAGTTTACATCTTCATGGTTATTTGAATTTCCCCTTTGGGCCTTAACATAATGAAGGTTTATAGTTTTACCTTTCATATCTTCGACCTTCTTCGTGCTACTGATTATTTCCCCTTAGGGCCTTAACGAAATGGGAAAAAGGGGGTTGGGTTACTCCCAAGTTCAACCCAGGTATCATATTTTGTTAGCCTTGAAAGAGAGGAGGACCCCGCTCAACGTTGAGGCTCAACCAAACTGCAAACTCACATATTTGATTCTCGACCAAACTGCAAACTCACATATCTGATTCTCTACGATATGATGAATAGTGCATCCTATTTGTATTTGTAAAAATTGAACCATTGATTAATATATGTATTCTTTTTGTCTCATTTTTTTTCATGCAAGATAGGTGAAAACTATTATGGTCATTGGAAATTCCATTTTGATTATATGACGAATGAGGAATCTCTCAAAAGTGATATACTCATGCTTGTACATACTAGTAGAAAGAGAAAAATTAATATTTGTCCATTTTTAACAAATAACCTTTTACCATGTCCTTCACCATCTAAACTATGAAGTAGATGCCATGGAAAACATGGGTACTCTTTTGAATTAGGATCAAATGATCCAAACTGGGGAGGGGTGAGGGGGATTCTTTTGCAATATCTCCCATGATTATCACAACTATGAAATATAGTATGAACAACCAAATTGAATTGAGGGACAAGTGCAAATTGAAATGTCCATGGAAATGTGTTAACTCACTCCATGCCCCTTATACTCTTGCAATTTATCAACATACTTGAGGCTTTAATGGAGGGAGGAACAAGCTTGGTTATAGTGCCCTCCTAGCCTAGTAATAACTTTCAAATGGAGGGTCAAATCTGCTAAAGGTTATTTCAATTCAAAGAGTTTGATTTTGAAGTGGTAGTAATGTAAAATGTGGGCACAGTCATCATTCTCTGCTAATTCACCTGGTTCGAATTTGAATTCAAGTTCGATGACCTTGAAGTTCAACAAAAATTCGACAGTGAAAATTTCTATGATAAAATTCGGCAATAAATTTGACAGAGTACAAAATTTTAAAATTTTGAAATATATGGACGGTGTCGGGAGTTCTTGTTGGAGGAAGTTCCTTGCTAGTCCCTGAATCACTGCTACAATGTATACATAACTGGTAAGTGTTATAGCATCTGACATCGAGAGGAGGGAGGAATATAGTCGGGACTCAAGAGAGATACAACGGGAAATGCAAAACCCAAACCACGCACGTGAAACCCAAAATCCAAATCTATGAGAGGAAATTCAAAAACCATGCAAACACTCGGAAACAACCACGTGGAAATTGCGTTTAGGGTTCCAATCTCTTTTTAAAAATTCTGCGTCAAATTTCATATTCGAATTTCAACGCATTTTTCGAATTTATTTGGCCAAAAATTTGAATTTGTATACGGGTTCAAGTTTGTTCTCATATTCGGAAAATTTTATATGAATTAATTTGATTTGATTCGAAATTCGGCGAATTTCGAATTTTAGCCCTGAAATTCGCTGAATGCGGTGACTTAGATTCCTAGATATATAATAGTTAAACCACAGGGACAATTCATGAACTACCCGATGTCGGTCTCTTTCATGTGGAATTCATATCAAACTTCTTTTCATAGCTCATTGAATTCCCCAATTCAATTTTATCACCTAAGGATTGTGATTAGTGTTGGCAAAGGAAGCTAGTGGTACACTTGACAAATTATCACTTGATAACAGGGCAGTTGTATAAATTGGTGATGGATGGGATTCTAAGGAGATTCATGATGATTTATTTGTGGATGATGGTATTACACAAAGCCACCATGTACAATACCAATTAAGTCAAGGGCATGATGGGCCATGAATCTAAAAGTTGAGGAAGGAGAAGACCCCCATTCTATAGGTACAATAATCAGTTTACCTAGAGGAGGTACTCAACCTATGGGTGCATGTTAGCAAGGATGAGCATTTGAAGTTATATGTGGAGCAGGTGCAACTGATGGATTATGATGTCCATGACCTCACCTTGTTCCTTGAATTTTCCCTAGAAAAATACTCAAAACTAAGGAGGGACCAGACCATGCTCTTATCATCATTCAAGCCATTGTTTAAATCTTGGATCACCATTCTCCTGCATGTCCCATGCTTGGGGACTTCTCCAATGATAAGAAAGTGTGTGTGTCTACTATTGTCGTGGACTAAAGTAGGTGGGATTTAGCTAGAAATCCCTCTCAGTGAAAATAATATTCATGTTGTTACCAGATAGTCCTAGGATGGGCAGGATGTCAATGATGCATTCATTATTAGATTCCAAGTACTATAGGATCAGACAGTCATAGAAGAACAAAAAGATCCATTCCTAAAATATGGCACAAAGAAGAAAGGTCAGGGATATGACAAGATCCTAAAACATAGAATTAATGTTATGAAAGACTAAAACAGAGCACTAATGAGAAATCATCCAAAGCATTAGAATGGTTATAAAATACTTTTTCAATAGTCTACAACATGCAAATTTATATGCCCTACTCTCTTGTCGAAAATGAGTATATCCTAGGCTTGTACGAGTACTATAAAGGAATTGTACAATTACAATACGAATTCAACATTAACATGTAGCCTGAGTTAGCACCATGCAACATGACATAATAGTCCTCCTAACTAATGAGACATTACAAACTAATAAAAAACAAACAAAATGGTGCCAAAATAGTCATCCATAGAATAAAAATCACTTGGGTCAACCCCAAAATGACACCTATAGGCATGCCTACAACATTACAAGTTTTTATCCTTATTGATGGTAGTTTCAAAACATTGGATAGTTTATAGGTCATACCAGTGTTCCAAGTCAATGGAATATATCAAGGTATGGTATTCAAATATTTCAAACCTCCACTTATAAATTCAACACTTCATCACAACATTTAAACCATCATACGTATCCTCCCGTGCATAAAATTTAGTAGACATGCAACCTTCATCCAACGATGTGTATCACTCAATCTCTCAAATCCATTCACTTCATATAAAAAATCCATCCATTTCATACCTTTTCGACTATTACTAGTCATTACCATCCACTATCATACTAAAAAAACACTAAAAATCCAAAATGGTGCACTAAAATCACATAGTTATAAGAAGCATGCAATTTTCACTGCTATATGAGGCTACATGACATGGAATCTATTAACAATTTATCAGTGAGTAAGGTAGAGAATATGTTATCCACAAGGGTGTTGTAGACCTACAAGATATGAGATTGCTAAAAGTAGGTTATTTAAAGCTTCACATCTTCGCAACCAAGGTAAAACTAAATCTAGTGAGGTATCTGATGAATAAGGTCCTATAGAGTGTTCTAGAGGGATAGGACCAGAACCAAGACTTCCATTATGGGAGTTTTCTACTAATGGTTACCTTCTCATAGTGGGTAAAACTAGTAGACATTGAACTTTTGATGGGATCTTGAGTCTAAGTTTGTTTCAACCAAGTATGAATCCCTAACCTAGTCAACATACTCTATAACCAAGGTTGGCATTGACACTATATTTTAAAGCTATTACTAGGCTAGGAGGGTCCTAAGTTGATCCTCTACCATGGACATGCTTTGCTAAATATCTTTCATGAGATATGGCACACTATGCCAAATAACGAACAAGATCTTATCTTCATGAAAACGATTCTAAAATAGCATTGATGGTATGGAACACTAAAACATAGCAATCATCCAAAGCATTAGAAGGGTCATAAAACAATTTCTGAATAGTCTGCAACATGCAAATTTATATTCCCTACTCTCTTATCCAAAATGATTATATCCTAGGCTTGTACAAGTACTATAAACGAATTGTACAATTACAATACGAATTCAACATTAATATGTAGCTTGAGTTAGCACCATGAAACATGACATAATAGTACTCCTAACTAATGAGGCATTACCAACCAAGATCAAATAAACAAAAATATGCCAAAACAATCATCCATACAAGAAAAATCACTCGGGTCAACTTCAAAATGACAGCTATAGGCATACCTACAACATTACAAGTTTTGATCCTTATTGATGGTAGTTTCAAAACATTGGATAGTTTATAGGTCATCACAACTATGAAATATAGTATGAACAACGAAATTGAATTGAGGGACAAGTGGAAATTGAAATGTCCATGGAAATGTGTTTAACTCACTCCATGCCCTTTATACTCTTGCAATTTATCAACATACTTGAGGCTTTAATGGAGTGAGGAACAAGCTTGGTTATAGTGCCCTCCCAGCTTAGTAATAACTTTCAAATGTAAAATGTGGGCACAATCATTATTCCCAAATACATAATAGATAAACCACAGGGAAAATTCATGAACTACCCGATGTTGTCTCTTTCATGTGGAATTAATATCAAACTTCTTTGTAGAGCTCATTGAATTCCCCAATTCAATTTTAGCGCCTAAGGATTATGATTAGTGTTGGCAAAGGAATCTAGTGGTACATGTGATGAATTATCGCTTGATAATAGGGAATTTGTATAAATTGGTGATGGATGGGATTCTAAGGAGATTCATGATGGATTATTTGTGGATGATGGTATTACACAAAGCCACCATGAGAAAAATACGACCATGTACAATACCAATTAAGTCAAGGGCATGATGGGCCATGAATCTAAAAGTTGAGGAAGGAGAAGACCCCCATTCTATAGGTACAATAATCAGTTTACCTAGACGAGGTACTCAACCTATGGGTGGATGTTAGCAAGGATGAGCATTTGAAATGATATGTGGAGCAGGTGCAATTGATGGATTATGATATCCATGACCTCGCCTTGTTCCTTGAATTTTCCCTAGAAAAATACTTCTAATGAACCCCAAATTTTCAAAAAATAAAAGAAAAATTGATAAGTGCATTAATACTTCTTTACTCCGCTATACTTAATCGTATAAAACTGAAATCGTTGCTATATGAACATGAAGCCTAGTTAAATGTAGTTATAAGCGACTTTCCTCTTATCGAACTAATCCAGTACCTGTCATATCAATTTTTTCTAACATATTAGAGTTTAAAATTACTGAGAGGAGAAGTGAAATCTGATTGTTTTACAAGTCCATAGTAATTTTATCCTAGCAGGCTTCTTCCTTTGTAATGGAAAAAGTACTTTTCAAAAAACTTTATCTTTTATATAGGTCATAATACTTCCCACTAAATCCAACATGTGGGTACATAACAAGTCCCATACCATAAGTTCCCTTAATCAAACTCTTATCACCCATGTATCGATTAAAGTTGGAGTTGTAGTTGGGTCCATACAACCCTTACCCTATGTCTATGAAGATATATAGTACAATGTAATATATTTATAACCATACTAGGCAACGAATTTCTCCTTCCACTTATAATATATAAGTTGTTATATATTTTCTTGAAGTAAATAACAATACACCCATATATCAGGTTGCATATGTATCTACTTATACCACTTTTCCCTTATTGTATGCGGATTCAAATAATATTCATACGCTGGTCATGTTGGTCGGGTTCTCAATACTTTAATTATATTAGTTATACGACTCAATTCATCTTAGATGTAACATAAGGGGTTGTTCTTGCGTGTCAGTTTCAAACATTTAAAGGGGGATGGCGCTTAGCTTCATGGCAACTTAAATCAACCCCTAAAGAAATATCAACCATTCTTCACACAAATTAGCCAACTACTTTCTTTCCACTATTTACACTTACCAAGTCCTCTGTCAATGGTGATTAGAGGATTTTATCTAAAACCTAAACTCAAGGGAGATGGATTTATTTAAGTCCATAAACAATAGGCTATTTGTAATACATATATTTTTTTATGTCTATCCTTACCATAGTCTATCCTTCTTACTTAAACAAATGTTTTTGTAATATGTATATACACCATCATAAATTACGCCTTCGTTCTCACAAGTAAGGCATACTATGGAGAGGGTAACAATGTATGAACAACCTTAAACTCTGAAGTGACAAATCAATTCCCTCGGTACAGGTAGAAGATACTTAAAGGAAGAATCAATATCTATATGTATGAAAGAGATAAGGCTTAATGTAAATGCACCGATGTATGGAAACCTGTTACCTACTCTTGGTTAATTACCATACCACCTAGAACTAGCCCTCAATCTAACTCCTAATTCGAGGTAGACCTGTCCGAGATGAGGCATTGAAGCCCAACTATGATTTGGATCAAAGGAATTGACATGCAACTAGAGTTGAAAAAGAAACGATGTTACAGTTATCTTGGGTTGAGATAAATACGACTATCATCATTCATGGAATTTGTAACTTGCCCCCTTGGGGCCAACGGTTGCATTAAAAGACCCAATCGAAAGCTTGCCACATTGTCTCGATCACATGGGAAACGTACAACACTGCACTAACCCACTAAGCTTTCCCTACATAGAAACTTTTCCAAATCTATTGCTTCACCCGCCTTTTGGCTTTGTATAATTGTTTCTCTTTGGTTGCGGTGATAACCCTATGTCTCAGTTTTTCTCACAACAAATATGATTAACATCTTTCCGGAATCCTGTTCGCTTTGGTAGGAGAAATCATGGTGGATTGTATCCATCAAATGCAGCTACCATCTTGGTAAAAATCCCTTGATCATTTAAATAAAGCCTTGATTTCTTTAAGATAAAACTCATAGTAAATTATTCTTCGTGACTGGTTATCTTCCACGGATCGGGTCTAGTGTTTTGGTAACAGTGTTCCATATGGAGACATATTAGGATTTATTTGGTTTCAATCTAGTTTTTTGCATCGTTTCTTTAGGACTCTGTATTCTAAAAACTCTTGTGTTTTATTAGTTGCTTACCTGAATTCCTCAGAACTTTATGGTTATGGTAAAATATCATGAGTTATATCCTTGAACCCGAAAGTTTCCTGGTGACCATGGACAGGCTTTCTATCGAATGAGGGTTTGTCTAGGGAAAAATCCTTTTGGTTACATGGTTCCCTATCCATTTGAAAATGGGTTTCCACTGGTGTGAGGAAGGTCTCCACGCCTTTCAGGGTAGTTTAGGTATACTTGTATCGGTGAATCTGTAAGCAACTTAAAGGAGTCTTTGGTCTTCCATTTTTTCTTTTTTTGTTTTCTCTCTCTGTTGAAGTCTTACTCTTAGAAACTGAAATGAACTTATTGCTTGAGTATGCCGATACGTTCGGTCTTTTCTACGGTTCCCATGTCCAAACAAAAGTATAGTAAATAAAGTTAAGGAGTGCGTGAGACAAAACCTCTGTTACATAGTGAGTCCTAAATCCCTGGCATGACTAGTTGTGATACTACCCCTGAAATTTGTCGTGCCTATTTTCCCTATTCTATTAAGCGGTTGTAACGATATGAACCCCATTTATATTTCTCATGGTTTAGTTTTTCTTCAACAGGGTCTGATTAAAATACAGAAAGAACTCGTAAACTTAATCTATAGTCAACTGTATATACATCGTTATTTTGTTTGATTATATTATGATTGTTTTCTTTATGCCTGTTTACTAAAATTTTGGTTACTGACACTAATGATGGGCCCTTTTCACTGTGAGGATACCCATCAGGCGGCCCTTGTTTCTTCCACCCCCCTTTGAGTTCATTGATGGTGTTTAGGAATGCAGAGAGAAAGGTGGCCTGTCCATAGACCGATTTAAGTACAACCCAAAATTTCCTATATATTTTTTTTTAAATCTAATTTGTTTCGGTAATTTAGTTTTATGTTCCATGTAATAATTTATGTTACCCTTCGATAAAATAATGATGGAGAACTTTATCGATTTCCTTGCGCGGTTAGTGAATTTCGAAGATTTGGATTTTGGACATCCCCTCGTGCAAAAGGTACTCAGGTTCCTTTTCAGTAATCTCAGGGATATCATCCCAGGTTCTAACAATGAAGACCAAGGTTCCAAATTTTTGGTCTATCGTTATGGAATAAAGTTCCATTCTGATTTCTGTAGTAGCTCGTTAATAAATAATTGGAATTTTTTTTACGACCTTTCACTGTTAGAAGACTAAAACGAAGTACTTGCGTAAGGTTATGTGCACCTTTATTTTTTGATCTGATCTGGGATATGTAATAATTTTGAATTGGGCAGTCACAGGATTCTTCTCCTATCTACTTGTAATGAAGCAATGATTATTAATGGTTTATTCCAGGATGGTCATTACGCTGGTCTCCTTTTTACTAAGTTTGTTTATAAGTGTAGTGGATACTGTTGAGAAAAGAAAATAGACTCCCGTTGTGATTGAGGCAACATTTGGCTGAACGTAATTCTTTTTTGTTCATCATCAGAATTTGATTCACATGCAGTAGGATTTTTAGATGGATTTGGGTTACTTATACAGATAACTATGTACCTACACACACACACACACACACACACACACACACANTAGCTTCCTATTTTGTATACCCATTCTATATGCAATTTCATCTGCATAGTTTATTCTGGAAGAATGTTTGGAACAGATTGTATATTTTAATTTATAATACCTACACATATGCATATTAGTCAAGACTACAGTAGGTACTCAATGCATGAATCAAAAAAGCATTTGTACAATCTGATTCTTTTTCCTTACTGCATGTACAACCCATTTATTCAATCCATGGCAATCATATATGTATTATAATTCTAAAAAATCTCGCACTTTGCTCCCAAAGTTATTCCCACTCAATGAGTCGAAAAGAATTGTAAGGAATTACACTATTTATTACTTTTTTTCAATAGTATACTAATAATTAATAGAACCATATGCCCAGGAATAAGGAATGGCCCACAGGAATGTGTCTGATCACATATGTATGTATTTGATTTCCATATTTACTTCAGAATTACTTTAGCGTTCTCATAGTCCATAATTCACTATACAAACAGAATATCTAATTATATAAAAATCACACAACTGGTAGGAAATTCTAGCTCAACCAATGAAATGTATTTCGATTTAGCACAGATATTGATTTCCAGATTTACTTCAGAATTACATTAGCGTTCGCACAGTCCATAATTCACTATACAAAAAGAATATCTAATTATATAAAAATCACACAACTGGTAGGAAATTCTAGCTCAACCAATGAAATGTCTTTCGATTTAACACACATATCTTTCCTGATATTTTCCTCTTTAAATTCATTTCCAGCCAAGATATGCATAAGTTTCTTTTCTCGATGTCTAAAAACTGAAGAGATTTATCCTACAACTAACCCTTTCAAAAAATTTAACAAACAACACAATTCATCCATATTAAACATATGCATCCTATCACTAGAAAAAACATATACATACTATCAGTCCAAAATTTAAATAGCATTTTCCCATAGGAAAGAGTAGATAACGTATCTGAAACGGTTTTCCGAACAACGAATGGAACAACCATGTTCCTCCCAACCTTAGAATAGGGCATCCAATTCACTTGTCCTGTTCACCCCCTACCCTGACCATGAATCCATGAGGGGTAACTCGGAACTCCTCCTCAGCAAATGCCTTTTTGTTTCAACAGTCTTCTCCTTGCCTCACACTCAGCAAGTAGTGTTCATAACAACAAGAGGTAATTCCCCTTCCCAACATACTTGGTAGCGTCTTGCCTCCTCACATATGCTATTTATAAATTTGCCTAGGTCTTTTTCCCTCCCTTGGGACTTTTTGCAGCTTTCTAAATCCCTCATTTTCAGGGGCTTCCAATGGCCAAATCACTGATTTTCCACTGGTAACAATCAACCTAGAGGTAGTTCCAACATGTTCCCCACTCATGGAGTCATGGTCAGCTGATATTAACATGGTTGTTCCATTTGTCCTCCTGCAATCAATATAAAATATTATGTTTTATACAAGTGTCATAGTCAAATAGTTAGTTGATTCAAATCATATCTCTACCCAACAGTCATAATAATTAATTACAATTATCAAATTCAAAATTTGGAATTGCCATAAATGGAAATTTTTTTCCAAATTCAAATTTACTAAAAAGAGAATAAATTTCCAGCAAATTTAAATTTCAAAAATATTTTATTTTTTTGGGGATGTCACATCCTTTACCCCTTCAGTAAAACACTATCCTCAATGTTTGTTCCTTTCTTGGAACAAGATTGGATGAGATTTATGAAAATCTCCCTCCAACTCCCAAGTGGCCACCTTGTGGCTAAAGTGCTTCTATTGCACTTTACCTCGGCGATGACTTGTGTCCCGAATTATTGTTTCTCTCTAGTCCAAAATGCGCAGAGGTTCTGATTGAAACTCACCTTCTAATTCCATCTGCAACAAATTCCAATCGATCATATGAGTCGGGTTATGAGCATAATCATTTAACAAAGAACATGAAATACATTATGAAATTTTTAGTTTGGCAGGACGTGCAAGTTGATATGTCACGGGTCCAATTTGAGCTAAGACCTCGAAGGACCTCAAAAACTGGGTGCCAACTTGGCACAACTCCCTAGCTTTAGCAAACTTCTTCTGGTCTTGACTTTTGAAGTAGACGTGATCTCTCATCTTAGCCTAAGTTGGTGACCATTGGTGTATGAAAAGTCCACCATGTGTAGGGAGCCTTCCCACTTGCTTGGTTTGTTCTCATGTACATGCATATCATTTGGTTTGTTCGTTCATCTTGCCCACCCATTTCTGAATGATAACTTGCGTAAGTTTATCTATTACCACCATAATAGAATCATTCTGTTTGTGAGTTTTTTGGCCAACCTGTAATAAAGTCCAACAATGTAGTCTCCCATTTCCATTCCGGTACCGGTAAGAGCTATAATAGGACGGCTCGATGCTGGTGTTCGGCTTTTACCTGTTGAAAATCTTGAAACTTAGCTAAGTAATCTGTTGTTCCACCCTTCCTATTAGGAAAAAAAAATAATTTCCTAAGTGTTGTTACCATTTTCTGGTACCCTAGCTCACCAGGATATGGTTTCTTATGCACTTCATCAAAATTGTTAATTTTAATTCTGTCGAATCTGGTAAGTAAAGTCTATTTTTAAATTGTAGTAGATCATTTTTATCGATACTCAGATCTGTTTTGTCTATGTTTCATGTAGTGTTTTGTAATTCTACCACTGTTTGAGTGTGATTCTCATTGTTATTGCTTGCAGTCTTTATCCTTTGTTCAAGATCACTTTTTTCCCTACTGATGTTTATTTCAAACAACCCAGTAACTCTTCTGCTCAAAGCGTCAGCTACTTCATTTTATTTTTCCATTGGTATGTCTTACCACAAAGTCAAATTTGTAGTGCCCATATCTGGCTCAAAAAGTTGTTTTTCTTATGTCCTTATCTTTTATCCTAACTTGGTGATACTCAAATCATAAATCCAACTTCGAAAGAACTTTGCCCCACCTACTTGATTGAACAGATCATTTATCTGAGGTAAGGGGTACTTGTTATTAATAGTCATTTTGTTCAATTGTTCATAATCAATACACAGTCTTAGAATGTCATCTTTCTTTTCACAAAGAGGGTTGGTGTTCCTCATGGTGAAACACTGGGTCTAATATAGTCTTTGTCCAATAATTCCTATAGTTGATTTTTTTTTTTTTTTGTTCTGTCGATTCCGACAACTCATTTGGTAAGGTGCTTTAGAGATAGGAGCTGAACAAGGCGACGATCGATAGAACAGTCTATCTCCCTTCTAGGGGGGTAATTCAGGTATTTCATTAAAAACACATCTATGAAATCACGTGGGACACCAAGGTCTTCCAAATTGGGTTTATCTTGTTTTTCTAACAACTTTGTTACCTGATTGTCGTAAACTTGATGACCCTTTCTCATGCATTTACTTGAATTGCATTGTTGAAACTTGTCTAACTGATATTGTTTTTTGTATACCTTGGGTTTTCCTAGTAGTGTCTTTTCATCTTTATACTTAAGTGTCTGTGCATAAAAATCTAGTACTGCTTTGAGCCTTTCTATCCAATCCATTCCGAAAATCACATCATAAGATCCTAGTAATAGAATGTTCAGATTTGTTCTTATGTCTTGACCATCTAAGGTGAACTCATAATCAAAAATAAAGTCAACCACTTTTCTTTTCGTTCCTGTTGCTAGTTGTACCAACCATGATTTTGTGTGTCCCATTTTATTGAGTTTATTTGAATCTACCACACCATGAGTGATATAACTTAACGTAACTCCAAGATCAATTAAAACATAAATTCGTGTGTTATTGATTTTACCTTCAATTTCCACCAGAGGGGACTGATAGTCAGCTTTTCGACCATCCTAAATTTATCATCTCCTTGCATGTTTGGATTGTTGGAGTGAAAGTATTTCCTTTGAAGGATTTTTTCTACATTCCTTGGAAGGATTTTTTCTACGTTCCGACAAGAAGCTTAGGAACGCTGAATTTTCAATTTATCCCTCGGATACAAGGTACAAATCTTAGTAATTCTAGGGATTTGTTTATCAAATCTTCCATAGCCATTTGATCCACTCGTAACTCATAAAATTCTTACGGTTTTTTTTTTCCTCAGATGAGCTATCCCCTCTTTCTTCTTCAGAACCATAATTCTTGGAGGCCCTTTTACTGACCTCTTCTTCTTGGTTATCACCCTTTGGGGGTTTCTTTGTCACTATATTTTGCAACAAGACTTCATTTATTTCCTTCTGTTCTTGTTGTGTCTTCTTCAATTTCTCATTGTCTGCTTTGAGAACCTGCAGCTAAAAAATGACATTCCTCATTGTTTCTAGAACTTCAGTAAGTGGAATTACATCTCTATTCTATATCAAATATTCAGGAGGTCTTTGTTCAAGATTCCCATCCATTCTGATTTCTACATCGTCCTGTTCTTCCATGATTAATACAAAACATAAAAGATTTTTTTGTTCGTAACAGTCAAGGTTTGTTAGTTTTATTTAGACAGAAATATGTGCTGACCAATTAATTTGGCCCTGTTCAAGGTCCAAGTGTTGTAACCTTTTCTCTGATACCATATGTGATGAACCCCAAATTTTCCAAAAATAAAAAAAAATTGATAGGCGCATTAATACTTCTTTACTCCGCTATACTTAATCGTATAAAACTGAAATCGTTGCTATCGGAACACGAAGCCTACTTAAACGTAGTTACAAGTGACTTTTCTCTTATTGAACTAATCCGGTACCTGTCATATCAACTTTTTCTAACATATTAGAGTTTAAAACTACTGAGAGGAGAAGTGAAATCTGATTTTTTTACAAGTCCATAGTAATTTTATCCTAGAAGGCTTCTTCCTTTGTAACAGAAAAAGTACTTGTCAAAAAACTTTAGCTTTTATATAGGCCTTAATAATTCCCACTAAATCAAACATGTGGGTACATAACAAGTCCCATACCATAAGTTCCCTTAACCAAACTCTTATCACCCATGTATAAATTAAATTTGGAGTTGTGGTTGGGTCCATACAACCCTTACCCTATGTCTATGAAGATATATATTACAGTGTAATATATTTATAACCATACTAGGCAACAAATTTTTCCTTCCACTTATAATATATAAGTCGTTATATATTTTCCTAAAGTAAATAACAATATACCCATATATCAGCTTTTATATGTATCTACTTATACCACTTTTCCCTTACTGTATGCACATTCAAATAATATTCATACGCTGGTTATGTTGGTCGGGTTCTCAATACTTTAATTATATTAGTTATACAATCCAGTTCATCTTAGATGTAAGAGAAGGGGTTGTTCTTTCATGTCAATTTCAAACATTTAAGGGGGGATGGCGCTTAGCTTCATGGAAACTTAAATCAACCCCTAAAGAAATATCAACCATTCTAAATGCAAATTAGCCAACTACTTTCTTTCCACTATTTACACTTACCAAGTCCTCTATCAATGGTGACTAGAGGATTTTATCTAAAACCTAAACTCAAGGGAGATGGATATATTTAAGTCCATAAACAATAGGCTATTTGTAATATATATATTTTTTGATGTCTATCCTTACCATAGTCTATCATTCTGACTTAAACAAATGTTTTTGTAATACGTATATACACCATCATAAATTACTCTTTCGTTCTCACAAGTAAGGTATACTATGGAGAGGGTAACAACATATGAACAACCTTAAATTATGAGGTGACAAATCAATTCCCTCAGTATAGGTAGTAGATACTTAAAGGACAAAATAATATATGTACGTATGAGAGAGATAAGGCTTAATGTAAATGCGTTGATGGATGGAAACATGTTAGCTACTCTTGGTTAATTACCATACCGCCTAGAACTAGCCCTCAATCCAACTCCTAATTCGAGGTTGACCTGTTCAAGATGAGGCATTAAAGTTCAACTATGATTTGGATCAAAGGAATTCACATGCAACTAGAGTTGAAAAAGAAACGATGTTATAGTTGTCTCGGGTTGAGATAAATACGACTATGATTGCATAAAAGTCGTCCCACCAACATTCATGGCGTTTGTAACTTGCCCCCTTATCACCAACGTTTGCATTAAAAGACCCAATCGAAATCTTGCCACATTGTCCTAATCACATGGGAAACGTACAACATTGCACTAACCCACTAAGCTTGCCCTACAAAGAAATTTTTCCAAATCTATTGCTTCACCCGCCTTTTGGCTTTATATAATTTTTTCTCTTTGGTTGTGGTTATAACCCTATGTCTCAGTTTTTCTCACAAAAAATATGATTAACATCTTTCCGGGATCGTGTTCACTCTAGTAGAGGAAGTCATGGCAGACTGTATCCACTGAATACAACTACCATCTTGGTAAGAATCCTTTGATCATTTAAATAAATCCCTGATTTCTTGAAGATAAAACTCACGGTAAATTATTCTTCGTGACTGGTTATCTTCCATGGATCGGGTATAGTGTTTTGGTAATGTACCTCAAATTCACCATAAAAAAATAATTCTATGACATAATTCAATTTCGTGTAAGATTAGAATTTAAGAAAAGGTAAGATTCATTTCTGTCCATAATGACATTATTACACCAGTCTAGTTTACTTCGAACAGAAAAGATTATGTGGATAAATTATGTCCATAATTCTATCACATCCCTTAACTCTCAAACTACTCCAACATACTTATATGTATACAGGCAATATCTAAACTTAGGTCGAAGGAACCTTTGAGGTTCAGAGAGATAAAGCTTAGGTTTGTGCACAACCGTCGTTAGATCAAAAGGATCTGGGAACACAGAGTTTAACCTCTGAGAGGTCACGTAGGAGAGCAATTGAAATGAACGGTGGAGATACTTCCGGGAGAAGTTTCAAAATCCTGAGAGCCATAGGAGCGCACCAAGTTACAAGGGATTTAAGCGCTTAGAAGCACATCAGGAGAGGAGTCATATGAACGGTGGAAACACTTCATGGAAGAAGTGCCGAAGTTGCGAGAGTTGTTGGATATTGCAGAGCAGCGAGGAGATTAAGGCCAAGTATATTCCAACACTCTAAGGCATTGAATTTCTCTATTTCGGAGTTCAGGGTTTGGAGGGGCAAGTGATTTTGGAGTCGCTGCATCGTGAACTCCCAGTTCATGAAATTGCGAAACGATCGATACCATTCATAAAGGAGGACACGTGGCAAGTGGTCAAGGATCAGGGAAAATTCTGAAAGGTTTGTGGATGATCAATCCAATGGGACCGTGGTCGTCGGTTCAAGAGGAATTTGGACTGTTCATCTCTCAAGTGGGAGATTCCGACATTTCGGGGTCTGGGAGTTCGAAGGACCTAGAACAGGAGGAACGCTTGCATCGGAATTCCCCGGATCATGAAAAGCTGGTAGTGCTTTGACGTTACGTGCATGGTCACAGAGTGGTGGTCAGGTGGACGGAGGCTAAGGGTGATCCAGAACCATTAATCCCTTTTCGGCGTTTCGACGACCGGTAGTTGGAAGGACAAGGAGTCTGGGATTTTCAAAGTAATCAGTTCTTCACATATAATTATGCTTTTAATTTCAAGGTTGGATCTTCATGACTGCTAGAACAATAGGTATTTTGACTGTCTTCTATGTGCGCGTATAAAGGCATATATTATCGTTCTTATTGTAGGGATTTCGCTTTAACTCTTCATTAACATATGTACTTATCTCCACCTATAAGTATGTACATACCTATAGCTTTCTTTAAATATATATACAACGATGCATTGTCATAGGTATAGTTTCATCTTGATTCTTGTTTAATAATTGGGAAGCTCAGTTACGTGCTACGGTCCTGCATCTTTACTTACAGAAAATATAAACATGCAAGTATATCTACCTAACTTGGGCCTCATTCTTACACACTAGTAGCTTACACATCAAGCAAAGTTAACTCAAAGGATCCCATCTTGTTCTCTACGGTTTATGCCATTAAACAATAGTCTAATTACAAAATCTCGAATACTTAAAGGTGTGTGACCTCATGGAAAGCAAAACTCTTAGAAAAATCATGCTAAAAAACTGCTTAATTAGTTTAATACTTTCATATACCATAATTTCTATATTTTTCATGCCCTGTACATAGTGACTTGTAATATGATCTGTTATTTCTATTTTACCTCTATCTGGGGTGAAGATCCTCCATCGTTTCTACCAGTCCATTCATTACAGTATTAGAGTTGTTCCTATAACAAATAATTCCTACTATGTTCCTACAGTTTTGTGAAAAGGCAGATGTCAATCGGGTTTCGACGATTACAACTGCCGAACAAAAAAAAAACAAAAGACCACGTTGTTTGCTGAATAGAGAAATGCGGAAAGACTTTGGGCCCAACACTTTGGGGTTTCAGAGTTCAGGATTTCATTTTGTTGATGACCACATGAGGAAATTTTAATAATTTTTTAACAGACTTAAAATTGTTTAAGCACACATACAACTGATTCACCCCCCCTCTCAGTTGTATTAATAATTTCAACACGAAGGACCTAGAATAGGAGGAACGCTTGCATCGTGATTCCCCAGATCATGAAAAGCTGGTAGTGCTTTGACGTTAAGTGCGTGGTCACAGAGTGGTGGTCACGTCGATGGAGGCTAAGGGTGATCCAGAACCATTAAGCCTTTTTCAGCGTTTCGACGACCGGTAGTTGGAAGGACAAGGAGTCTGGGATTTTCAAGGTAATCAGTTCTACACATATAATTATGCTTTTAATTTCAAGGTTGGATCTTCATGACTGCTAGAACAATAGGTATTTTGACTTTCTTCTATGTGCACGTATAAAGGCATATATTATCGTTCTTACTATAGGGAATTCGCTTTAACTCTCCATTAACATCTGTACTTATCTCCACCTATAACTATGTACATACCTATAGATTTCTCTAAATATATATACAGTGATGCATTGTCATAGGTATAGTTTCATCTTGATTCTGGTTTAATAATTTGGAAGCTTAGTTACGTGCTACGGTCCTGCATCTTTACTTACAGAAAATATAAACATGCAAGTATAGCTACCTAACTTGGGTCTCATTCTTACACACCAGTAGCTTACACATCAAGCATAGTTAACTTGAAGGATCCGATCTTGTTCTCTACGGTTTATGCCATTAAACAATAGTCTAATTACGAAATTTTGAATACTTAAAGTGTGTGACCTCACGGAAAGAAAAACTCTTAGAAAAATCATGCTAAAAAACTGCTTAATTAGTTTAATACTTTCATATACCATAATTTTTGTACTTGTCATGCCCTGTACATAGTGACTTGTAATATGATCTATTATTTCTATTTTACCTCTATCTCGGGTGAATATCCTCCATCGTTTCTACCAGTCCATTCATTACAGTATTAGAGTTGTTCCTATAACAAATAATTCCTACTATGTTCCTACAGTTTTGTGAAAAGGCAGAGGTCAATCGGGTTTCGGTGATTACAAATGCCAAACAAAAAAAACAAAAGACCACGTTGTTTGCCGAAAGACTTTGGGCCCAACACTTTGGGGTTTCAGAGTTCAGGATTTCATGATTTCAAATTCCAAACACCAACACACAACAACTCCCGAATTGCGAAAATGTGAATGGAATGTGGGACCAACACTTTGAGGTTTCGGGGTTCGGAATTTTAGGGTTTACGAACACCTGATGCAAAAAAAAAATGAAATAAGAAATGTCGAATTGTGAAATGATATTAGGGTGTGGGCCCAACAATTTTGGGTTTCAATGTTTGGTAAAGCAAAGGAACTCTGCATATATGTAACAAGCAAGTCCTGAATACTGAAATATCTATTTTGGATTTAATCTCTTTTTAAAATCACATGCTCCAACAAATAAAATCAGAATAAATAAATGACCAGGTTCGTAATTGGTAAAAACAAATAATTACTGTGTTTGCTCAAAAAATGAATTTATCAAGAAAGAAAATGAGTTTACAAACTCAATAACAAAAAATCATAATCACAGAGCAAACCTTCAAAACAGGGAATAACCAAATCAATTCAGGAAATTCTTTCAAGCTATCTCACCCTCTGTGTCCAGAATTACAAGATAATTCAAGTATTTATGGGGAAAAAACATGCCCCTTCGACCTTAGGAAAAAATAAATTAGGGCGATGATGGTAATTGGTGGCCTGTAAAGGCTAAGGAGGCCACCGCTTGATAGTGAACCGTCATGTCTTGAAGGGTCAAGAGGGCCACAGATTCACCATCATAAAGCGGTGAAATGATTACAAACCAACAAGTTTTTCCTATTACGGAAATGGATTATGACACAACAAATTTTTCCCATGGAAGTACTTCAATACAGAATTAACATATACATATCACCAGTATAAATGATTATTTAACACAGAGAAGGTGTGGATCAACATATCTGAAATAATACGCTAAAAGACAAAGGGAACAACCACGTTCCTCCCAACCGTAGAACAGGGAAGCCAAACTACTTGCTCAATTCACCCCCTCTCCTGACCATGAATCCATGAGGGAGAACCTGCAAAATATTCTCTTCAACAATGTCCTACAGCTCCAACAGTTTTCTCTTGTCTCACACTCAAGGAGTGTTCATAACAGTAAGTAAATCAAAAGTCTCCTTTCCCAGCATACTTCACAGTGTCCTGCCTCCTCTCATATGTTATTTATCATTTGCCCAGGTCTTTTCCCTCCCTTGGGAATTTTCCCATATTTATAAATCCTTGATTTTCAGGGGCTGCCAATGGCCAAATCACTGATTTTCCACTTGTAATAATCAACCCAGAGGTAGTTCCAACATTTTCCCCACTCATGGAGTCACGCTGAGCTAAATTTAACATGGCTGTTCCATTTTTCCTCCTGCAATCAATATAAAATATTTTGTTTCCATACAAGTGTCATAGTCAAATAGTTAGTTGGGTCAAATCAGGTCTCTACCCAACATTCAAAATAATTAATTACAATGACCAAATTCAAAATTCAAAATTTCCATAAATGGAAAAAAAATTCCAAATTCGAATTTACTAAAAATGGAATAAATTTCCAGCAATTTTAAATTTCAAAAATATTTTATTTTTGGGGATGTCACATCCTTTCCCCCTTCAGTAAAACACTTTCCTCAGTGTTCGTTCCTTTCCTGGAACATGATTGGACGATATTTCCTCAAATCTCCCTCCAACTCCCAAGTGGCCTCCTCAGGACTAAAGTGCTTCCATTGCACCTTTACTTGAGCGACAACTCTGTTCCGAAGTGTTATTTATCTCTGGTCCAGAATGCGCAGGGGTTCCACCTGGAACTCGCCTTCCAGTTCCACCTTCAAATAAACATGGTCTCCCACTTGGAATTCCAAGTGTCTTCTTTTCCGATCTGCATAGCTCTTATGTATGTCTTGTGCTTCTTTCAAGTTCCGTTGTACCTTTCTTACCATGTTCTCCATTTCTTGGAGCATCTCTGGTCCAACCATGAGTCTGTCAGTCTGGTTATCCCAACTAATTGGACTCATACACTTTTTTCCATACAATATTTTGAAAGGGCTCAACTTAGCCAAAGTTTTGTACCCATTGTTATATGGAAATTCTACCAAGTGCATGTAGTCTTCCCACTTGCTCGGTTTTGTTCTTACGTACATGTGAAGCATATCCTCTATGATTTGTTTTTTCCTTTCGGTCTGTCCATCCATTTGTGGATGATAGCTCGTACTGAAATTCAAGTTAGTGTTTAGCCCTGCAAACAATTCCTTCCAAAAAGAGAATGTAAATTTTATGTCTCTAACTGAAATCACCATTTTAGGAATACCATGCAGTCTAAAAATTTATTTCATGAATATTTTAGCAGTGTTTATAGATTTAAAAGTAGACTTTACAAGAACAAAGTGTGTAGACTTACTAAGTTTATCAATTACAACCATGATAGAATCATTATGTTTCTGAGTTTTAGGAAAACCTGTTATAAAGTCCAGTGATATGGTCTCCCATTTCCATTCTGGTACTGGTAATGTCTGTAATAGGCCGGTTGGATGCTGGTGCTTAGCCTTAACCTGCTGACAATATTGGCACCTAGCCAAGTACTATGTTGTTTCACCATTCATATTAGGCCAGTAAAATAGTTTTCTAAGTGTTGTTATTGTTTTTTGGTAACCTAGATGGCCAGAATATGGTTTCTTATGCACTTCGTCCAAAATTGTTAATTTTAACACTGCTGAATCTGGTATGTAAAGTCTATTTTTAAATCGTAATAGTCCCTTCTTGTCGATACTTAGACCTGGTTTATCTGATTTTGTGGTATTGTTTTGTAATTCTTCCATCATCTTATTTTAATTTCCATCATTAATACCTGTTGACCTTACCCTTTTCTCTAGATCATTTTCTGCCCCGCTGATATTTATCTCAAATAACCCATGGACTCTTCTGCTTAAAGCATCTGCTACATTATTTTCCTTACCCTTGATATATCTGACCTCGAAGTCAAATTCACTCAAGAATTCTAACCATCATGCTTGTATTGCATTAAGGTCTGATTGCTTAAACATATATTTCACCCCGCTATTATCCGTCAATAGTAGGAATTTTTTGCCCATTATATAGTGTCGCCACATTTTTAAGGCATGTATTACTGCTGCCAATTCTAAGTCATGAGTGACATAATTTCGTTCGTGTTATTTTAATTTTTGGGACTCGTAACAAATAACGTGCCCTTCCTGAGTTAGAACACCACCTAGTCCCTCTTTACTTGCACCAACACATACTGTGAAGTCTTTATCTGGGTCTTCTACCTTCAAAATGGGCATCGATGTCAATAATTCTTTCAACTTGTTAAAAATGTCTTGACACTTTTGCGACCAGTTAAACTTGGTCCCTTTCTTTTGTAATGATGTGATAGGGTAGGCTATCTTGGAAAACCCTTCTATAAATCTGCGATAATATCCGGTGATTCCCATGAATGACCGGATATCTACCACATCCTTAGGTATTGGCCATTCCATAATGGATTTTATCTTTTCTGGGTCTACGACAATACCTTCTGAGGAAATGACATGTCCTAAATATTGTATTTATTTTTGATAAAAGTCAGATTTGTCGAATTTTGCGTATATTTTGTGTTGCCTTAATGTTTGCAGAACTATTCTTAAGTGTTCATCATGTTCCTCCTACGTTTTAGAATAGACCATAATATCGCCGATAAATGTTACTACGAACTTGTCTAAGTACTGACTGAAAATGTTGTTCATCAAGAACATAAATGTTGTCGGTGCATTAGTGAGTCTGAAAGGTATGACTACAAACTCGTAGTCTCTGTATCTTGTTCGAAAAGATGTTTTGTTTATGTCCTCATCCTTTATCCTAACTTGATAATAATCGGATCATAAATCCAATTTTCAAAGGATCTTGGCCCCACCAACTTGATCGAATAGATCATTTATCCTTGGTAAGGGGTATTTGTTCTTAATGGTCATTTTGTTTAGTTGTCTATAATCGATACATAGTCTTAGAGTACCATCTTTCTTTTTCACAAAGAGTAATGGTTCTCCCCATGGTGAGACACTCAGTCTGATATACTCTTTGTCCAACAATTCCTGTAATTGTATTTTTAATTCTGCTAGTTCTGGTAGACTCATTCGGTAGGGCGCTTTTGGGATAGGGGCTGATCCAGGTAGTAAGTCTATGGAGAAATCCATTTCCCTTCTAGGAGGTAATTCTGGTATCTCATCCACAAACATGTCTCTAAATTCACGTAGGAAAGCAAAGTCTTCTAACTTGGGCTTATCTTCTTTCTCTAATAGATTCGTCACTTGGATGGCGTAAACTTGACATCCCTTTCTAATACATTTCTTGAGTTGCATCACAGAAACTTGTCTGACTGATACAGGTTTTGGTATTCCTTGGGTTGTTCTAACAGTGCCAAAATTATCTTTATAGCTAAGTATATTTGTATAATAGTCTAGTACTTCTTTGTGTTGTTCTAACCAATCCATCCAAATAATCATATCATAAGATCCTAGTGGTAGGATGTTCAGATTGGTCCTTATCTTTTGACCATCTAAGCTGAACTCAAAATCATAAATAAAGTCAACTACTTTCCTTTTAGTACATGTTGCTAATTGTACAAGCCATGATTTTGTGTGCTTTCATTTCTTAAGTTTATTTGACTCTACTACACCAAGAGTAATATAACTTAATGTAGCTCTAGGGTCAATTAAAATAGAAATTCGAGTGTCATTGATTTTACCTTCGATTTCTACCACTGAGGACTGGTGGTCAGCTTGTCGACCATCTATGGCTACATTTATCCGATGAAGACTTCTGCCCACATCTCCCACTGTCAAGGCTTCCTGCAAATTGTGAACAACAGTTCTGTTTGTTGCAATAAAATGTGGATAGTTCCTCCTTAGATGAGGCTCTCCACACTCCCAACACTTTAATGGCTCATGGGAGTTGTCCCCGAACTTCTTCATTCCCAGGTTTACCAGTTTACCGCTACCTTGCGTATTCGGATGATTGGAGTGAAAATCCTTCCTTGGGAAACTTTTTGTTGCATTTCGATAAGGAGCTCGCTGGTATCCCTTCTTCCGCTAGTTCATTCAATATTTCTTCTTATCCTTCCAGGTCTTGGGAAACTCTACCCACTGTTTATACTAGTCATAGCACATTCATGCTTTCCTGAATACCTCACTCAAGGATTTGGGGTTGTCAAATTCAATTATGTCCTAGTAGGGATGTGGTAAATAGATTAAGAATCACTGTATTTTTACCTTATCCTCTCGGATATATGGTACGAACCTTAGTAGTTCCAACAATTTATTTATAAGGTCGTCCATCGTCATATGTCCGAGTCATAACTCGTAAAATTCTTTCATATTCCTTTCATAATAGCTTTCATAAAGGTATTGTTTCTTGAAATACTTCTTAAAGTCAGACCATTCCAACTGTTTCTCCTTTAGGCCCTTGGCCAATTTCATGTCCTGCCACCAAATGATGGCCTTCCCCTTCAGATTGTAGATGGCCATCCTGACCTTCATGTTGCTGGAATAGTTTTAGATCTGGATGTATTTTTTTATGTTCAACAACCACGCCTCATCTTCTTCTCATGTCATGGATTCTCCATCAAAGGTAGCTGGTTTAATCTTTTTAAATTCTCCTTCAAGGTGGTATACTTGTTTTCTTTTTCTTTCTAGTATAGTTTTGTCCTCAGCTAAAGGTGTCCCTTCAGACGAACTATCTCCTTTTTCTATTTCCGGTCCAGAATTATTAGAAGATCTTTTGCTGACTTCTTCGTCATGGTTATCTTGTTTTGGGATTTTCTTGCTTACTATACTACGCAACAGGACTTCATTTATCTCTTGTTGTTCATGCTGTGCTTTCTTCAATTTTTCATTGTCGACCTTGAAAACCTGTAGTTCAACAATAACATTCCTCATTGTTTCCAACACCTCCGTGGGTGAGCTTCCATCACTGTTCTGTCTTGGATCTCCTGGAGTTCCTTGCTACAGATTTCCTTCCATCCTGATTTATGCACACTCCTAAGCTGCCATAATTTAAAAAAAACAAAAAGGGCTTTCTGTTTGAAACCATAAGATTCATTAGTTTTACATACATTGAAATGTATACTAAGTAGCTAATGTGGACCTGTTCAAGCCCAGTGTTGTATCTTTTTCTTTTATACCATATGTAATGTACCTCAAATTCACCATAAAAAAATAAAATCTATGACATAATTCAATTTTGTGTAAGCTTAAAATTTAAGAGAAAGTAAGATTCATTTCTGTCCATAATGACATTATTACACCAGTCTAGTTTACATTGAAAAAAAAATCTTATGTGGATAAATTATGTCCATAATTCTATCACTTCCCTTAACTCTCAAACTACTCCAACATACTTATATGTATATAGGCAACATCTAAACTTAGGTCGAAGGAACCTTTGAGGTTCAGAGAGATAAAGCTCAGGGTTGTGCACAACTGCCATTAGATCAAAAGGATCTGAGCGCATAGAGTTTAACCTCTTAGAGGTTGCACAGGAGAGTTGTTGAAAAGAATGATGGAGACACTTCGGGGAGAAGTGTCGAAATCCTGAGAGCCATAGGATCACACCAAGTTACAAGGTATTTAAGCACTTAGAAGAACCTTAGGAGAGGAGTCGTGTGAACGGTGGAAACACTTTGTGGAAGAAGTGTCGAAGTTGCGAGAGTCATTGGATCTTGCAGAGCAGCGAGGAGATTAAGGTTGAGTGTCTTCTAACACTTTAAGGCGTTGAATTTCTCTATTACGGAGTTTGGGGTTTGGAGAAAAATTGTGAAACGATCGATATCGTTCATCAAGGAGGACACGTGGCAAGTGGTCAATGTTCGGGGAAAATCCTGAAAGGTTTGTGGATCGTTGATCCAGTGGGATCGTGGTTGTTGGTTCAAGTGGAATCTGGACCGTTGATCTCTCAAGGGGGAGATTATGGCATTTCAAGGTTCGGGAGTTCGAAGGACCTAGAATAGGAGGAATGCTTCCACCGTGACTCCCCAGATCAAGAAAAGTCAGTGGGACTTTGACGTTAAGCGTGTGGTCATAGAGTGGTGGTCACTTGGATGGAGTTTAAGGGCGATCCATAACCGTTAATCCCTTTTCGACCTTTCAGCGACCGGGAGTTGGAAGGACAAGGAGTCTGGGATTGTCAAAGTAATCAGTTCTACACATTTAATTATGCTTTTAATTGCAAGGTTGGATCTTCATGACTACTAGAACAGTAGGTATTTTGACTGTCTGTTATGTGCACATATAAAGGCGTATAATATCATTCTTACTGTAGGGAATTCACTTTAACTCTCCATTCACATATGTACTTATCTCCAGCTATAAGTATCTACATACCTATAGCTTTCTCTAAATATATATAGACCGATGCACTATCATAGGTATAGTTTCATCTTGATTCTAGTTTAATAATTGGGAATCTCAGTTATGTGCTACGGTCCTGCATCTTTACTTACAGAAAATATAAACATGCAAGTGTATCTACCTAACTTGGGTCTCATTCTTACACACCAGTAGCTTACACATGAAGCATAGTTAACTCGAAGGATCCCATCTTGTTCTCTACGGTTTATTCCATTAAACAATAGACTAATTACAAAATTTTGAATACCTAAAGGTGTATGACCTCATGGCAAGCAAAACTCTTAGAAAAATCGTGCTAAAAATATGCTTAATTAGTTTAATACTTTCATATACCATAATTTATGTACTTATCTCCACCTATAAGTATGTACATACCTATATCTTTCTCTAAATATATATAGAGCGATTCAATGTCATAGGTATAGTTTCATCTTGATTCTGGTTTAATAATTGGGAAGCTCAGTTACGTGCTATGGTCCTGCATCTTTACTTACCGAAAATATAGACATGCAAGTATATCTACCTAACTTGGGTCTCATTATTACACACTAGTAGCTTACACATCAAGCATAGTTAACTCGAAGGATCCCATCTTGTTCTCTACGGTTTATGCCATTAAACAATAGTCTAATTACAAAATTTTAAATACTTAAAGGTGTATGACCTCATGGCAAGAAAAACTCTTAGAAAAATGGAGCTAAAAATATTCTTAATTAGTTTAATACTTTCATATACCTTAATTTATGTACTTGTACTTCCAGGTTGTTTTTGTAATGTACCTCAAATTCACCATAAAAAAAAAAATCTATGACATAATTAAATTTCATGTAAGCTTAGAATTTAAGAGAAGGTAAGATTCATTTATGTTCGTAATGACATTATTACACCAGTCTAGTTTACTTCAAATAGAAAAGATTATGTGGATAAATTCTGTCCATAATTCTATCACTTCCCTTAACTCTCAAACTACTCCAACATACTTATATGTATATAGGAAATATCTAAACTTAGGTCAAAGGAACCTTTGAGGTTCAGAGAGATAAATCTTAGGGTTGTGCGCAACTGTTGTTAGATCAAAAGGATCTGGACGCACAGAGTTTAACCTTTGAGAGGTCACACAGGAGAGTAGCTGAAATCAATGGTGGAGACATGTCGGGGAGAAGTGCCGAAATCCCGAGAGCCATAGGATCGCACCAATTTACGAGGGATTTAAGCGCTTAGAAGCACCTCAGGAGAGGATTCGTATGAATGGTGGAAACACTTCGTGGAAGAAGTGTCAAAGTTGCGAGAGTCGTTGGATATTTCAGAGCAACGAGGATATTAAGGTCGAGTGTCTTCCAACACTTTAAGGTGTTGAATTTTGCTATTTTGGAGTTCGGGGTTTGGAGCGGCAAGTGATTTTGGAGTCGTTGCATCGTGAACTCTTAGTTTGCGAAATTGTGAAATGTTCGATATCGTTCATCAAGGAGGACACATGGTGAGTGGTCAAGGTTCAGGGAGAATCCCGAAAGGTTTGTGGATCGTCGATCGAGTTGGATCGTCGTCATCGGTTCAAGAGGAATCTGGATCATTGATCTCTCAAGGGGGAGATTCCGACATTTCAGGGTCTAGGAGTTAGAAGGACCTAGAATAGGAGGAACGCTTGCATCGTGATTCCCTGGATCACGAGAAGCCGGTAGCGCTTTGACGTTAAGCGTGTGGTCATAGAGTGGTGGTCATGTGGACGAAGGCTAAGGGCGATCCAGAACCATTAAGCCCTTTTCGACATTTTAGCGACCGAGAGTTGGAAGGACAAGTAGTCTTTTATTGTCAAAGTATTCAGTTCTACACATTTAATTATGCTTTTAATTGCAAGGTTGGATCTTCATGACTGCTAGAATGATAGGTATTTTGACTCTCTATTGTGTGCGTGTATAAAGGCATATATTATCATTCTTACTGTAGGGAATTCACTTTAACTCTCCATTAGCATATGTACTTATCTCCACCTATAAGTATGTACATACCTATATCTTTCTCTAAATATATATAGAGGGATGCAATGTCATAGGTGTAGTTTCATCTTGATTCTGGTTTAATAATTGGGAAGCTCAGTTACGTGCTATTGTCCTGCATATTTACTTACAGAAAATATAGACATGCAAGTATATCTACCTAACTTGGTTCTCATTATTACACACCAGTAGCTTACACATCAAGCATAGTTAACTTGAAGGATCCCATCTTGTTCTCTACGGTTTATGCCATTAAACAATAGTCTAATTACAAAATTTTAAATACTTAAAGGTGTATGGCCTCATGGCAAGCATAACTCTTAGAAAAATGGCGCTAAAAATC
Organism: Picea engelmannii; assembly: GCA_009831015.1. Classification (NCBI taxonomy): domain Eukaryota; kingdom Viridiplantae; phylum Streptophyta; class Pinopsida; order Pinales; family Pinaceae; genus Picea; species Picea engelmannii. Next base: position 109,393 of record ML797936.1, on the reverse strand, counting down.
TTCTTAATTAGTTTAATAATTTCATATACCTTAATTTATGTACTTGTCATGCCCTGTACACAGTGACTTGTAATATGATCTGTTATTTCTATTCTACCTCTATCCCGGGTGAAAATATTCCATCATTTCTACTTGTCCATTCATTAAAATATTAGAGTTGTTCCTATAACAAATAATTCCTACTATGTTCCTAGAGTTTTGTGAAAAAACAACGGTCAATCGGGTTTCGACGATTACAAATGCCGAACACAAAAAACAAAAGACCACGTTGTTTGCCGAATAGTGAAATGCGGAAAGACTGTGGGCCCAGCACTTTGGGGTTTCGGGGTTCAGGATTTCGCGATTTCAAATGCCAAACACCATCACACAACAACTCATGAATTGTGAAAATGTGAATGGAATGTGGGACCAACACTTCAGGGTTTCGAGGTTCGGAATTTCTGTGTTTACAAACACCTGACGCACAAACGAAATGAAATAAGAAATGTCGAATTGTGAAATGAGATTAGGGTGTGGGCCCAACAATTTTGGGTTTCGGTGTTTGGTAAAGCAAAGGAACTCTGCATATATGTAACAAGCATGTCCCGAATTCCAAAATATCCATTTTGTATCTCTTTTTAAAATCAAACACTCCAACAAATAAACTCGGAATAAATAAATGATCGGGTTCGTAATTGGTAAAAACAAATAATTACTATGTTTTCTCAAAAAATGAATTTATCAAGAAATAAAATGAGTTTACAAACTCAATAACAGAAAATCATAATTGTAGAGCAAACCTCCAAAACAGGGAATAACCAAATCAATTCAGGAAATGCTTTCAAGCTATCTCACCCTCTGTGTCCATAATTACAATATGATTCAAGTATTTATGCGAACAAAACTTGCCCCTTCGACCTTGGGAAAAATTAAATTAGGGCGGTGATGGTATTTGGTGGCCTGCAAAGGCTAAGGGGGCCACCACTTGACAGTGAAACTTAACGTCTTGAAGGGTCAAGACGACCACCGATCCGTCGTCATAAAGCGGCGAAATGATTACAAACCAACAAGTGTTTCCTATTACAGAAATGGATTATGACACGATAGATTTTTCCCATGGAAGTACTTCAATACATAATTAACATATACATATCACTAGTATAAATGATTATTTAACACATAGGAGTAGATCAACATATCTGAAATAATACGCTGAAAGACAAAGGGAACAACCACGTTCTTGCAACCGTGGAAGAGGGAAGCCAAACTACTTTCCTGATTCACCCCCTAGCCTGACCATGAATCCATGAGGGAAAACTTGGAAAAGATTCTCTTCAGCACTGTCCTACAGCTCCAACAATTTTCCCTTGCCTCACACTCAAGCAGTGTCCATGGTTCCCAGTGACCTCAACCAAGCTTTCTATCAAACGAGGGTTTGTCTAGGGCAAAATCCTTGTGGTTACATGGTTCCCTATCCATTCGAAAATGGGTTTCCACTGGTGTGAGGAAGGTATTCATGCCTTTTAGGGTAGTTAAGGTATACCTGTATCAGTGACTCTGTAAGAAACTTAAAGGAGTCTTTGGTCTGTCAGTTTTTCTTTTTTTGTTTTCTCTCCTTGTTGAAGTCTTACTCTTAGAAATTGAAATGATCTTATTGCTTGAGTATGTAGATACATTCAGTCTTTGCTACGGTTCCCATGTCCAAACAAAAGTATAGTTAAGAAATTTAAGGAGTGCATGAGAAAAAACCTTCGTTACACAGTGAGTCCTAAATCCCCGGCATGACAATTTGCATTTGTCTCTTCCCGAGTTGTGATAATACCCCTGAAATTTCTCGTGCCTATTTTCCGTATTCTGTTAAGTGGTTGTAACTGTATGAACCCCATTTATATTTCTCATGGTTTAGTTTTTCTTTAAGAGAGTCTAATTAAAATCCAGAAAGAACTCGTAAATTTAATCTATAGTCAACTGTATATACTTCGATATTTTGTTTGATTATATTATGATTGTTTTCTTTACACCTGTTTACTAAAAGTTTGGTTCCTGACACTAATGATGGGCCCTTTTCACTGCAAGGGTACCCATCACATGGGCCTTGTTTCTTCCACCCCCCTTTGGGTTCGTGGATGGTGTTCAGGAATGCACAGAGAAAGGCGGCATGTCCATAGACCGAGTTAAGTACAACCCAAAATTTCCTGTATTTTTTCCATTTAAATCTAATTTGTTTCGGTAATTTAGTTTTATGTTCCATGTAAAAATTTATTTTACTCTTCTGTAAAATACTGATGGAGAACTTAATCGATTTCCTTGCATGGTTAGTGCATCTGAAAGATTCAGATTCTGGATATCCCCTCTCACAAAAGGTGCTCAGGTTCCTTTTCAGTAATCTCAGGGATATCATCCCAGGTTCTAACAATGAAGACCAAGGTTCCAAATTTTTGGTCTATTGTTATGGAATAAAGTTTCATTCTGATTTCTGTAGTAGCTCGTTAATAAGTAATTCCAATTTGTGTTACGACCTTTCACTGTTAGAAGACTAAAGCGAAGTACTTGCGTAAGGTTATGTGCACCTTTATTTTTTGATTTGATCTGGGATATGTAATAATTTTGAACTGGGGAGTCACACGATTCTTCTCCTATCTACTTGTAATGAAGCAATGATTATTAATGGCTTATTCTAGGATGGTCATTATGCTGGTCTCCTTTTTACTAAGTTTGTTTATAAGTGTACTGGATACTGTTGAGAAAAGAAAACAGACTCTCGTTGTGATTGGGGCGACATTTGGCTGAACATAATTCTTTTTTGTTCATCATTAGAATTTGATTCACATGCAGTAGGATTTTTAGATGGATCTAGGTTACTTATACAGACAACTATGTACCTACATGCATATATATATGTATAAATATGTAAATAGGTGTATATATATATATATATATATATATATATATATATATATATATATCATAGCTTCCTATTTTGTATACTCATTCTATCTGCAATTTCATCTGCATAGTTTATTCTGCAAGAATGTTTGGAACAGATTCTATATTTTAATTTATAATACCTACACATATATATATTAGTCAAGACTACAGTAGGTACTCAATGCATGAGTCCAAAAAGCGTTTGTACAATCTGCTTATTTTTCCTTACTGCATGTATAACCCATTTATTCAATCCACGAAAATCATATATGTATTATAATTCTAAAAAATCTCGCACTTTACTCACAAAATTATTCCCACTCAATGAGTCCAAAAGAATTGTAAGGAATTACACTGTTTATTACTTCTTTTCAAGAGTATACTAATAATTAATAGAACCATATGCCCAGGAATATGGAATGGTCCACGGGAATGTGTCTGATCACATATGTATGTATTTTATTTCCATATTTACTTCAGAATTACTTTAGCGTTCGCACAATCCATAATTCACTATACAAATAGAATATCTAATTATATAAAAATCACACAACTGGTAGGAAATTCTAGCTCAACCAATGAAATGTCTTTCGATTTAGCACAAATATTGATTTCCATATTTACTTCAGAATTACTTTAGCGTTCACACAATCCATAATTCATTATACAAACAAAATATCTAATTATATAAAAATCACACAACTAGTAGGAAATTCTAGCTCAACCAATGAAATGTCTTTCGATTTAGCACACATATATTTCATGATATTTTCCTCTTTAAATTCATTTCCAACCAAGATATACAAAAGGTTCTTTTCTCGATGTCTAAAAACTGAAGAGATTTATCCTACAACTAACCCTTTCACAGAATTTAACAAACAATGTAATTCATCCAGATTAAACATATGCATCATGTCACTAGAGAAAACATATACATACTATCAGTCAAAAATTTAAATAGAATTTTCCCATAGGAAAGAGTAGATAGCCTATCTGAAACGGTTTGCCGAACAACGAATGGAACAACTATGTTCCTCCCAACCTTAGAACAGGGAAGCCAAATCACTTTTCCTGTTCACCCCGTAGGAGGGCTAACTCAGAACTCCTCCTCAGCAAATGCCTTTTTGTTTCAGCAGTCTTCTCCTTGCCTCAAACTCAACAAGTAGTTTTCATAACATCAAGAGGTAAATCCCTTTCCCAGCATACATGGCAACGTCCTGCCTCCTCTCATATGCTATTTATCAATTTGCCTAGGTTTTTTTCCCTCCCTTGGGAATTTTTGTAGCTTTCTAAATCTATGATTTTCAGGGGCTGCCAATGGCCAAATCACTGATTTTCCACTTCTAACAATCAGCCTAGAGGTAGTTCCAACATGTTCCCCACTCATGGAGTCATGGTCAGCTGATTTTAACATGGCTGTTCCATTTGTCCTCCTGCAATCAATATAAATTTTTTTTTTTATACAAGTGTCATAGTCAAATAGTTAGTTGAGTCAAATCAAATCTCTGCCCAACAGTCATAATAATTAATTACAATTATCAAATTTGAAATTTGGAATTGCCATAAATGGAAAAAAAATTCCAAATTCGAATTTACTAAAAACGGAATAAATTTCCAGCAAATTTAAATTTTAAAAATATTTTATTTTTTTGGGGATGTCACAATACTCAAAACTAAGGAGGGACGAGACCATTCTCTTATCATTATTCAAACCATTGTTTAAAATGAGGATCACCATTCTCCTATATGTCCCATGCTTGGGGACTTCTCCAATGTTAAGAAAGTGTGTGTGGATACTATTGTCGTAGACTCAAGTAGGTGGGATTTGTCTAGAAATCCCTCTCAATGAAAATAATATTCATGTTGTTACCATATAGTCCTAGGATGGGTAGGATGCCAAGGATGCATTCACTACTAGATTCCAAGTAATATAGGTTGGGATATTCATAGAAGAGCAAATAGATACATTCCTAAAATATGGCACAAAGAAGAAAGGTCGAGGATATGACAAGATCGTAAAACATAGCACTAATGACATGACACACTAAAACATAGCATTAATGAGAAATCATCCAAATCATTAGAAGGCTCATAAAAGACTTTCTCAATAGTCAACAACATGCAAATTTATATGCCCTACTCTCTTGTCCAAAATGAGTATATCCTAGGCTTGTACAAGTACTATAAAGGAATTGTACAATTACAATATGAATTCAACATTAACATGCAACCTGAGTTATCACCATGAAACATGACATAATAGTCCTCCTGACTAAAGAGGCATTACCAACCAATATCAGACAAATAAAAAGGTGCCAAAACAATCATCCATACAATAAAAATCACTCAGGTCAACTTCAAAATGACACCTATAGGCATACCTACAACATTACAAGTCTTGATCCTCATTGATGGTAGTTTCAAAACATTGGATAGTTTATAGCTCATCACAACTATGAAATATAGTATGAACAACCAAATTGAATTTAGGGACAAGTGGAAATTGAAATGTCCATGGAAATGTGTTTTACTCACTCCGTGCCCCTTATACTCTTGCAATTTATCAACATACTTGAGGCTTTAATGGAGGGAGGAACAAGCTTGGTTATAGTTCCTTCCAAGTGGATAAAGGTTATTTCAATTCAAAGAGTTCGATTTTGAAGTGGTAGTAAATCCAAGGAAGCAAAATGTGGGCTCAATCATCATTCCAAGATACATAATAGTTAAACTACAGGGATATTTCATGAACTGCCCGATGTCGGTCTCTTTCATGTGGAATTCATATCAAAATTCTTTGTAGATCTCATTGAATTCCCCAATTCAATTTTAGCACCTAAGGATTATGATTAGTCTTGGAAAAGGGAGCTAGTGGTACATGTGACGAATTATCACTTGATAATAGGGTAGTTTTATAAATTAGTTATGGATGGGATTCTAAGGAGATTCATGATGGATTATTTGTGGATTATGGTATTACATAAATCCACCATGAGAAAAATTCCACCATGTACAATACCAATTAAATAAAGGGCATGATGGGCCATGAATCTAAAAGTTGAGGAAGGAGAAGACCCCCATTCTATAGGTACAATAAACAGTTTACCTAGAGGAGGTACTCAACCTATGGGTGCATGTTAGCAAGGATGAGCATTTGAAATGATATGTGGAGCAAGTGCAACTGATGGATTATGATATCCATGACCTCACCTTGTTCCTTGAATTTTCCCTAGAAAAATACTCAAAACTAAGGAGGGACTAGACCATGCTCTTATCAATAGTCAAGACATTTTTTAAATCTGGGATCACCATTCTCCTACATGTGCCATGCTTGGGGAATTCTCCAATGATAAGAAAGTGTGTGTGGCTACTATTTTCGTGGACTGATGTAGGTGGGATTTGGCTAGAAATCCCTCTCAGTGAAAATAGTATTCATGTTGTTACTATATAGTCTTAGGATGGGCATGATGCCAATGATGCATTCACTACTAGGTTCCAAGTATTATAGGATGAGACAATCATAGAAGAAAAAATAGATCCATTCCTAAAATACGACACAAATAAGAAATGTCGGGGATATGACAAGATCCTAAAACAGAGGACTAATGACATGACACACTAAAACAAAGCACTAACGAGCAATCATCCAAAGCATTAGAAGGGTCATAAAATACTTTCTCAATAGTCTAAAACATGCAAATTTATATGCCCTACTCTCTTGTCCAAAATGAGTATATCCTAGGCTTGTACGAGTACTATAAAGGAATTGTACAATTACAATATGAATTCAACATTAACATGCAGCCTACATTAGCACCATCCAACATGACATAATAGTCCTCCTAACTAATGAGACATTACCAACCAATATCAAACAAACAAAAAGGTGCCAAAACAATCATCCATACAAGAAAAATCACTTGGGTCAACTTCAAGAGTTTGCAAGACAAGATTCCTTTTATAGCCCTATAGGATCAACATAACAATCCATTGAGTTTTGTTTCATTGTAACTTAAATGCCAATAAGATAATATGATACATTTTTCCGCATCTTTGTAAAAATAGGAGTCAAAGATGAAGTGATATCTCTTTAACTATAATACCTGTTACAAAACCGAGAGAGTTTTTTGTAAATAAGGTTGTTTTGAAGAAAAAACTCTGTCATATTTTTGAAATCCGTTCCCATATTCTCGAAATACGTGCCACAAAATAATGACCAAAACATGAAATTAAATATTCTTCAAAAATAGGCCTCAAATATCGCTGCATATCTCCCAAATTACAACACCTGTGTATAAAATGAAGGAGGATTTTGTTATTTGGTATGTGATTGACATTAACCTCTTTCTCTTTTGTTAAATTCATCTCCATTTGGTCAAAAATGGATTTTTAGGTAAAATTGTCCCTGTGTGTAGCAAATGACCTCAAAACCCTAGGTTGTAAGATGGAATACAAGCCTAGAGAACTTGAATTGATTTTGTGTGTGGGATTAAGAGTCATACAACTTTCTTTAGATAATTAGTGCAAGATTATATTGTATGTACAACATTGTATTCGTTTGTAATTTTTCAATTAACAAAGATAGATTTTCTACGACATCTTTGTGATAAATGCATTATTGTTTACATTTCTTAAGCATGTAATCTAACTAGTGCTAGTATGCCTGATAAAACAAGATCAAATATATTTATTTAATCTTGGTACACAACTATCTAACCCTCTATAGTGTAATGATGTACAATAATCCTTAATGTCAAGAAAAAGAACTCCTCCAACGATTGAAGTGAGTGGTTTGTGTAGTACAATAGATAACCTCATGAATGATAATGCAATGGAAATTAAAACTTGGTTAGGGGAATAGGAGAATGTTGATTTTCTATGATTTCGTACACCTTACAACCCCAATAAAGGGGAGTGTTTATTATTAAAGGTTCCCTGGACCTTACCTAGGGTGGTATAAATAAAGATCTAGACATAATTAGCAAGGCACCTAGTGCAATGTTAGTCCTTTGCCAATGTGGAAAATTTGTGTGCAATCCACAATAGTTTTGAAAAATCCAAATTATCACACAATGAGTTCTTAGAAGTCTAAACTATGGATAATTTCCTTGAATGATAGTTACCACATTCATATACCATGAAGTGATTCCTCAATTTGTTTTGTCCTTTCCTTGGGGAGCCAAATTATTTAACAATAAGTCTTTTCTTAATAAGAATAAAAGGAAATAAATTTGTGCTCTAAAATGATACAAGGAAATTATGAACATTAGAATTCTATTGGTATAACTCCATGCAAGAACTAAAGGTTAGTGATATGATTGCTCTCCCCATAAATGACAAGTTCAACCATTCATTATAATTTACCAAAATTGTCTAAGTTAATTTTCCATGTAGAACTTTAAGTCTACTCAAGTTCATTTTTTTTAGTAAAACACTTGTAAAGAGTTACAAAGAATACATAAGGTAGAAATGATAGATCAAAGAAAGAAAAGTGCATGTCTAAGCTTTATCTTCAACTCGTTGAAGATGATTCTTTGATATGTTGACTTCTTGGAGGCTCTCTTGTGTGGAAATTTCGCTATAGAACAATTAATGCAAATTCAAAAATCTCACCTCAACTTAACAGAAAAGGAAACTAGTATATTACCAAGTTCAATAGAACATGTGTTTAGCATTCCAAAATACAAGGGAAACACAAACTGTCAAGTAATAAATCATTATCAATTAATAACTACCAAGTAATAAAGCATTATCAATGGACTATATACAAACATATTCAAGGCATTGCACAATAAGCTTTATTATAGAATCTTGTGCAAATTTAGCATTATTGTAAAAGCCTGCAAATTTCACGATCTAAAGAAATCAATCTTGGATCCATTTCTCTAGTGAACTGAAACAGGGCTAGTTCAATCAATATGCCAAATAGGAGAAAAAATCAACCCACCTATTATATTCAAACAAAAGATAATCACAACTGATATAGATGGACAGTTGCAACTTCAATAATTTGGAAATTCAATGTATGTGACAAATATAAATAGGATGAATATGGATAGTCCATCTATTGCCACATGAAAAGATGGAACCTTATATGCAGTCAAATATATGTAATACAACAATTTACATGCCTAAATCCTGCAATATGCTAAAAAATGAATCAACATAATTCTTCAGTTCAGTTATATATTTCCTCAGCTAGATTGAGAAGAAGAACCTATATTTTCACAAATCCTTCAAGGTACCAGTTTACAGTTTTTTGCAATGTTAATGAGTTGTATGCACTAGGTTCCTATGCTACTAGTCCATGTTTCTCTGAGGCATACCTCATCAATGATTTTTCATCATAGTGGATAGGGATCTTAGAGTTTCTTGGAGGCATTATTCTAGTAGTCTTGATAATAGTTTTAGATTCCTTGTATCTATTTTCATTGATACCATTTATGACACTTTCCTTAGTGAGGAATTTATGAAGCTGACTATTCTTTATTTAACCGATTCTAAGCAATTTCTGGCCAAATAATAAGCACCTCTAATTTTGTGATGAATTTAGTAACCATCCGAATAAAGTAGAAACATTTGGAAAATGACTCAATTACACCAATCCAAATTGAAAAATTATCACTAGAGTAAATGATTGAAAGGTCTAATAAACATTGACTTGTTTGAATATAGAGTGAATACCAGGCCTAAAATTCCATCAACAACCAACAATATTTCTGCAGAATTTTGGAAATGAATCCAAAATTCTTATAAAGCTCAAAGAAGACACCCATATGATACTCTTTGAAGAATCCCAACAACCAACACAATTGTTCTATGTTGACTTTATAAGTCACATTGTTAATTCCATAGAAGAATCCACAAAGTTAGAAAGAGTAATCATCAGCATGACCCAAAGGCAACTAGAACAGTACAATATCATTTTCAACAAACATAATTCTAACCCTTAACCAATAGATATTCAAAAGGACATGCCAAAGATATCAGTCCTGTTAAGTGTCATTCTTAGTCTTCCACCCAAGTTCATCTTTAGATCTATATTGTTGAAAGGATTGTCTAAAAAATGGCCCTTCATTTTGAGGTGTAAATCCTGGTTCCATATGGGGACTTGTACTCTTCAAATAATGCAAGAGAGTCTCAGATCTCATTGAACAACCTTTGTGGTCATTTGTTGGACATTTATAAAATTATCTTACCTATCTTATCTTATATTATTTGATAATTCCTCTCACTTACTTCACTATCCTAGAGATTCAAATCTTTCTCTGGTACCAAATGGTTCAATCGAGGATATGGCATGCCCAATTAGTGAACCTTCCCTCACTTTTACACTATGCATAGTGATCTACAACAAAAATATAGAAACATTGCCTATGATGACAAAGCATATTGGTTTTGGTAATATGTCAATATAGGTTCGCATTAATGGCATTGGCACTGATGTCAAATAGATGATAATGGCACTGGTGTCAATTAGATAAGAGACATTTCCTATGATGACATGTATGTCATTGTTGGATAAGGTAGTATGATGACAAAGAAGATGGTTGGAACTCTATTTTATGGCACTCTATTTTGAGGCACTCTATTACTACATGGTGAAACAAGAAAAAATATATTTGAATAAACAAGGAAGAGACTTGAACAAACAAAAATAGACTTGAACCTGTAGACTTGAAAAGAAAAGAAAAGAAGAACAAAATTTTCCACTGTTGTATTCAAAATTTTAAAGAAAGTACAAGATGTAGATTTGCTTGAGACACGCTCTGTGAAGAATTTCTCCTTTGTACCAGAATATTTATCCGTTCCTGAGACAGTGCTGAATGGTAATACTATATCTCATTTTAAATCATGGGACATAGGGAATATACTAGAATCATTGGAGAATTATGTCTCAAACAGGTGCAGTCCCATTAAAGTCAAACGAGAGCTTTAAAACTTGGATTGCCCAAATAAAATGGTCACCATTCTTTCTGCTCCAAATTACTGTGGGGAATTTGATAATGTTGGGGGACTTTTGCATGAATGCACATTGAAAATATTTGTTTGGAATCACATCCAAAATGCTACATGTAAATAACATACCCAACCCATATGGTGTCTACCAGAAAGGGTGTGATTGAAGCCATTAAATATCTACAATTCTTTTGTTACCAAGAGAGTATTGCAAGCATCATAGTGGATATCCAAAGTGTTTAATTATGGCTACAGGTGTGTCACACATTTTGTAGATTGCAGTGTATAAAGTTTCACATTTGGTAGAATATTTTGAGTCTCTAAAGAAAAATGTTAGACTTCTTGATGATCTCACAAAACAGAAGGATGCTGAGATTGGTATGCTACATAGAAGTATTACCATCCTTCATGATGCTTTCAGTAGTTCCATGGAAGAACTTGAGAATATGAAGATTAAGGATGTAGATAGATCACATTCTGAAGGACATGTAATGGTAGTAACTAGTGGAAAAAGGTTAGAATCAAACATTTATGAACCTCCGCAATCCACATATCATGTTGATTTTACTTCTAAATACAGTGTTGAGATAGCTGAAAATTTATTGTTGGTTGTAAAAGACTTCGTACATATTATGTTACATAATGATTCCCACTCGTTGGAGCTTAGTGTCGAGGAATTCCGAGCATGAGAGGCTTATGCAAAGGGAATACAAGAGGAGATCATATCCCTGCATGATGCCTTGTCAGCCAAGAACCAAGAAGTGGAAGATCTTATGCAAGAAATTGATGTAGTGGACTTAAAATTAGGGAATTTATCAAGTATATTGCAGAGATGACGAAGTCGAGACTCGAAAACCGACCAATCAAGAGATCGACGATGCTGAATAAACGACCCGTTGAGTTTTGATCCCACATTTCTTGTGTAAAACGATTTGTATGGGTTTATATACACTGTTGTCTCTAAACTATATTGACACAGAGTGCAGAGGTATGGTGGGGGATCTAGGTGTTTGGACTACACGAGAAGCTCACCAACTTGGAGCCTGGGATGACCTGTCAGGCCCCCTACCTTTTGGTCAAAACTATAACAACCATTGGATTGCCAATTAAAAAAATATCTTGTCTTCTCATTGAATTTTTTTTTATTTATACAAATTGTGGGGGTATCGGTCATATGGGAGACTGTGGCAGTGTGGTCTTAAGATTCGTTGGATAATTCGGTTAGTGAAACCAATGTACAGACTATCAGAATTAGCATGATTTTAGGAATAATGCCAAGTATGGTGGATCGCATAAACCACACTTATGTCTGTTACTGTACTTGTTATAAAAATTAAAGCATAAACCTTTTTCTTTTCTTTCCTCGAATTTTTGAGGTGTCAACCTTTTAGGTTGAGGTATTTTAGAAGAAGGAACATTATTCTCTTGATAGATGTTAGGAGTGGTCCTTCTAGTAGCCATAACCATATTTTTACTTTCAACATTTCTCGCCACCCTCGACACATTCTCCAATGATTTGGATTCCCAAAGGTGCCTCACGTTGAATTCTATCCTTTAAAGTTCGTATGAATACATCAATTAGGTGCTCATCTAGAATATCTGTTACCTTTATATTCAATATGCTCCGCAACTGAACCCTTTTGCTTGAGATTTATCAACTGGATAAAGAAGATATTTCTCTTTGTATCCTCATAGTGTATTATCATTTCTTCCGTGAAAATTTTCCAAGTGACAAGTGATTTGAGAGAACAAATACATCAATACCACAAAAATTTATTGGGTTCTAAATATAAAGAAGCAATTCGTACATTTTGTGTATGTGGCACATCATGTACATCAAAGAACTTTTCCATCTGAAGTATCTATGAGATTGGATCCTTTCCATCAAACTTCCTCATATCGATATTATAAAAGTGGTTGTTATTCAACCCAAAGTTGGAGTTTCTCCAATATTGATTCATCTTCCTTGTGTCCTCATCATGAATTTCATGGGATACATTTTCACTTTTAGGTGGCCTCTCTAGTAGGAAAATTTTCAACACTTCCATGATCTCCCTTTTTAAACCATCCATATTAGTATTAATTATTGTCTCCAACATAGCTTAAGTTCAATCCATCATCCTTTGTAGTTCATCTTTTGTTATTCTATTATTTTGTAAATCATTTATGTCCATGGAAATTTCTTCGCCTTCATAAAGAATCCAAGTAGGATTGTGTGAAGGCTTATTTGGTGTATAAGTTCCCTTTTCTGATGGCATATTGGCCAAGTATCACTTTTAAACCTTGATTTCTAGGTGGTTTTGCTAGACAATATTTATTTTGTTGTATCTCCAAAATTTCAACCCTTATGTGTCTGAAATTTTCATTTTGTAGTTCTATGATATGCCTTCTATGTAATGCCATAGGTCTGATCAAAATTGGATATTGCAAGTGGAAGTTACGGTAACTTCCCCACACCTTTATTATTTTTATCCCTTCGAGGAGAGTGTACCTGTAAATCATCCCATGAGCACAATATCAAATATCGTATTATGAAACTTGCACCAAAAATACTATAGACAATCCATTATCCAATGCAACTAGTTTCACTGAAGAAGATATCATTGTTTTACCCAGAACACTTATTTGAGACTAGTTAATATGAATATTCATATACCCTATCTTACACAGGGTGTATCTACATAATTAGGATGACCCAGAAGATGAAATTATTGTCACAGATACCTTGATAAATTTTATGAATATCCTCCATGTTTTAGGGTCTGAAACATCACAGAAACAATGTTATAGTGAAAATACCACGATGAATAAATTCAAGATGATTCCAAAACCCTATCTTACACAAGTTATATATATGAAATCATAAATCCTTTCGAGCTGGAATTTGAACCCCGCGTACCTTGATCCATATGTTGAATATCTTCCAAGAGGTTCCTTTTGAGACATCGCAAAAAAAAATTTATAGTGAAAATTTCAAGGTGTCTCAGATGAAGCACCGAAATTTGAAGACCTTGAGCTCTCATACCAAATGTTAAGAACGAAATATCAAAATAGCATAAAACAACCTCAGAATAAGTACTCAATGCATTGAAAAAGAGACACCTTCTTATACACCACATAAATTTCCAAACACAAGATGATTCCAAATTAAAATGTCTGCTTGGAATATATATATATATAGGAGACTAGAAGGTACAATTACAACTAATGGACCCAAGACAAATTAAATAAAATAACATTCCTAATGTAATATTCCCCAATTAGGGGGTAATGTGCCACTATTTAGGGCTTAACAATTACCCATATTTGTTTTAATTGATAAAAGTGGTTATATGAGCTTCTTGGTGCGAAGGCCGTGTCATTCTTGATTTCATTTAATTATATAGACACCTCATGTGGGTTGTTTGGGGGTTATTTTCCATTCGCTCTTTCATTATATCATTTGGTTCATTCATTCATTAATTCATGTTCTTGGTTGACACATGGGAATGAATTGTTGAAGAAATAATCCATTGTTTTGTTGGATGTAGTGATTACTCGTGTATTCCAACCATGAATTGGTTATTGTATTCTTGAGATGGATTGGTATGTGGTAAACCTTGTTCACAACTACAAATAATAAGTGTCATAGCATGAATATTCTTGACAAGATCTCTTGGATCCCTAGAAATAAGTGGATTATGTGAAGGACTATGTGGCAGTGAAGGGGGTTCATTCTCTTTAGGTGGTGCAGGATGGAGATAAGAGATTGCGTGTACTTTGGATTTTTGTGTGTTGAGAAACTTGTTAGAGCTTGAGTGTTCCATTGGAAACCTTCATTGTGGATTCATATCCATCTGTCGGGGGTGACCTACTATGGAAACTTGGAACAATGATGTCTAAGGTTGGAAGGAATGTCCTTGGCCTGCAACTAGTTGGTGATTAGTTTTATTAAATATAAGTTCTCTATGTCATGTGTTCCTCTACTTGTATATTTATTTCCACAGTGTATTAGTTATTATCTTCGAGATATATATTTTAATATTCCTACTTGTTGGCTATTGTTGTGCATGGCATCATTAAGATTTGTTTTTAACTCGAACATGAATCTTGACTATCGCATGTGTAGTTATTGCATTTCTTTCATGCTTTTTTATTAATTAAATGTTATCATAACCTCAAATTAGTTTTTGAGGTGTGATTTGAAGTAGTGTGGTCAACCTGCTAGTGGTTGGGTACATTACATAGTGGTATCAAATCTTATGGTTCACACATCAGATAGGTATGGGCTAGGATGAGTGCGAATTTGGGAATTTGTGAGTCGATTTGAGTTTTAAATAACCTGGAATTGTCTAAGATGTTTAATGGCATTGATCGAACGAGTTTCACAACTGAATTCAACCTGCAAGGTAGAAAATTTGGGTTTTAATGTCCATTGTAGTGCCATGATGAGTTCAAAGAATCAATATCCAATATCATGATTGATATGGAGATCAATGACCCAGATTCACCTTTGATAAATTTAAAAATTGATAAGGTTTCAAATTTCTGAAAGGTTTCCAGATCAACAGTGGAGATTCATTTCAACAATTTAAAAAATGAGGAAGATAAATGTTTCATATGTGTTTTTGGATGTTTCAAAAGTCAAAGAAAATCAACGACCTAGATCATTTTGTGTAGGAGATCAATGAACCAAATTCACCAGTGTTTTGGCTAAAATTATCTAAGTGTTGAAGTTCATCAAAGGAAGTCCCTAATGGGAAATGGTCGGGGATTGACAAATTTTTGCAAACAGTTGGTTTGGCCAAAAGAAATATCTTATCACTGATTGTTGATGGTTAGGGATTGACAAGTTTTTGTGAGGATTTGGTTTGACCAAAAGATATTTCTTATCATAGATGGTGGATGATCATGGATCAGTGAAATTTGGTGAAATTTTCATGCGTCTAGAGGAAAAATGTGATCGTCAATGCTGAATGATCTAGGATCGATATAATTGGTGAAATTTGCATGCACCTAAAGGAAGTCTCTCACTGTCGATGGTCGATGAATGAAAGAGGGTGACGTGCCATGCCACTTTATCCTAGTTGACATCTCAGGATGATGTTTCATGCCACGTCAGCATCCATGTGTCATGCCACATTAACATAGTTGCCACATCAGATAATAGATGGTTGATCATCGATGGTCAGGGTTCAGTGAGAATTGTGAGAAATATTTTTTTTACATGGGAAACGGTCGATGGTATATGGTAGATGATTGGTGATTGGAAACATTTATGGGAAATTTTTGGTTTGCAAAGAAAAAAGGTTGGTGGTCAATGATCAAACGTCGAGGAGATCAATGGAAAAGTTTGGTTTACAAAAGAAATCATCGATCGTCGATGTTCATTAGAGAGTTGATCAACAATCCATATTTATTCTCATTTGAGATCTACTGTGTATATTTCCACATAGGTGAGAATGTCCATTAGTTTAAAAAATGTTTTGACCCATTTTCTTATTTTGACTATAACTAGAGAAGATTAAGTCAGATTGAGATGAAATTTATGGGTTTTTACCACGAAGAGTAGATATATAAAAGTGATAGAGAGGGCCACTATCGATTTATGATTGAATTTGCAAAAAAATGAAAAAGAATGGTTTTTAAAGATCTGGGTCCAGATCATTGGAAGAGATCTAGATTAATATGAAACAGTTGGAGAGAGTCTAGAAAGAATACATGGAAAGAACCTGTTAGCACTTGGTAAATTTCCTAGAGGTTGAAAATAGAAGAAATCTACAAAGGTAACTTTATCCAACCACTTTTAAAGATGGGATCTATCCCTTCCAGCTTCAGAGAGGGATCTCTCTATATGATTTAGCTATGTTTCCAATTTTAGATATTAGGCTAGGTAAAGATATAATTAGGTTTGTTGTCAAAGTGTTTTTTGAATTGGTTGAGACAATATACACATCCATTGGGCTATGGGGTCTGTGTTTAACTAAATATGAAATACAACTAGAAACGTGAAGGAAGACTTCCACAGGGCGAGATAATATATTCATTGGATCTTTAGTAGCTTAGATGATGGATAGAAGAAAGGATGCAAAAGATAAATTCAACTAAGAAGCAGTTAAGAATTTCTTAATTGAAAACACCAGAAGATAAGCACTAAAATATTTCGAGTCAGAAACATGGTATCCAAGATAAATCCTACAACATTCGTTACTCTTAAATATTATAATTAGAAAACAAGATGATTACAAAGCAAGAATAACATTCAACTTAGAGAGTAAACATCACCAGTGAATACACACAAGAATCCTGTAAAAGTGCCTCCTTTTTATTAATGGAATATCTCTTCAAAAATATTACAGTCTGAATAGCGTCAGGGTGTGAAGATAAACAACCCTCAATACTTCGAAAGGTGAAGTATTTATAACTCAAATTACAAACGTTCCTGTCATAAATGATCAGGACGTGCTAATTTTATTTTTAGCCTAACTAATTTAACAAATATCCTAAATTTCAAAACTGCTTGATGACTTGGTGAAACTGCATGCTGATTTTTGTGTAGACCGTTGATGAAGCCTTGGCACGACCTCATCTGATTGGACATCTGACTAGACCTGGACAACTCATTTTTTAATCAAGTAGATCACATAATTCCTCCCATGTGAGATGACTAGGCACGGTGACTTTGAACAGTCTTCGATACACTTCGTCCATTTCTGTATACTTGGCGAATGTAGGCTTGGTGAGGAATATGTATCGAATCTTGTGTTGGATACTAATGTCCCACTGAAGGGCATTCAGGAATGCTTTGCCGGTAATGCTCCCTTGTATGCTAGCAAACTTTGAACTATCCTTAGACACCTCAACCAATCTCTTCCTGTAATCCGGAAGTGTCATCAGTTTATCATTAATAGTCTTCAGACTAGGTAGACCTTTCTTTTGGAGAGCCTCAATCTTATTGAAGAACCTTTGTACCCCCTGGTCCATGATCTGAATCTTTTCTTCCAGTTGAAGCATTAATCCTCTCTTGGTCAAAACTCTTTTGACCTCAAGGATGGTCTCTGTTCTGTCTTCGACCTTCATCTCTTCTAGCTCTTCTCTGGTCTTAGAATTGAGGAACTTGATGATATCATTTGCCTGTGTTGGCATCTCCCCCAATTCTACTCTGATATTCTCAAAAGCCTGTTTTCTCCTCTGGACCAACTCATTATGCTCAAACATGATTTGGATCATGGGCCATATCTCATTTATGGACTTTGTGATGTATGTCTATACATTGTCTTTGACCTCAGCCAAAGTCTTCACTGCCACTGTTTGCTTTCAGAGCTGCTGTAACTCCTGCTTGAGCTGTTATGTTACCTGCTTTTCCTTGGAGAGACTGGTCTGGAAGAATTTTTTGAGTTCCTGGAGGTTCTCAACTTCCTTTTTAATTTTGTTGATCTCTGTCTCCTGCAGGTTCATCTTTTCCATGGATTTGGCGAGGTCGGTTGCCCTCTCTTGTGATTTCAATGGAGTTGTGGATGGGACTTCTTTCATTGCTGTTGTGCTTGCTTCTGGAATCGGAATGACACTCAATGGAATGACTTCCATTGGCTTCATCTGCTCCTTCTCTTTTAGTAATCTCTCCATCTCATCTTCCATTTCTTTGAGTTGTGCGTTCTGCTCCATGAGCAGCTTGAGAATTTCATCCTTCTTGCCTTCTTTCTCTGCTATCTCCTTCGCCTGTGAGTCCTCTGTGGGTGGGAGCTTCAGTTGTTTCCTCAAGGAGGCGATGTTTGAATTCTTCTTCTTTATCATCTCCTCTGCAACTTTGACGTTCGAAGGATCATAGCCGACCTTGAGGACCAACTCCTCCAAAGTTTTGATTCTGTTGTCCTTCGCAAAGGACGATATCTTCTCTAGCTTGAGTTGCATTTGAGCGTTGCTCAATGATACCTGTAATTTTGTTGTAGAAGCGGAAGCATGCAATAATGTATGGAATACCATATCCCCTATCTACTTGTGCACATCCATCTGATCTGTTGGGTGCATGTCCTTCATCTGGAATTCGAAGGTGGCCCTCTTGTAGTCTGTGATCACCTTGGGGTCTGGTACCTGTGCGTGGAGGAAGGTCATGTGCATCCTGCCCTTTTCTGTGTCAAATGAATACAACAGCCTATGCTGCGCAGTCGACGTCTGCTTCCGAAAATGAGCGTAAGTACTGTTGGTAAGGGTCTGATTCTTTTTCTTAATCAGCTCATACTTCTCGAAAATGCTTAACTTCGGCCCAGTCTTGCCCGGTTGAGTGTCCAGTGGGGAGTCTGAGGATTTATTTGGAACTACTGGGGTGATGTCCTTATGAAGGCTCGAACCGAAGGGTGGAATCATAGACTTTTAGTCACTGAGGTAGGCGGGACTTCTTTTTCTCGAGTTGGACCAGGAACTGAAATTGTCGTGGGCCTCTTGGTGTGCAACTGGAACTCTTCGGATGACACCTCCGTGACAGGCGGAGATAATTCTTGTCAAGGAATTTTTTCCTTAGGGTACAGTGGTCGGGGGAACCTGTTGTTCCACTTCAACCAAGGGGTTAGGCACCCACACAGTCTGATTGGCGAATTTCTCAATTTCGGGCTTAGCTTTATGAACGTACGGTATGTTTTTGTTCTTCACCCGCATTTATGAGATGATCCTGCAAGGATCATAATGCCATGGGAAGCTTCGTAAAAACTTCATCTCTCTCAGCATCTGGTCCGCTTCTTCTCCTACGCCATGACTGTTGCAGATGAAGGAGCCAATCTGCCCCTTGATTCTAAGTTTCTTCTTTTTCTTCAAGGATACAAAACGGATGTCATCTGAATTCATGATCTATCTTATATACTCTAACGCAAAGATTCTTACCGACACATACTTGAGAAGCTTGTAGGGTGCCAACTTGCACCCGAATACTCTGATCTCGGTGTGGTTTTGATACAGGTACCAATCCCCGGTCTTTGTGTTGTCAGAGAGATGCAAGATTCTCTAGACTTCATTGTTTATTCGAGGCTCGGGCCTCCCACTCAACATGCTTACCACAAGGTGGTAGAACAGATCGATGAATGCCTTGAAGCTATATTCTGTGGAGTTATGCTTCAGAAAAGAGGTCCATGTTGTGACTGGCTGAGGCCTTCCATCTGTGTCCATTTTCTGCATGGAAAAACTAAATTTATCTGCTTGAAAGAAAACAAACATGTAGGCTAGTATAAACGAGTATCTAAACATGCCTTCTGTGCCAAAATTCATGAACTGTTCATGAATATTGTCTTCCAAGAAGGTGCTGAAATCAAATTGGGTGGTGGGCTTTTCATCAGTGGAGAAAATGGATAGAAAACCCAGAATGGGCTCATCTACCCACTGGTCAAAATAGTACCCTAGCAAAGCACAAAGGGAAGAAATGACCTGGTTACCCTTAGTGGATAACATGGACGACGAGTAAGGGGGATTTGTGGAAGGGAATTGAGCGAAGGTGGGAAGGAAAAGCTCGAATATTTGAGCTCTTTGGGGAAAAGTCATCTTCTGATACAACTCTGTAAGGATTTCCAGGTTGAAAGGAGACGCAGAGTCGGCACGGGGTATTTGCATCATCTGGTCTATGTCTTTGGGCGTGATGAGGAACAGGGTGTATCCGAATGAGGAGATGACGACCCTCTATTCGGGAATATAGTGATATTGGCATTTAAGTGCGAACTCAAGAAAATGGTGGATCTGGGGAGAGAGGTAAAGGGGTAAATTGGACTCCCAGAGTCCAATTTCATCGCTCTGGTCCATGAAAACCTCCCTGAGCCATGACTGGAGGTCTAAAAAATAGAAATCACATTTGGTATCTGTGATCAATCTGTCTTTGTTGACCAGTGGGATCTTGTCCAGGTCGACAAGAGGCAAAAGGATTCTCCTCTCCTTCTGCTTGTCTGGGCTTTGGCGCCATTTTTTCAATAGTACATGCAATAAACAAAAAATTAGTGGGGTCGACTGACTGTGGATGAGGGCGACAGAATGTAACAGAGGAGTAAGCGATGAGTCTCTCTGGTGTGACGGGTGAATAGCGAAAGTAGGGAAAAAAATGGTAGTTTTATTTAAAAATGGGGTCGGTTGGGCACGGGGGACATGTTATCCAATAATAAATGGACAACGGGCCACTTGGGGGTGAGATGGCAGGTGATGGTGGCTGAAAAATATGAACGGGTGATGTGGTGGCTAGGGATTGGAGGTAAAAGTTACAGTAAGGGGCTTTCCATGAGTGAAAGGGGGTAGGGGACTGACAACAGTTATGGGATGGGACTAACACGGGAACAAGTGGGACAAGTGGAACCAGTGGAAGATGACGTCCATAACTGACGGGGGTTCTGTCAGATAGAAGATGGTGACGGGACTTTGGGACCAATAGATTTATGCCACATCATACAAGGGACCCGCCAGAGGGAAATTACAATTCTGGGCCCCCCTCCTTGGTTAAAAGAAGATCATCTGGGGGGTCTGAAATCCATCGTGGGCCATTGATCTGCGTGCCTATTTCTGAGTTGTAGATCCAAGCGTGCTCTTTATCACTCATTTCGGACCCCCCCATTCCATTAAAGGCAGAACGGACGAGGGGGTCCGAAATCCGATCTGGACCATTGATTTAAGCGCTCATCCCTGGGCCGTCCAGATGCGCACAAATGTTATTAGCGATTCCATACCCCCCCCCTTCGGTTAAAAGAAGAACGATCGGGGGGGGGGTGGGGGGTCCATAAAGCTCTGTGCACCATAGATCTGGGCGCCGCGATCAGGATCGTTGGTATGTGCGGAGAGTATAAATGGGGAGCGGAGAATACACACGTTAGGAAAAACTTAGGATAATTGCATTTTATGGGTTTTTCCCAAACTTTCAAGTAGACACCACCAAGGGGCTTCGACCAAACTATCTTTTAGGCATTTGAAATATGGTGCGGCACTTACATCAAGCTGGCTTTATTGAAACGAAGCAACAGTGCCCCTAACCTATGTTCTAACCTAGTTTCCTATGACAGTTAACCCAGATTAAACTGTAGGGTTAAGAAATTACTCTACCCTAGGGCTATCTGACCAGGATTAGACAGTCTGGCTAGATTTATTCACTAATCTAACCTAGACACTTTGGCTAAGATTAAACTGTTTAGCCAAATCATTCACTACCCTATCAACATCAAATTTAAAAATAACTTGGCCATGCTTGAAAGGTATGGACCAAGTTACTATTATTGCATGGGGCTTTTATTTCAATTCTTTTATGCCCTCTTTTTCTTTTTCTTTTTCTTTTTTCTTTTCTTTTTCAAATTATTTGTAGAATGAGAAATCATTTGCAAACAAAAACACTAGAGACAGATAATATCCCGGTCACCAGTTGATTCCTATAACTTATAGGGTGATAACAGAACCCATGAAGGAACTAAATAAATTCTATGGGGATTGGAATGGGGATGTGAAAATAGGCCACAATCAACTATTTCAGACCACTTTTTTGGGATTTTTTGATATTTTCATCGGAGGAAAGGTGATACCAAATCACAAAATTGGAAAATTTTGTTTACTCGACATTTGATACACTACTTAAAAAAACAACTTTGGAGATAGCCAGTTTTGCTAAAAATTATGTTTGGAAAAAAGGGGCGAAAAATGGCAAAGTTATCATTTCTAGATTGCTACAGTTTTTTACTTGAGTATCAGATTGAAAACATGAGAGTTGTTATGAATTCCATGTAATTATTATTATCTATGTCTCATACAAAATTTTATCTAGTTCTTAACATTCAACAAAGGTTTTCATTTCAATAAAATTACACCAGTGGAGAAAATACACAAATGAGGTGAAAACGGTTTTTTCAGGAAGCGATTAATTTCAACTCGGAAATTGGAATGAGACATGCGTATAGTCATTGGAAATATGATTCATAGGATAATAACCTATAATTATTATAATCTGGATAATTATGATACAATTCTTCATGAGTTGAGCAAAAAAAGGACCTATAGCATTAATTGACAATTTTTTTTACGATATACATAATTCTAACAAAAATGGTTTCTTGCACATTTTGCAGAATTAGGGGATGAAAACATATCATTTCAAGACAAGAATTCATATTTGGGACATGGAGGAAGGAGAGGGATCCTTCATTCATGATAAAGAAGACAAAGGTCAAAATATTAATGTTGGTAATGCATACACAAAATCAAATGGAAATAGTAGAAGAGGGGAACACAAAACATTAATAGAGATCGCGAGAATCTTGAGAATAGAAGTGAAAAGATAAAAAGATTATAATGAGAATATGGTGATAGAACAAGACCAAATAAATGTTCATATGATGAAAAGCCTAAATCGATTGCATAGGAAAATAAAGAATGGATTGGAATCAAGTCAACATGAAGAAGAAAGGAATCATGGAAGAATATATAAATATGGAAGAGATGAGGAAGCATAGGCCACCATCCTTTGATGGTGAAAGAGAAAGGGAAGATGATGTGAAATCCTAGTTTCTGGGAGTCAAGAAGTATTTTCAGTTGCACAACTACTCATCTAACTGAGAAACCATAATTTTCACATATCATTTGCATGGAAGTAAGTGGAACATATTAATGAAAGTAGGATCACTTGGAATAATTTCAAGAGGTATTTTCATAAGGAGTTTCTTTCATATCACTTCTATGATAAGAAGATGCAAAAATTCTTTGAACTCATGTTGGGAACCATGACCATGACAAAATATGAAAATAAGTTCTTGGGATTGTTGAAGTATGTAGGGTTTATCAAGGATGAGAGGGTAAAGATAGATAGGTTCTTAGTGAAGAAATCCATTGCTACATTATTCCTAAAATAGTGGTCATATTACATTAGGAGAAAAGTAAGCTTGAAAATTCAAGTTTTGTTCAGCTAGCCATTGGAACAAAAATATGGATCAATGACATGGTCATAGGTTGTCCAGTAAGTCTTAATTGAGTGATTACTAGTGCTGATCTAAATATCATAACATGGGAATATTATGATATCTTAATTGGAATGGATTGGTTGGATAAACATCATTATGTCCTCAATTTTCATAACAAGACATTAACATGTCTTGATGAAGTAAGAAAACATAGCATTTTGGAAGGAATTCCAAGACCCATTTCTATAAGGGAGATTTCATTCTTACGGATGAAGATATGTTTCAGGAAAGGATTTCAATTGTATGGAACTCATTCTCAAGATATATAAAAGACAAAAGGGCCAATCCTTGAATATTTTTTACGTATTGTAAGATTTTGAACATGTATTCCAATAAATAACAAGATTTACACCAAAGAGGGAAATAGATTTATCTATTGATTTCGTAATATGAGTTTTTCAAGTATAAAAAAATATTTACATAACAATTACATTAGAATTAAAAGAATTACAAATGCAACTGAAAGAGTTGTTGAAGAAAGGATACATACACCCAGGTGTTTCACCTTGGCGAGCACCAATACTCTTTGTCCAAAGGAATGATGGAAAATTGGGGCTCCATATTGATTTTAGACACATAAATAAATCCATTTCTAAGAAAAAATACTCTCTATCAAAAATTGATGACCTCTTTGATCAATTAAGAGGAGAAAATATATTTTCAAAGATAGACTTGAGATCATGATACCATCAGGTAAGAATCAAGGAATGAGACATCATTACAACAACCTTTAGAACTAGGTATGGACATTATGAATTTTTAGTGGTGTCATTTGGACTGACCAATGGACCAATTGTTTGCATGTTCTTAATGAATGACATATTTAGAAATTATATGGATAAGTTCATCATTGTGTTCTTCAATGAAAAAATTATTTATTCCAAGTTCAGGAAGAGAA
Organism: Picea engelmannii; assembly: GCA_009831015.1. NCBI lineage: Eukaryota > Viridiplantae > Streptophyta > Pinopsida > Pinales > Pinaceae > Picea > Picea engelmannii. Next base: position 84,697 of record ML797936.1, on the reverse strand, counting down.
CAAAATCAATTGAAGCTGGTGTTTCAAAAGATAAGGAAACATTATCTTATACTAATCTTAGTAAATGTTATTTTTACCAAAAACATATTTATTATTTGGGGCACACTATTTGAGAACAAGGTATAGTAGTGGATCTAGAGAATATTGAAGCCATTAGAGGATGGCCAACACCAAGGAATTTTTTAGAAGTCATATATTTTATGGGATTAGCCGAATACTACAAGAGGTTTATGAAAGGGTTCTCTAATATTGATCATCCCATCACTTATTTACAAAAGAGGAGAATTAAATTTGAATGGACAACAAAGGGTGAAGATAATTTTAATTTTAAATGAATTACTTACGAGTGGACCTATTTTAAATATTACTCACCCAAATGAGAATTTTGTGGTATGTACGAATGCATGCAAGGAAGGGCTTGATGGATTCCTCATTCAAAATGGATATGTCATTATTTATGAGTCTAGAAAGGCTAAAGAACATGAGAGGAATTATGCCAGAGGTGATCTGGAGCTTGCTACCATACTCCATGTATAGAAGATGAAGATGCATTAACTCATGGGAAATAAATTTGAGTTAAGGATAGAACATACTAGCATGAAATATGTTTTTGAACAACCAACTTTGAATGTCAGGAAGACAAGATGGTTGTATATTTTAAGTGAGTATGACTTTAACATGAAGCATATCAAAGGAAAAGAAAATAATTTTTTTGATGTACTCGGAAGAAGTGTACATCTCATGCATGTTACATCCATTTATATGCATCACTTGGATTTGAAAAGAAGAATTTTAGATGTTGAGAGAAGAATAAGAGTTCATTGAGGTTGGGAACTTTTAGAAAGATAGTAGCCAAATCCTTTGGTCCATTTGAGATATTGGACATAATAGTGCTAGTTTCTTACTTGCTTACAATTCATGCTTCCATGAATGTGTATAATGTATTTAATGTTTCTTTACTGAAAAAGTATGTACATGATCCTAACCAGGTTATTGATTGGAATTTGATTCAAGTGGAGATAGAAGGAGACTTCCAGGTCCAACCAATGCGCATATTAGAAAGACAATTCAAAGTTCTTGATATAGGAGTCATACAACTAATAAAATTTTAGTGGGCCTATTATGCTACTGAAGATGCTACTTGGGAGCATTATGATTCCATGCAGGTAAAGAACCCGTGACTTTTGAAAGAATTTTGAATTGTTTTTGTTTGTTTTGTATATGCACTAAGGAAAGTGAAAAAATAAGGTCGATGGGAATGTAATACTCCAGTTTTGAGTCACCATGTTAATAATGTACTTTTTTCTATTTGATGAAATGATAGAGTGCCTAAATAATTAAATGGGATTGGAGTACCTAGGAAATATAATACTTTGAATATTAAACATAATAAAATACATCATGGGTTGCAAGACATAAAAAGAAAAGAGTTACAGGGGGCTATGATTCCAGAGACAGGGGGTAAATGAGATAAGTTTCGTTGAAGAAAAAGAGCATGAAGGACCTTCAAATGCATGTATAACCTCCATGGATAGATATAATTCATCGAGACGCTTCCAAAAATACCTGGTACACCACATGACTCCTCACGGTTGAGGATCTATGCCTTCTTAAAGATGACCGTATGAATTGAAAACAAGAAATTACAAGTTAGACCTAATGTTAATTAAAGAAAAGTGTTGAAAAACAATAAGTGCTAGGTCGATCCTGAAGTCCAGAAAAGGATGTAATTGAAGGGTATAAATACACATTGAAGAACCACTCATTATGATCATCCAAGATAATCACCCCTAAGAACAAGTTTGGTAGCGAAGGTGCAAGAGGACTCGAAGCTATAGGTGCGAGGAAGGTCGAAATTTGAGGTGGGAGGAGCTTTTTCTGAAAGACCCTAATTTGTAAGTCCCTCATTGATTGATCATACATTGTCCCACGAGGATCTCGCGGGTAGTGTTGTCCTCGTCGTACTAGGCCCCTCCAGTTGCCCAATATTTGTCACATGAGGCTCTCTACCAACTGAACAACTAGTGAAGAATTACATAAGGTGTCCAATCAACAAATTGGTCTTGAATAAGATTTGGCATCATTACGAGGTTTTTATGTGATTGTTGGATTTTACATAGTGACCTAGACCTTCTATGGGAAGGTTGGTTATTTCTTATATATTCAAGGGTGGAATGAAAGGGCAAGGAAATGAGGTTTTAGTCTCCTTTTGGTTGGAGCTTTAAAATATAGGGAGTTGTAGCTTCCCTGTGGTTGGAACATATAAATTAGGGGGTTAGAGCTTCCTTCTAGTTAAAGATGGTAAATCTTGAAAATTGTAGCTTTCTTTGAGTGTAATCTTCTATATCTCAAATAAGAATTTTGAAAGTTGTAGCTTCCTTTAAATGTAATCTTCTATATCTCAAGTATACATAAGTAGATATCTTTATAATAGCATTCACTCCTATTTCTTTTTTGAAAATGCATTTTGATTTAGATTATAAACTATGTACTCGAGCGATAATATTTCTTCATATAAAATCATGGTTTTCGTTGCATACCAATGACATTTTGGTGAAAAAAACTACCGTATTTGTAGAGAGAGTACGCGACTGGTTTGATCTAAAACAGGTACATATTGCAGAAAAGAGAAAATGAGAAATCCCACCCATATCACTTCATAAACCACAGAAGTTTGAATTAGTTGAGAACACGTACAAGAATTATTACTTTATAAAGCAAATGAACTTCTATTTAAAGTAATGGAATCTCAAATGGCGATGGGGTAGAGAGAAGAGAAAAAGGAGTCGTTATCGGCTGGGAAAACAAGCATTCCATCATCAACTTGGGCAACTCTAGCTGTGGCGGCCGCTTACGAGCTTTAGGGGTGTTCAATACCATTGTTTTGTTGGTAATTGATGCAGTCTTGTCAATCATCTGACATGATGCAATTCATCAATCTATTTGCAGTTTTCTGTTTTCTGTTTGTTTGTATTCAGATATAGATTTTCTGACTAAATAATGCATGCAAAATGCATGAGTAGTTTTCTAAAATCAATTGTTGTAAGCGTTCAATCAGGAGCAGCTAATTGTTTGCTCTATGAGGCTATGTATTGTTATAAATATCAAGGTTGATCACAGTGAACGCAACCTTTTTTGTGCAMTYACAATTCTTTCTTCTTTCTATGATATTGTGATTTAATCATTTAGTATTTAGTATATTGTTATGCTATTTTATTGAATGATTATCTAGTTTATAGATAGGCCTGCATAGATCCTTCATTTGGTATCAGAGCTGGTTATTGTTTTAGGGTAATCATGTCAAACTCTAATTTATTGCCGATTCCAGAATTTAATGGAAGTGATTATGATTATTGGTGCATCAAGATGATGACATTTTTGATAGGAAAAGATCTATGGGAGATTGTAGAAATGGGTTATGCAGAGCCAGAAGATTGGACCACTCTAAATGCAAATGATAGAGTAGCTAAGAAGGAATCTAGAAGGAAGAATGCTCAAGCTT
>ML797936.1:59254-76227 GCA_009831015.1 Picea engelmannii | reverse complement strand
AAGATCAATTCCTCCAACGCTCATTTTCTCCTGAGTAGGTCTGTGAAACTCTACCCAACCTACAACACAATCGGATTTAGAAACCCTATAAATAAATAAATAAATGGACCAAATAAATAAAGACCATGGAAACCCTATCCTCCAGTCGACAGATAAGCTTCAGAACCAAAATAATGAGTGTCAATTACAAACGGGGTTTCCAAACATGAGAATGAATCCCTGAAAAGCATGCATTTGTTAGGCTATTTCCTTGTAATATCTGAGAATATATAAATCTATTCATGATCATATTATTGCTTGGGAAATTCTCCTGCGCACTCTCCATGCTAGAGTCAGAGTAAAGAGGTTTGGTTAAACTTTCAAAGCGTACGCAGCACACTAATTTTACAGTCCAATGGACTGATCTGATTTTTATAAGTGCTTATTTATTTTATGCATGAAGGATGAGCACTTGATCAGCTAATGTCTATTGTAACTGATGGATACTGAAATGAATCACGCATTCCGTATTAGTTAATGACGGCTATACTGTAACTGATGGTGAAACACAAGACAAGCTTGGCCACGGTTCACAACGCAAGCCGGTTCACATCCCAGAGTTATACGTGTAATTTATTTGAGGTAGTGCTTGATAATCATCTAAAAGTGGCAATAAAATCTAGCATAAATAATAATTTTTGTTAATCATCTTAACATGGCAATTATATAGCCTTACAGTGATTTCTTAATATGATTAGGTAAATGTAAAAAAGTAAACATGTTAACGCATGTATTCATAAATGCAAGGAAGTTATGAAGAGTAAATCTCATTCATTGATTTGGGAGAACGACTAAGAATATGCCAGCATCTTCAATACCTGGCCATAAGATTAAGATTTCAAGTTAAAAGATCATTAAATGTGCCCATTGTCAATAGGTGTACGCCTTTCGGCTTAAAAATAACAAAAACCTTTGAGACTTTTGTTTTAATCTAAATTAGATTTAGTGGTTGGTTTTCCCATATAAACTTTTACAAGTCACATTTTTTATTTTGATGTCAACCTCTCAAAACACTTCAAATATAATTATCAAAATAACAAAAGCCTTTGAGACTTTTGTTTTAATGGAAATTAGATTTAGTGGTTGGTTTTCCCATATAAACTTTTACAAGTCACATTTTTTCAAACAGGTTTAGTTATATATTTAAAATAATAATTGTATATTGTTTATCAACAAATTTTTAAATATATATTGAATACAACATTTTTATGATTAAAATTTAAAAATAATGAAAAATAAAATTAATTTTTAATATAAAAATAATGATTCAATATTGTTTTTCAACAATTTTTTAAATATATATTAAATAAAACATTTTTATGATTAAAATTTAGAAACAATGAAAAATAAAATTAATTTTTAACATTAAAATTTAATTCTATATTTATATTTTTAGAATTTGATTTTGAAATTGGATATTAAGACACTCAAAACAAGATATGTTACTTTAAAAACTTTAATTTTACAAATATTGAGTTTAAAATGGGCAGATTCCTAATTATATTTTACAATTATAGATGTGGAATCAATATTTTTACTTTAAAAACCTCAAATTTGCACTTAACCTTTAATCATATTTAGTATATATGATAAAAAACTTTAAAATGGTTTAATAATCTTTTACAAGTAGTTTTTATTGACGTCTCCATAATCATAAATTTTTGTAATTATATAAATATTTTTATAGTTAATATATTATAATCCTCAAAATTATAGAGAATAATTTTGTAAATATTATTAAATATAACATTTTCAAAAATTTATCAAAAATATTTAATATTAGATATAATTTTGTACTTCAATTTCTCATTATTATTATTATTATTAAATAAAAGGGGGTAAATCCTATTGTACAAAAAAATCATCGACCACTTTCCCTGCCAAGTGGAAACCATAGTAGGTGGCAGATGTTTTTCTTGAAAGATTTGTCTTTGGAAGCTAAAACAAACTAACAAATGCTGGAAAAATAAAACTAGACAAGAATTATGCACAGTCCTAGTACAAAAAACTAGACAAGAATTATGCACAGTCCTGGTACAAAAAACTAGACAAGAATTATGCAGAGTATTGGTATAGAATAAGAAGAAGTTAATCATTGGCACTAGGGGGTTTGTCGTCTGAAGCTCTAGGGAGAGTTTCATCACTGGGTTGTAGCACGAAGGGTTGCGCATAGGTCGGGAAACACTAGTTGGCTAGTGCATTCGAGAATTCATTGACTAGCATGTCAATCCACTTGCTAATGAGGGTGTCTCGATGAAGCTGGTCCACCATGTGGCTTATGAGATCAAAAATGAGCTCCAGCTACTCTGGGTTGAAGAGACTGGGGGGAGTTGGGTCGAATTCCATAATTGCATTTAGTGGTGGAGGCACCAATAAGGGGAGGTTCTCGTGCATGGTGTCGGTGGCACCATCCTTGACCACCTCAGCTCTTGTATCAGTTTCGTTGCGGTTATCCTGGAGGGAAGCACTTGGAGCCGTGTGGAAGAGATCCTCTGAGAATTCCTCCTCGACAATGCATGTAGCACCTTCCATGGAACCCTAGGCACCTGTACTAGCTTTGCTAGTGGTGAGGAACTACAAATCATCTGGGACCATGTAGAGGAGGTATTCTTATGGAACCTGGATGGGCTCCTCCCAAAATTCCTCCTTGACGTAGGCCTTCGGTGGAGTTCGTGGCCTCTCGGTGCATTGAGTTCTGGCAATGGACAAGGCCCATTCCAGTTGTTGCAGGCTTCTTTGTCTAGCAGCGTAGCTCTACTAGGAAGGTCCACATATCAACTTACCTCTTTCTCTTGACATGGGTGAGCCAGGAGGGCAAAGAATCCACTAAATTACTGCTAGGAGAACCCACTACAAAATAATCCAATTCTCAAAGCAAGAAAGGTGGCGGAGCTTGAAGGAGAAATAATGCTAGCCAAAGTTGGGTGGGAGAGATAAACCTGGGGTGGACATTACCACTATACTCACCCGTCTTCTACCATTAATCCCTAAGACTGCCATTAACCAAAATCAGGAGAGTTTTCCTCCCTTCCTCTATAAGTAATTAAGGTCACCCTCCATTCAAGATCGAGGTGAGGGATGACGACTGGCCATATTTATGGTTGAAGTCATGGGAGGGATGCATGGCCTCCTTCCACTACATGGCACCCCATCTAGGAAAATGTCTCATTATTATATTCCTTCATCCATATAATATATTTTATTGATAAAAATATATGAACACCTCCAAATCCTAAATACACATGCTCTAGAATCCATATACAAACATAAGTAAGTAAGACAAAAAAAAATAAGCATTTAATAGAAAAGAAAAAAGAGAGATTAGGGAGGAGAAGTAGAAGTAGGAGGAGGGCCAGGATATATTTTTTCATGATGACTTGGAAGCATGTGCGCGATGAATCAAAAGAAGATTAAAACTTCGCTCAAGTTTGTTTTTACTCCAAAGAGTTGAGGGCATAGGCATGCATTTGATGACTTTTGTAATGTAAAGTAATAAAGTCAATATGAATATTTTTGAAGAGGATAAATTCACACATAAGTATTTTTGTTATTGGTTAAACTTATAGATTTTTAAAAATAAAAATATATTTGATATAATTATAATGTTCAATTTCTTTAGTGGACACTTTACTTATCATCAAGGATAAGATAATATGTATGATTTGAAAATAGTATGGTTGAATATAGAAATTAAAAAGTTGAAAGACAAAAGGTAGTAGAGAAAATTATTCAAAGGAGACCAGGTAAAGAAATAACAAATAATTAAAGACGAGGGAGAGAGAAAGAAATGTTGAGAAAATTATTAAAGAGATATGGCCAATGATTATTGGAAAAATTAAAAAGAAATAATGAATATGAAATTAAGAAGCTAAAGTAAGAAAAGAGGGTTAAATAAGAAAGAAAATTAAAGACAACGATTGGAAAAATATGGAATAGGAGAAAAACAAAGAAAATCAATTAGATTAAAAAGAAAGATCAGTGACCAAGGAAATTAATGACGCTCAATGAATGAGGGTTTCCATGACCCTGTAAGTTTGTAGTCATCTTCACGATTAAAATTATTTGGGTGTTTCTGGATTTCTAGAGATTCTTGAATGATACTGAAGGAGCAAACTAGATTTTGTAGTTTGTGTCACCTATCTGTTATTTGAGTTGGGATTTGAAGGATATCTCGATTTGTACTATGTATGATTTTCCACAAGATCAAGGGATTTGGTAGACATGTTGGCCAACATAGGGTCATATTTTCCTTGGTCATTTTGAACAAATGTTTAATGGTTTTATATAAATTGAAAAATTCTTTGATATTCTTCTTGGCTATAATTCTTGAAATGTGAAGAGTGGTACCCCGAATGTAACATAAAGAGAGGTGAGCATCTGGTGGGGAAAGGGAAGGAGGATTTTTGGATTTAGCGCTTTAGTTAAGTGGGATTTCTCTTTCTCCAGGAGATGAGCAGAGGAGATTCTAATGACTCGAGTGACCAAAGTTTTTAACAAAAGAGATCTTGATTGTTCTTTTGTTTCTCATTTAACCCTTGTTTCTTACCTTTACTTATTAATTGCATATTCATCATTTCTTTTTAATTTTTTTGAATAATCATTGGCCATATCTCTTTAGTCCTCGTTAATACTTTCCTTTTTCATAGACTATATTTTGGTGCCAACGACTACTTTTTTTCTTTCAACCCTTTAAATTCTACCTTGACGCATACTCTTTTCAAATCATACAACTTATTTTGTCTCTGATGATGAGTGGAGTGTCCACTCAAAATGTTGAACATCTCAAAAAAATCTACACAATTTAACTCTAGAATGATTACATAGCAAGTATGACAAACTATGAAAACACACACCAAGATTAGAATAGATCTTTGAACAAGAAAATAAATCCCTTACTCGATCAATAAAAAAGCATGTAAAAATAAATAAAGAAGTTTTAATAAACCTTAAATGTACAAAGAGAGGTTTTAAACCTTTTGGCATGTGAGATAGCTAAGGAGATAAAGGCTCCATTATAACTCATGTAATACAAGTGTCTACTACAAAATATATGTACAACCATAAATAGGTTATAACTCATGTAATACAAGTGTATACTACAAAATCTATGTACATACATAAATAGGTTCCACTAAACCAAATAGTGTTTACTTTGATTATTTCTAATAACGCAAGTTTTAAACATATTAACAAATATCCATAAATTCTATAAGATAAAAAGGCCTAGTCGAAAGAAAATGAAAGAGCAGAGAGTCGTAGCAAGTTTTTTTCTCATGAGCGCTCTATAGCCAATGCTCAATCAATATAAAGAAATATTCAAACCTCCCTAATGTGTGTTCTCCTTAAGAGGAGATGACCACTAAATATTAACACCAAGAGAAAGGATGAGAAAAAAATATGGTAGGTCCGATGAGAAAGCACAAGTACGCTACGATGATTTGGAGAAACATGAACTGGTCGTAGTAATTCCTACCTATACATAGTGATTGATCCAATAGTCGATGAACCAATTGAACAATAAAAGAACAATTTGTGATGAAAAGGGTAGAAAATGTAGGGCGATTAGTCTACCCACTACAATCAATACCAATCCTTATCCTCAAGGATTGGATTACTTTTGTAAAATAATATAATCAAATCAATATATACAAATAAAAATCTTTTAACAGAAAGCAAGACATTACATTTTTTTAAGATTTTAGAAATAAAACTAAATGTTTGAAAAACAAAAGAATTATCTTACTTGAGAAAGCCAAAAGCAAGAAGACATACAAATTTGTTTTATCTGAAAAGAAGATTTTAGAAAGAAAAAAAAAATTCTAAACAACAATTTAGATGTATTACAAAGAAAACATGTTATATAATGATCAATCAAGAGATTGATTCCTCATTTCAACTTTATTTCACCAAATCAAGTGGTAGGTTCTTTAGTATTATTTGTTTCATGTTTTACAAGATGGATATGATCAATCAAGTAGTAGGTTTTTTAGTATTATTTGTTTCATGTTTTAGAAGATGAATATGATTATATTTTTTTCAGACCAAATCAAGTAGTAGTAGTTGATGTAGTATGATCATCCAATGGTTCCCCTATCTCACATTAATGAAAACTATTGATCTAATGTTTGACTCATCAATATGAAAATATATAATAAAATAAAGGTAGGAGAATATGATTTTAAAGTAAACATTATGATATTATAGACCTATAAAACATGAAACTCAACAAAAAAAAAATGCTTTATAAAGCAATTAGGTGGAAGCCATTCATACACTATCTAAAATTAGTTTCCCCACATTATTTGTTATGGAATAGAATTAGATGGAATTCCTTGAGAAATCAATCACCCAACTAACACGCACCAGAGGAAGAGGTCCATATATCCTCCTCCTTAGGTTCTATCTAAAGGATACTTTTCGGATTAAGAAAGAATGGTTAGACATTTGCTATATATCAAAAGAAGAAATCAGAATGAGGGATAATTATTTGGATAACATTTTTTTTGTTAGTTGATAAAGAAAAAAGGGTTTATAGATATCAATTAAGAGACGTAATCCTCCTATCAACTCAATTAGATCAAATGGAAAGATATCTTCAACATAACTTTTTATTTATTTTTACAAAAATTGATGGTAAAATAAAGGTTGGAGAATATGATTTTAAATTAATGAAGAAAATATTATACACATGAAAGAATAAAAAAAAAGGCCATATTAAAATTTTGTATGAAGAAAATATTATACACACGAAAGAAGAAAAAGAAAGGCCATATTAATTTTTTTTTTTGGAAAGGAACTAGGTGGAAATTATTAACACACTCTCTAAAATTATTTTCCATACTTTCTTTATTATGGAAAAAAATTAAATGGATGTTATTGAAGAATCAATCACAAAACCACTATAATGAGTGGTCTTGATATACTACCCTTAGTTCCTATTGAAAACATACTCTCAAGAGATAACAAGAACACTTATACATTCTCTATACTCGAGTGGAATATTTCAGAAAAAAAAGTTAATTGTTGAACAAAAAAGTGTTGTCTTACTCAATAATGCCAAAAGAGACTATAGATATCAATAGGAGGCAAAATCTTTCTCTTAACTTATTAAACCGATTCAATATACCATTCTTTATTATCATCTTGTAGAAGAAGAACATGATGTTGTTTGTTCAAACACAAACTCAAAAGTAATGTCTTACTAAGAATGCCAAAAGAGACAAGAGATATAAATCTGAGAAAAATCCTTTTCTTACTTGATTAAACCAAATAAACATATGGTTTCTCTATGAAATGAAAATGGCGTGAGAGATATCCAAAACGTGGATAACACTTATTCAAAGATTAGGATGTGATAAAATGGTTGCTTTACAAGTTTCTCCCTCTTACAGTGATATAGATCTACTTCTATGTAAAGAAATAGCTTTGATGTTCAAAGCAAACTTGTTCAGCCTAAGAAAGGAAGCATTTAACAACATATAATTTTGATAAAAAATATTGAAGAAAACAAACGCTAATAAATACACAACATTAATAATAATATTGGATTTTGGAATTTTGAACTAACAACTTTTATAACCAAATTGTAAAAAAATAATTAAAAAATTATTAACTAATTTTTATATATTTTCAATAAATTTATAAAACACAATTTAAGATATAAAAAATTAGAGGATTTTATGAACCATATACAACATTGTTACATAGAAAACATCCGAAAATGTATTAATTAATAAAAATTACCAATCTGTATAAATGTTGGTGGATGGGGGTACTTTGTTACATTTTTTATTTATTTTTAGTATTAGAAAAATTCTTTAGTAGTCATATCTTTTTTTATAGATATCAATGTAGGTGCAAGGCTTTGGATTTGAATTGAGAAAATCTAATAATTCAAAGAAATTGGTCTTCATTTATTTAGAAATATGTTTAGTCATATCAATAATAACTATCTCATAGAAGAGAGGTTAAAGAAAGATAATGTCAATTCGTATGTTTCATAATGAAGAAACATAACTAAATGAAAAACAAAATATAAATCATGTTCTTTAATTTCTACTATAACACTAAGTTCATTTTGTTTAATATATATTTCCAATATATTTGTAAGCATATTGTGCAAAACTAATTGATTTCCTTCTTGTGGATAAATGAATATCTTAAAACTGATTCCAATTACCAATTTACATTAGAAATGAAGATATTCATCTTATTAAGAACCAATATTGTTTCGTATAAATTTTAGCTCAAAGAATTATTCGAAGGAGGCTCAAAAAAGATATATTTTACCTACTATATGTACCGTTCTATTATTGAAATAGTTTCAAATTTATTTTTTTGAATTTATGAACTACACTTTTTTCACTCTTCCCGTTTTTGGTGTTTGCATTGGTAGGAGTTTTCATAGATTAGGATAGGTTCAAGACTAGTATCTGCTCTCCCATCATACAGATTGTATTCACCACTAGAATATGCTTCATCATGCATGTGATAATGATGAACCCGCCATTCGTGGTTTAAATATCTAAGGGACATCAATGTGATTTAATTAGGGAAGAATCAAATCTAACATATATTGTTGTTGTTTTTAAAAGAATCAAATCTAACATATATTGTATTGTTGTTAGCCTCACTGCACTTTTTTCACTCTTCCCGTTGTTGGTGTTTGCATTGGTAAGAGTTTTCATAGATTAGGATAGGTTCAAGACTAGTATATGCTCTCCCATCATACACATTGTATTCACCACTAGAATATGCTTCATCATGCATGTGATAATGATGAACCCGCCATTCGTGGTTTAAATAACGAAGGGATATCAATGTGATTTAATTAGGGAAGAATCAAATCTAACATATATTGTTGTTATATTGTTGTTGTTTTTAAAAGAATCAAATCTAACATATATTGTATTGTTGTTAATATATTGTTGTTATTGTTAAAAGGAGAATTTGTCATCCTTCTACTTAGGTTCAAATTCTACTCATTACATGTAACACAAAAATAATTTTTTTTTATTAAAATTATATACTTTCACAATTTTGGTTTAAGAAATGTTGGTATAATGTTAATAACTTAAGATTGAAAAAAATGAAACTATTGAATATATCTAAAACATTGTTTCAATATTAAACTTTCCAAAATAAATCGATATCTTTCATAATTATGTATGCGATCCTTTTTCCAGATGAGAAATTAACTCGCTGGGAACCCACCCCGATACTTCCCCACATAGTGGATGATATGGGAGTGGAAAAGCAGCAGCCCCAGGGACTCATAGCTAGGCTTGAACCTGTGACCTCTCCCCAAACTGGGAGAGCGTGTCCACATCTTGCCAACTGAGCTATCCCTTGGAACTTATGTATGCGATCCTTACATACATTACAATCCTTAATATGGTAATTTTATGGATTTGAACATATTCAATATTCTACATAATGAATTAATTTAACTAATTCATGTTATTAGTATTTGACAATATCAATTTTCCATGTTAACATGAACTCAAATTAAACAAGACATAATACTTTTAGTATTAAGAGTTTTGATAAACCTATGCTTGAAAAAAAAAAATAGAAAGAAAACATAAAACATAATAATAGAAATTAAACACTTAGTTTAAATATTTACCTTGCAAATATTTAAACTAAGAAAACCAGCAGAGCTCTACCTCTTTCTCTCTCATTGTATTAACTCAATTGTTGACCATACAAATATTACAAATATTCAGGTATTTTATAGTATTCAAGTCCATAATCATTAACCTAGATTATATTATAACCATAATACCTTGACCAATATTATATTATAATGGGATAAAATCATTTTGCTAAAACAATATATAATGGAGCAACAAATTATTCTTTCAGGGCTGTTCACGCAAACCTTGAGATGGGTAGCCTAGTAGTTGCCAATGCCCCCAACCAACGGAGAAGGATCCCCTCAACCCGCTTCATTCAGGGACCAAATCGTAGACCCCCTCGATGATGTGACCTATCTCTACCTGTAAAGAATAGAGCATGTATCCAACTTTCTACCACGTGTTGAGGATTTTGTAGAAAATGTGGGAGAGGATAAGACATTCAGGACTTTGTAGAAAATGTGGGAGAGGATAAGACATTCATATATTTAGGTATTGAATGAACCAATTTCCATTGATTATCTATAATAACATAAACTTTTAGAGCTAACGTATTAATTTTTTTAATTGAATTTGCAGCATTATTTAAGGTATAAACCTTATCCAATAAGAATTCATTCTTCCTTAGCAATGTCTTTAACAAAACGGTATTATACATCAACATGCTTTGTCTCAAAATTAAAAAAAAAAAAAAAATAATCGCTTAAAAAAAATCAAGTTTCACTTGGTTACAACCTATTTTAATTTGTTTTTAAACAAAACAAATACTCAAACAAAATATTTACAATTATTAAAATTCCTTACTTCCATAATTGGATACTATATAATCAACTTTTGTTGTTGGCAATGAAACTATAGATTACCTTTTTGTCTTCTAACTAATTGCTCCACCAAATAGGTTAGAGACATAACCATATGTGAATCTTTTGCAGTTAATATCTCTATCCTAATTTTCAATTCAAATTCTCTATATATATCTCTATGAATTTATTGAGTTTCTTGTTATTATATGTAATATTTTAAAGTTCTACAAAGACATATGCAAATCCTCTTTATAATTATTTAATGTTCCTTTCATAGTTTTGACATATACTTACTAAAAACATCCACTACATTGGGAATTTATTTATTTATTTTGGACATGCCCTCTACCTCTTATTTGTTTATTATATCTTGGAAATTTTTTGTTTCTTATATCTTGGGACATTGATATGCAGTTTTACAATTATGGAAACAAAGAAACTACTTTACATTCCTAGAGATGAAACCTTGTGTAACTTTGTCTCAACCTATTTCAAAAAACTACTTACATTTTACTTTCCTTAAACCTTTGTAATGTTGCCTCAACATATTTCCTTTGATTCAATAGGAGTTTTGAGTTTTCTTCACATCACACCATAGAATTCTAATTTATATTACCATTCACTGCACGTAATAAATACATTCAATAACATTAGCTTCTCCATAACAAAAACCTTGAGTAACATTCACTTGCTTCGTAGGTCCATTCTCCCGTTCACCTCATTGCACATCGTCCTCATGCCTTAAACCACTTGCTCCATATGCGTGTGGTCCATTCTCCCGTTCACCTCATTAGGTTTCCTCCTCGAACATTAATCAATCTTCGTCCTCGATTCTCAGAAACAAATTTTTTTCAACTGTCCTCGTTGTCGTTTATTGAGGGCACATTTTCTAACTTACATGGAGTTCGTCCCATAAACGAAACTATCCTCGCAGTAGGTAATTGAGGACATTTTTCTTACTTACCTCGAGTTCTTTCCATACACGAAACTATCGTCGGAGTCGGTAATCGAGGACATTTTCTAACATACCTCAGTTCTTTCCATACACGAAACTATCCTCGTACTCCGTTATTGAGGACATTTTGCAGTAGTGTAAAAGTTCTTTTTTTAGTTGAATTATGTTAATTTTTTTTGTTTGATTTTTTCCAAAATTTGGTGATGAGTGATGAATGGTTGGATCTGTAGATTTGAATGGTTAAGTTTGTATAATCCTAGTGATCTAGAGTTTTTTAGTAAACTAAATCCATTTCATTCATAAATAAGATTTAAACAACAAAAAATAACGATTTTGTCCAAATTTAAATAGCTAAATTCCAACCAACAAAAAAAACGTTTAGCCAATAGCATTTTTGTAACTTACCTGTGTTCATTCCATACACGAAAACTACATATACTCTCAAATTCTCAATATATAAGACTCCTACCATTCACTACGCGTCGGAGGAGCGCAACAAAATCTTTGAACAGCACCCACTTGCTCTACTAAGGACACATTTTCTTAACCGAAGATCCTTCCATACACGGAAATCCTCTCAGCATATACGATTCGTATCATTGACTACGCGGAGGAAGAGCGAATAAAGACTTTGAATAGCATCCACTTGCTCCATGTGCGTGTCGTCAATTCTCCCGTTCTCCTCCTTGAATATCCTACTGTAGCTTTAATCAATCTTCGCCGTTGATTCTCAACATTTTTTAAATCAATCTTCGTCGTGGATTCTTCAGGACATTTTCTACGGAGTTACATTCATACCTGAAAACTATAATATATATACACACTGCGTGTACGCATGCGATAAGTATTAACGGTTCTTCAAAATATTCAAAATAGGTCAGATGACCATGCTGAGAGAAACATACAACAATGGCGCTCTGCGGGGAGTGTTAACGAACCTTCCAGGGTTCAGATTCTATCCAACGGAAGAGGAGCTGGTGGGGTTCTATCTGAAGAAAACAATCCAAGGAGGCCACCAACTGAACTTCGATAGAATTATACCGACCTTGGACTTGTATCAATATGATCCCTGGGAGTTACCGGGTACGCTTGACCCTCTGCTCCTTACCTGTTTTTAAAGTGAAAATGAATTTTAACAGAATATTAATCCATGCATTTTTATTCTTGAAGGTTTGGCCAATCTTGGGGAGAGAGAATGGTTCTTCTTCGTTCCAAGATACCATAAAACAGGTGCTCGGCCGAATAGATTGACGGTGTCCGGTTACTGGAAAGCTACAGGTTTAGACAGAGCGGTTCGCAACGAGCTGTTTCAGTGCATCGGTTTCAAGAAAAATCGGTGTTTTATAAAGGAAAAAACCCGCGAGGGCAAAAGACAGACTGGATCATGAATGAGTACAGAATGCCAGATATGAGCTCGTCCGCCCCGAACGTGATGAATTGTTATTCTGTTTTCATTTTAAGAATGTGATTTTGAATTAATCACTTTAATATATTATTTATTAATAATAATAATAATCTATTTTTAAGTTCACAGTCAAGCAAGATATTAAATTGGTGTAGGAGATCTCCTTGTTTGTTGGACCCCTTTGTCCAATGATTTGATATCCTACCTTCCTCTGGATTTGAACTTGTGAACTCTTAGGAGGAAACACATGTTCTTAACCATTAGTCCCTATCAGGTTGTAATTCACCGTCGGTAAAGTCTAAGGAGGTATACATACCCTATCCCCTCTTTATTTGAACTTGTGAACTCTTAGGAGGAAACACATGTTTCTTTTAAATGATAATACTATTAAAGTTCTGATATTTACCATTTTTCATTGAAATTCTGTATATAAATATTCTTAAAATTCTAATTTTTTTTTATAGTTTCAATTGTTTTTTAATGAACAGATAAATTTTACCTTAAAAAAAACATCTTAAAAACAATTTGAATTATATATATTTAACCAATCAAATTTATACATCCAACAATTTCTATCAAAATCCTTAAAAAAATAAACTTTTACACATCCACCATTTCTATCAAAACCCTAAAAAAAAATACACATCCAACCATTTACATCAGAACCCTAAAAAAACAAACTTTTAGAATACTTCCTTTTCAATAAATCACCGTCTAAACTTATTTAATATCAAATACTATTTACTAAATCCAAGGTAGTTTTTATTAGTAAAAATAAAGAGTTGTTCTTTTTAAGCGGTTTTGCTTAAGGAATGTATGTTGGCATGTGCAGAAAAAGATAGATCTGGTGTTATGTCGGATATACAGAAAATCTGCTACACAGAAGTCAGTGGAATAGCGAGTAAACCTGATGACGTTAAGAAAGAAGAACCAATTGTTAGTCAGAAGTCGATCGAGCAGCGAGTAAACCCTAAAAAGGAAGGGAAAGGAGAACCTGTTCTTTCAGGTGATGAAGTGAAGTTTCATTCAATCAGCCATAATGTTAGCTGCCAATCAAATCCAATGACAGACGCCAATGTGTTTTCAATGCAATGTCTGAATCATGGAGTACTATTCTCCTCGCTAAGTAAAACGAAGGATGAAGCTAGTGTCTTTTACAGCCGAGAACCGTTAATATTTTGTGAAGAAACTATGGAATTGAAAACGCCTAAAGCCCAGAATCCCCCCTCAGTTAGAGTTGCCTATGTCATCGATGGAGTCTGTTTTTAGCCAACAGATAGGGACACCTTACGCTCTTCTGTCTAGCCCGCCACCATTCCAGATTCCAGTAGAGCAGTATGCCTGGTTCATAAAGGGATGAATACTGTAGATTTGCCACCATTCCAGATTCCAGTAGAGCAGTATACCTGGTTCATAAAGTGATGAATACTGTAGATTCACTGTTCAACTTTTTCGAGTTTGCTTCTCTCGTTGTGTTCAAGGCTTTTATATATACATATGGATTAGATTTTTAAACCTTTTCGATCTTTTTCTATTGATAAAATAAATAAATTAACTAAACTACTTAACTCTTCGTATTAAAATTGAATTGAAGATCTTTTTTTATTGATAAATTAAATAAACTACTTAAATCTTCGTATTAGAATTGAATTGATTTATTATTATATATGTTTATTTTTTTATATATATAAATCTTTATATTAAAATTTTGAGCGTTTTTTGGAATAATGTATTATTATTTTTGCAGAAAAAATAATGTCTTATTATATGTTTTCAATTATGTTTTTGGTTGTTTATGAATATAAATATAATTTTTTACTTAGGTAATTTTAATTGACAAACAATTTATTCTAATCTATTTAGAAAAATGTTTTTTATCTACAAATATTGATAGTTCTCTATAGATAATTATGAGGTTGATTTCAATTTGATAAAATTTAATTTTCTAATGTTTTTAGGTTTTTTATTTATTTCTTTATATAAAACCTTGAATAAGTAATGGTTCCTCATTCTCATATGGGGTGGCACGTAGCAATGAGGTGACATGTAGCAACGAGAGGCCTTTTACCTTACTTTTAAATGGAGGGAGGCCATTACTTCATGTCAAGAAGGGGAGAAAACCTCTCTCGCGTGAGAAGAATGGCAGCCAAAAGGTGTAATTGTAGTGGGAGGCTTGGTACAAGGTTCATGTTGGGCCTTAGCATTTTACTCCTGCTCGGACAAGGTTGGCTCCATTTCACCTTTGCGCTCCATCAACTTGGCCGCTCTAAGCACTGGATGTGTGTCTAGTCGGCTCTTATTGTATTCCCCCTATGCATTATCAACCTTCTTGACCCCACCATGCCATGAAAAAGAGGAAGGTCGCGTCACGATCCTGCCTGGTATAGTTTTGTTGCTAAACAACAGAGGGTGCAGATATTGGAGCACACCTTGTCCATTGCTCAGACTTAGTGACGGGACAAACCCATAATGTCGTCAATGGCATACATTGAGGAGGAGATTCTGGAGGAACCTATCCAGTTTCATAGTGCCAGATAAGTGGCAACCCCCCAGCCATATTCCAACAAACAGAAGCACCCCCATGACTCGACCACGTGGCAGCCAATCATTGGCCCATGTCACCTTGTTGCACGATTAGCCTACCACGTCACCCCGCCATGTGTCATACAGATGCCACGTCAGCCTGTCATGTAGTGTACGGATGCCACATGTCCTGTACGGACTGCCACATGTCAACTTTTCATTGCTCCACTACTCGGCCCAAAAAGTCCAAAAATGAGTGATACACATAAGCCTCTCATGCTGCCACGTTAGCATGACACTTGTCACCCTCTGTGCTTTCCACGTATGATGTACAGATGATGATTTCATCCATATTGATGATGACGTCAGTAGTACAGATGTTGACTCATCCCTGCTGACTGGGATAGGTTGACCAAAACTTTGACCATGAATATATTCAATCCATAACTTCGTTTGATGAGTCATTTGCGCCATTAGAAATATTGTGACGCGTTGTTCGCAATCATACCATTTTAACTGAGTTTTGGGAACTTTGAATTTTTTCCCTTTCTCTATATGTTGAATCCACTCCGAGCATCCTAAGTTGCCTTTATGAGTTCTGAGTTGTTCTTAGTCTTCTCTCAATCCTTTTTGGATCATGCCTTCCCACTGAGATCTTTTTGGGCCACCAAAACATTTCATCAATCAATAGGTAAGTAAGGTAAGAGTCCCCTCACGTTGTCCTTTTCAATCCACTTTGTCTTACTTGGATGCGTGCCCTTTAAGCCTACTCAAAGAGAATCAACATTGCTTGTGTGTGAAGTCCTCATCCTTCTGTACAGGATGATATATTTTTGTAACTCATCCAAGTACTCAGGTGCAAACTTGTCAGTTGAAGGTATTTAAACTTCCTCATCCTAATCCTTGATCATGGGAGGCTCAAAAAGTTTCTAGTTCTCAACGTTCACAAGAGAGTAAATTTGCATATATAGTGGAAGATCTAAACGAAAAGAATTAGTGTCGTTTTTCTACAAGATAGTGAAGGGTCCATATCGGATGGGATTGAGTTTCTTGCCTCCACCCTTCAATCGTTCCTTGTTGATGTGAACCCATACCGAGTCTCCTACCTGGAACTGATGATCAACCTTGTTCTTGTCATGTTGAGCTTTATACTGTGCTTGAATTTTCTCTAACTATTCCCTCACTTCCTGGTGTATCTGCTGGATCCTCTGGATGAACTTGCGGGCTCTGTCCTATGTTCGTTATTCATTCAGATCGACATCTCTCGTGTACATCAATTCCAAAGGAACCTTGGGTAGGTACCCAAAACATGTCTCAAAAGGTGAACTCTGAGTGGTCAAATGTAAAGCTCGGTTATAAGCATGTTGTACATAGGGTATCTATTGATCCGATAACTTAGGATGCTTACTGCAGTAGCCTCGAAGAAAACGTACCATTGTTCTGTTGACCACCTCTATTTGTCTTTTGGTCTATGGATGGAAATAAGTGCTCCTCTTCAATTTGGTGTCCATCATTTTCCACAAGCTAGTCCAAAAATCCCTAGGGAATCGAGTATCTCGATCCGAGAAAATGGATGTGGGTAACCCAAAGTGAACCAAAACATACTGAAA
>ML797936.1:31830-52224 GCA_009831015.1 Picea engelmannii | reverse complement strand
ACTATACAAAATAATTGATTATACTAACATTCTTAAAAAAAAAAAAAAAAATAGCCCCTGGGGGGCAGCTCAATTGGCAAGTGCCGTGATATAGCGTGTTATGTACGATGAGGTTCCAAGTTCAAATCCCCCGACTTACCCGTGCCTGCGGAAGGGGCATACGTATGGCACCTGGAGGTTAGTCATTGTGGTCTTATTCTACATAGTTAATAAATAGAAAATCAGTTACAAAATATCATCAATGGGAGTTGATGTTATTGCAAACATATCGATTTGAGAGATATAGTTGCATACAAATGAAGATAGGATTAAACTATACAACTTTTAAATTTTAAAATTCTAAACTTTTAAATAGGTGTTTGGTAAAAGTTTTATTTTTTTAGTGATTTTTTTTGGAATTAATGGATGTAAATCTAGATAAAATCAATCTAGCTAATCTAGTTAGGTTTGTAATGCTCCCTCCCTAATCTAGGTAATAATTGGAGGTGTGTAATCAATCCTCCCTAATCTAGCTAAAATGGGACGGGTGTTGTTGTAAAGGTAACCTTCCTTGCTAATAAGTCTAGTATTGAGTTTCTCTATCACTTACTTGGTTATCCTAGTGAATAGAACCCGTGTGTGAATTTCTTAGAGTAATGGGATCTGCGCTTAGAATGTATGGCTAGTATTGATGTATTATTTTTTGTTGTTTAAATTTTATTTTTGAATGTATATTATACAAGAATTAGATACTCAAATCTGCAAATCCAATGACTCCTCCCTAAATTTCTGGTAAAATCAATAAAAAAAATCACTAAATAATAATAAAAAATTAGAACATCTAAATTAAAAAATAAAAATATTATATTGTATCTCACAACAATTTAATTTGCTCTAACAAGTCACGCAATTGACACAATTGACACATGTGTACAACTCTTTTAACATAACACGAATTTGCTTATACGGATCTGGAGGTAGGTACGCATGGCATTGACATTGATCACACTTCGACGACCATTCTAAATTTTAAATATAATGTATTTAAGTATAAATTATTAATATTGTATTCGTGACAATAAGTATTCACTGTTTAAAAGTGAGTCGAAATCAATTTCAAGTCCTCTCTACAAAGTCACATGGACGTTTTTTTATTCAAAGAAGTTAATCAAAATCAATTTCAAAATGGTTTTTTAGTTGTTAATGATATTGAATTACTTTTTAAATATATAAACATTTAATTTGGATTTTAAAATTAAAAAAAATAAATTTAACATTTATATTTTAAAATTTTGTTTATATATTTTTAAGACTAAACTACCATTCAATACTTATTAGCTAAGTTACCATACAACACTTATTTACCATAAACTGAAAAAATTGTTAACCATTCTATCCACTTAATATAAGAGACTATTTGATAATGAGAATTTCTTTGTAATCTTTTCATTAGGAATATAATAAATTATTTATATAAATTTATTACTAATAATACGATTTTTATTTTTATTTTTTTATTTTTATTTTTCATGAATAATTTATTTATTATGTATAAACTTTATTTATTTTACATTATAAGTTTGGTTTTTTATATCAATTTAAATATTTAATAAATTTTAGGTTAATATTAATCTAGATTAATTAGTTTATTTATTATAATCTAAATATTAGATATCAAAGTGGTAATACAGTTTTTTAATGTGAGTTTGGGTTCAATCGAGTAAGTAAACAAATTTTTTTATACTAAAATTAATAAAATAATGACAATATTACTTAGATTGGATTATTATTTCTTATCGCAACTTGGTAAGACATGTTTGATTCTCATTTCTTTTTTCACATAATATATAGGTATCCTCTATGTTTTTTAATTTGAAAAAATTATAATCTAAAAATAAAAGTTTATAAAAAGAATTTATAAATTTATTTTATTTTATTAACTTCATAAATATTGTATTGAAAATAAACTAATTGTGAAATCTATTTTAAAAAATAATGATACTTAATTAGATATTTATTAAAATCATTGTTTTTTAATTTGAAAAAATTATAATCTAAAAATAAAAGTTTATAAAAAGAATTTATAAATTTATTTTATTTTATTAACTTCACAAATATTGTATTGAAAATAAAATAATTGTGAAACCTATTTCAAAGAATAATGGTACTTAATTAGATATTTTTTGAAATCATTGTTCTCTTTGTGAACGATTCATATAAAGTAATAATTAGCATACAACTATGATCCATTATATATTGAATACTATTTAAAAACTTATGTGCAAACACAATAATTTGGGGTAAAACATTTTAATAAGTACTTATGTTCCTGTTTTTCACTTTTCAATGTGTCTTAAGTTCATGGTTAAGATAAAATTATGACAATTTATTTATAATGATTTAAAAATTAAAATGAGAGAGTAGAGGAAAATACACAAATAATGAATTTATCCTATAAAGGTTCACACTCTCTCATATTAATTTCACACCTCCCATACATTTATAGCTTGAAACCCTGGAACATAATTTGAACAAACCCCCAAATTTGTGGATCTCGAAACCACTCATACACCAAACATAAACAATCACACAACAACCTATAACTAATTTCGACATTATTCGAACACCCTCCTTTAATGGAGAAATTGGTTAATGTAAATTCCGTACATAACATGCCTGCTTGTCTAAGTCTTACCTAGGCTTACATCATTACTGAGGACAATTCAAACATAACCTAAAATTTGTTTCAACTCCTTATGGGAGTGAGTTTTTCTTTCCTCCTTTTCTAGATTCTGAAACCTCTAGGCATTTTCAATTTAAGCCTTACTGTTTTGCTGAAAATTCCATGTTTCAACTTCTTATCTATCATCTTTTTGTTGGTGTTTGTTATCAATATGAAAATTATTTCATATTGTTCATGCTTGTCCTCTTTAATTTTTTCTTCTTCGAAAAACCATTTGTATGTGAGTTGTTGCCATATACCATTCTTAGTTGTTCTCCTCACCATTGAAATTTTGATCATCACTTTGTTGCAACATAAGTTCATAAAAGAACTTAATTTCTTCTCGGCTCCACTTCATAAAAAATTCTTCAATTTCATCTTCTTCTTGTCCAATACCCATTGGGTTTTCATCATAAATTGACTCGATTTCTGTATTTTTAATGCAACATTATTCTTCTTCAATGACCATGAAATCGTCATTGTAATCTGGTTTTTTAATCCATTTTTTAATGAATTTAATCTTTGCATCATAATCCATTGTTTGTGTGTATTCATCACAATATGACTTTTCAAGCCATTTTTCAATAAATTTTAATTCATCATCATCATTCTCTGACACTTTGAATGAGTGCATGACTTCATGTTCTTCATCTACATATTTAGCCTCCATAGTGAGGCCTTCTTCTTCATCATATTATTTAGCAATAAGGCCTATTGGATCTTCTTGTTTAACATCCACTTGGCTATTGTTCAAAGTAGGATTTCTTTTCCATTCAACAAATCATCAATAACAATTTTAAATTTCATAATTTGTAGCCAATCTTCTTCTAAACAATTTTCTTTATCAAAAAAACATGTTCTCATCATCATATATTATCTTAATGGTAGTTTCTTCACCATCAACTTCAGAATTTTCCTCAGACACAATCTTTCCTCTATACTTCATTTCTAGAATATCCCATAACATTTTTGCATTGTCTATATGACCAAATTCATATAAAATAGGAGACAAAATACTTGTATCCAATGTTGTGCTGATAATATACAATCCTATTTTATCTTTTCTCTTATCATGGGAATTGACCAAACCATCTTAAACCAACCAATTTCCATAAATCTATTGAACCAATTAAACCTTCCAATTTAATTCTCCAAAGCTTAAAATTATTACATGAGAAGGATTACTTTATCCAAAGTTATGCGGATAATATATAATCCTATTTTATCTTTTCTCTTATCAGAGGAATTGACCAAACCATATTGAACCAATTTCCATAAATCTATTGAACCAATTAAACATTCTATTTTAATTGTCCAAAGCTTAAAATTATTACTTGAGAAGGATGGTAAAAATGAAATTAATCTTTTCCATATTTCACATATTTCTTCATGTTCTTCATCGACTTGGTCCACTTTTGCATTCCTATACTCAAGCATGGGTTATTCATCTTCTATTAAAAACACTCGATATTGTTCTGTGAAATATGATTTCTTTCCCGGATAATTCTTTCTCCTCATCTTTTTTAGCTCTCTCCAGAGCTGTTTAATTATTCTTTGCTAACCCATGACAACTTCACTTTCCACTCGATGCAATCATGGCTATTACTATCTCTGAACGTTCTCCACAATGGAAGATTGCTAGACATATCAATGGCATCAATACAATACTCATGGCTATTACTATGTCTGAACCTTCTCCACAATGGAAGATTGCTAGACATATCAATGGCATCGATACAATACAAACTAGCTTTTCACACAATGACTTAGTGGATACTCCAAATTGTCTGAACCTTCTCCACAATGGAAGATTGATAGACATATCAATGGCATCAATAAAATACAAACTGGATTTTCACACGATGACTTAGTGCTTTCTCCAAATTCTTGTTGGTTCTCACCAATCGTAGCTCCTCCAATGGAGGATGGTAACAATCAAGAATGGTGGCGATCATAACAATGGAAATCAAATCGACTTCTTTTAAACAACAAGTGGAAGACTTAATTAAATAGCAGCGAATTCACTATCTATGTTATGGCACCGATAGGAACTATGGCTAAACACTGATCGTTTGCAAATCTCTAAGCAGCTCCACAGTACACTATGCGCTTCACAGCACAATAATCTTTACAATAAAATTAACATCATATCTTAGGAGCCACACCATACAGCCGGCTCCTCAATGATTGGAGGCTAATCCTCCTTCAAAAATCTTACGCACAACATGCCCTCTGTGCAGACAACAAACAACTAATACAGTGGCAACTCAACACACCCGTCGCACAACTACTCAGTGTAGTAGCTCCCTGATATGATCAACGATCTACAAAAACAGTCGATCCGCGGGCTTCTCTGTTGGCACTGATCCTTTTATGCAAGATCCTTCTCTTTCAATCATCAAACATATGCAGAAAGAAGGTTCCTCTTCGGGATTTGAACCTCGATGCAGAAATAGAACACGCTAACGACAAACAGATTACACCAGAGTACAACTGTTTGCACACACAACAGTATGTGGGTCACATTTTTCTCTACAACTTATTCTCAAACAGATCACGCGGATCACAACTGCTACAACCTCGAGCTCTAAGTGCCTTCACTCTTTCACACAAGTCACAATGGAAAACACTGAATTACCCAATATTTAGATACACTCTCACACAAGTACACTGAATTACCCAATATTTAGATACACTTTCACACAAGTCACAATGGAAAACACTGAATTACCCAATATTTAGATACATTTGGACTTAGAGTTCATAGTTTGTCATCATATCTAACTTATTCCAAATAGATCAACCACACACACCAACAATGAAACCACAAGAGCTCACATTCTATTGAATTAAGCTCACACCCCACATACATTTATACCCTGAAACCCAATTCAAAAATTTTGTTTGAACAAACACCGTAAACGTGTGGATTTGGAAACCACTCATACACCAAACATAAACAACCACACATAAACCTATAACCAATTTTGACATTATTCCAACATTAAATAAAACTAGCATAGCAGCTAAATAGGAATATTCCAGCCATATTTAATCATGTCCATAAAAAACTTATTAAGCACTAAAGCTCTATTAAATCTGCCCATTGTCAATAGGTGTACGCCTTTCTACGTAACAAATAAGATAAATACTTTAGTACATTTTTATTTTATTTTATTACATTTTAATAAGAACATTATTTTAATAAGTGCACCTAAAACCACGAAAAAATTGCTATGTAGAAAACTTGTTGCCTCTTAAAAAAATCCAAAAACCATTTCTTGTTGCGTGTTAAAAAAAATCGAAAAACCTTTTTTGATATAAAATAAAATAAATTCTCATTTTATATGTAATATAGAAATGCATTTTTATTTTAAGTGAAACATTTTTGTAAAGCATTTGTCAAATTTTGTGGTAGATTATTCATTTGTATAGTACAAACTATATAATGTTTCATATTTATTTTTTAAATAATAATAATAATAATATATTTTTAAGGTTACGGTGAAATTATACATTAGATTAATGTATAAAACACTAAATAAATATAAAATAATTAACAACAACAATAAGATAATTATATAAAATTCAATATATTATTTACAAATTCTCTAAAAAAAAAATAAAATTATAATTTTAAATTATTAAATCATAGAGAAGCATGCATTTTACACTTTTAATTTTTCAGCATCTAGACTATAGAGCACAATTTCACAATAGCCATACACCTTAAAAGGCCTGTCAATCTGAAAATCAATTCAACCAAACCTTACCTTGCATAACTACGAATGAATTCAGTAACCAAACCTTACCTTGCATAACTACGAATGAATTCAGTGGGTTGGAATATGGAATAACTCCAGAAAATGTATTATTAACAAACGATGGTGGTAGAAGGTTGTATGTTGATGAACCTTATCTATTAAACAACATACTTCCAAGCCCTATAATATTTATAATATTCAAGAAAGAATGGATGGATCAAAGTTTTTTTATTTTTCAAATGCTTTTCAAGGCTCACACTTAGGAAGTGCTAGATCAACATGGAATATAACAAGGGAAGAAAATGGAACTATTTAAGTTATTCATTTTAATGGAAAATGAATACACCAAAAAAAAAATGATTTGTATTAAAAAAAACACATTTAATTGTTTATTTTCAATTTACATAAAAACAACAAAGAAATATTTGAAATACAATAAATTTCCTTAGGTTAATGTATATATTTTATGAAATCCATGTGAGTAATGAATTTCATTATGATAACCTATGGTTTATAATTATATAATGTAAGATTTGTATCTTATGAGCTCATGTTATTGACTTATTCTTTGAGGATACTTGCGTGCGAGTGATCTGGTTATAGTACATGGTTATATATTTCACTTATGTATCTTTATAATGATCTTGATGGTTATGATTTGATGTTATTGATATATGCATATTGTGAGATGTTATTGACGAGTTTTCCTCAGTGTGCAAGGCATTAACAGAGTGTGCATGTCGATGGCATCAATGAACATCCTTGAACTTCTGATTGAGTCAGGGAGTGGATTGTATTTGTTTGAGCATTTCATTTATCCATATGTGACATATGATCGATTATAAAAAGATTTTATATATGGATCATTGACAGTGTTTTGGTAGATTTTATATATGGATGATTGACAGTTTTTTGGTGATGGATGCATAATTACTTGTGCAACCTAAGAAAATAATGACAAGTGTGACGGGGAAATAATTCTAAATTACTTAAATTAAAAAACGAATTAATTGTGGAGGGGGGATTTTGTTATGGGGAAATTGTATAAAAAAAATGGCGGAGACGAGAAATGGATCACGCTCGTTATGGGTAAAGTTATGCTACAAAAATTTGACTAGTTTTACTTGTGAGAGTTGGGATGCCCAGCTTGAGAGAGAGTGGTGGCTCTATCTTGTGAGGTGAGCTTGGTGCTAGAGTATTTTTCTGGTTTTCTGTGTGGCCCCTTTGCGACTCGAGGGGCTAAGGGGGAAGAAGAGTACCCCTAGCATTGGATGGGAGGTACGGGTGAAGTCTCAGATATTAGCGAGAAAGAATTAGTACAGAGCCCCATTGTTGAAAGACTTCTTCAACAATTCATTTGGTTACGGTATTTATTGTTTATTAAACTATATCTTCTTATGTAAATTTGTGTATTGGAGTGATATTTTTTAAGTTATATCATTAGCTCGTAATTTATTTTAGGGGAAAATTCGTGTAAACGGTTAGCCCATATTTTTAGGAGGGACAGAGGAAAAAAAATTATATTTCGCCTCTAAAATTTGGAGGGACAACCTTCCATTAGCCAAATTTCTAGAAGTATGGAAATTTTTTATAGCATCCTCGCCCTGCCATTTGGTAAAATCAGGGTTTATGGTTTAATTCGCCTCAATTTTGTGGTATGGGCACTAGGTAGCTACAATCTTCCCTATGCCCTATTTCCAAATAACAAGGATATTTCTGAGAGCATTTTGGCCCTCCCACCTGGTATAAATTATATGGGATCTGCTCATATATGCATTCCCTAGTTTACATCTTCGTGCTTATTTGAATTTCCCCTTTTATCCTTATTGATGGTAGTTTCAAAACATTGGATAGTTTATAGGTCATACCAGTGTGCCAAGTCAATGGAATATATCAAGGTATGGTATTCAAATATTTCAAACCTCCACTTATAAATTCAACACTTCATCACAACATTTAAACCATCATACGTATCCTCCCATGCATAAAGTTTAGTAGACATGCAACCTTCATCCAACATGTGTATCACTCAATCTCTCAAATCCATTCACCTCATATAAAAAATCCATCCATTTCATACATTTTCGACTATTACTAGTCATTACCATCCACTATCATACTAAAAAAACACTAAAAATCCAAAATGGTGCACTAAAATCACATAGCTATAAGAAGCATGCAATTTGCATTGCTATATCAGGCTACATGTCATGGAATCTATTAACAATTTATCAGTCAGTAAGGTAGGGAAGATGTTATCCACAAGGGTGTTGTAGACCTACACGATATGAGATTGCTAAAAGTAGGTTATTTAAAGCTTGACATCTTCGCAACCAAGGTAAATCTAAATCTAGTGAGGTATCTTATGAATAAGGTCCTATAGAGTGTTCTAGAGGCATAGGACCAGAACCAAGACTTCCATTATGGGATTTTTCTACTAATGGTTACCTTCTCATAGTGGGTAAAACCAGTAGACATTGAACTTTTGATGGGATCTTGAGTCTAAGTTTGTTTCAACCAAGCATGAATCCCTAACCTAGTCAACATACTCTATAACCAAGGTTGGCATTGACACTATATTTTAAATCTATTACTAGGCTAGGAGGGTCCTAAGTTGATCCTCTACCATGGACATGCTTTGCTAAAAATATTTCATGAGATATGGCACACTATGCCAAATAGCAAACAAGATCTTATGTTCCTGAACAAGATTCTAAAACAAAGCACTGATGGTATGGAACACTAAAACATAGAAATCATCCAAAGCATTAGAAGGGTCATAAAACAATTTTTGAATAGTCCGCAACATGCAAATTTATATTCCCTACTCTCTTATCCAAAATTATTATATCCTAGGCTTGTACGAGTACTATAAACGAATTGTACAATTACAATACGAATTCAACATTAATATGTAGCTTGAGTTAGCACCATGGAACATGACATAATAGTCCTCCTAACTAATGAGGCATTACCAACCAAGATCAAATAAACAAAAAGGTGCCAAAACAATCATCCATACAAGAAAAATCACTCGGGTCAACTTCAAAATGACAGCTATAGGCATACCTACAACATTACAAGTTTTTATCCTTAATGATGGTAGTTTCAAAACATTGGATAGTTTATAGGTCATCACAACTATGAAATATAGTATGAACAACCAAATTGAATTGAGGGACAAGTGGAAATTGAAATGTCCATGGAAATGTGTTTAACTCACTACATGCCCTTTATACTCTTGCAATTTATCAACATACTTGAGGCTTTAATGGAGGGAGGAACAAGCTTGGTTATAGTGCCCTCCCAGCTTAGTAATAACTTTCAAATGGAGCATCAAATCTGCTAAAGGTTATTTCAATTCAAAGAGTTTGATTTTGAAGTGATAGTAAAGCCAAGGAAGTAAAATGTGGGCACAATCATTATTCCCAGATACATAATAGATAAACCACGGGGAAAATTCATGAACTACCCGATGTCATCTCTTTCATGTGGAATTAATATCAAACTTCTTTGCAGAGCTCATTGAATTCCCCAATTCAATTTTAGCACCTAAGGATTATGATTAGTGTTGGCAAAGGAATCTAGTGGTACATGTGATGAATTATCGCTTGATAACAGGGAAGTTGTATAAATTGGTGATGGATGGGATTCTAAGCAGATTCATGATGGATTATTTGTGGATGATGGTATTACACAAAGCCACCATGAGAAAAATGCCACCATGTACAATACCAATTGAGTCAAGGGCATGATGGTCCATGAATCTAAAAGTTGAGGAAGGAGAAGACCCCCATTCTATAGGTACAAGAATCAATTTACCTAGACGAGGTACTCAACCTATGGGGGGATGTTAGCAAGGATGAGAATTTGAAATGATATGTGGAGTAGTTGCAATTGATGGATTATGATATCCATGACCTCGCCTTGTTCCTTGAATTTTCCCTAGAAAAATACTTCTAATGAACCCCAAATTTTCAAAAAATAAAAGAAAAATTGATAAGTGCATTAATACTTCTTTACTCCGCTATACTTAATCGTATAAAACTGAAATCATTGCTATAGGAACATGAAGCCTAGTTAAATGTAGTTACAAGCGAATTTCCTCTTATCGAACTAATCCGGTACCTGTCATATCAATTTTTTCTAACATATTAGAGTTTAAAACTACTGAGAGAAGTGAAATCTGATTGTTTTACAAGTCCATAGTAATTTTATCCTAGCAGGCTTCTTCCTTTGTAACGGAAAAAGTACTTGTCAAAAAAATTTATCTTTTATATAGGCCGTAATACTTCCCACGAAATCCAAAATGTGGGTACATAACAAGTCCCATACCATAAGTTCCCTTAATCAAACTCTTATCACACATGTATCGATTAAAGTTGGAGTTGTAGTTGGGTCCATACAACCCTTACCCTCTGTCTATGAAGATATATAGTACAATTTAATATATTTATAACCATATTAGGCAACGAATTTGTCCTTCCACTTATAATATATAAGTCGTTATATATTTTCCCGAAGTAAATAACAATACACCCATATATCAGGTTGCATATGTATCTACTTATACCACTTTTCCCTTATTGTATGCGCATTCAAATAATATTCATACGTTGTTCATGTTGGTCGTGTTCTCAATACTTTAATTATATTAGTTATACGACTCAATTCATCTTATATGTAACAGAAGGGGTTGTTCTTGCGTGTCAGTTTCAAACATTTAAGGGGGGATGGTGCTTAGCTTCATGGAAAATTAAATCAACCCCTAAAGAAATATCAACCATTCTTCATGCAAATTAGCCAACTACTTTCTTTCCACTATTTACACTTACCAAGTCCTCTATCAATGGTGATTAGAGGATTTTACCTAAAACCTAAGCTCAAGGGAGATGGATATATTTAAGTCCATAAACAATAGGCTATTTGTAATACATATATTTTTTTATGTCTATCCTTACCATAGTGTATCCTTCTGACTTAAACAAATGTTTTTGTAATATGTATATACACCATCATAAATTATGCTTTCGTTCTCACAAGTAAGGCATACTATGGAGAGCGTAACAATGTATGAACAACCATAAACTCTGAAGTGACAAATCAATTCCCTCGGTACAGGTAGAAAATACTTAAAGGACGAAACAATATCTATATGTATGAAAGAAATAAGGCTTAACGTAAATGCACCGATGTATGGAAACCTATTACCTACTCTTGGTTAATTACCATACCACCTAGAACTAGCCCTCAATCCAACTCCTAATTCGAGATTGACCTGTCCGAGATGAGGCGCTGAATCCCAACTACGATTTGGATCAAAGGAATTGACATGCAACTAGAGTTGAAAAAGAAACGATGTTACAGTTATCTTGGGTTGAGATAAATACGACTATCATCGCATAAAATCCCTGCCACCAACATTCATGGAATTTGTAACTTGTCCCCTTGGGGCCAACGGTTGCATTAAAAGACCCAATTGAAAGCTTTCCACATTGTCTCGATCACATGGGCAACGTACAACACTGCACTAACCCACTAAGCTTTCCCTACAGAGAAGGTTTTCCAAATCTATTGCTTCACTCGCCTTTTGTCTTTGTATAATTGTTTCTCTTTGGTTGCGGTGATAACCCTATGTCTCAGTTTTTCTCACAACAAATATGATTAACATCTTTCCGGAATCCTGTTCGCTTTGGTAGGAGAAATCATGGTGGATTGTATCCACCAAATACAACTACCATCTTGGTAAAAATCCCTTGATCATTTAAATAAATCCCCGATTTCTTTAAGATAAAACTCATAGTAAATTATTCTTCGCGACTGGTTGTCTTCCATGGATCGGTTCTAGTGTTTTCGTAATAGTGTTCCATATGGAGCCATATTAGGGTTTATTTGGTTTCAATCCCTTTTTTTGCATCGTTGCTTTAAGACTCTGTATTCTAAAAAGTCTTGTGTTTTATTAGTTGCTTACCCGAATTCCTCGAAAGTTTATGGTTTAGGTAAAATATCATGAGTTATATCCTTGAACCCGAAAGTTTCCCAGTGACCATGGCCAGGCTTTCTATCGAAAGCGGTTTTTTCTAGGGAAAAAGCCTTTTGGTTACATGGTTCCCTATCCATTCGAAAATGGGTTTCCACTGGTGTGAGGAAGGTCTCCGCGCCTTTCAGGGTAGTTTAGGTATACTTGTATCGGTGACTCTGTAAGCAACTTAAAGGAGTCTTTGGTATGCCATTTTTCTTTTTTTGTTTTCTCTCTCTGTTGAAGTCTTACTCTTAGAAACTGAAATGATCTTATTGCTTGAGTATGCCGATACGTTTGGTATTTTCTACGGTTCCCATGTCCAAACAAAAGCATAGTAAAGAAAGTTAAGGAGTGTGTGAGACAAAACCTTCGTTACATAGTGAGTCCTAAATCCCTAGCATGACTATTTGCATTTGTCTCTTCCCCAGTTGTGATAATACCTCTAAAATTTGCCGTGCCTATTTTCCCTATTCTATTAAGTGGTTGTAATGGTATGAACGCCATTTATATTTCTCATGGTTTAGTTTTTCTTCAACAGGGTCTGATTAAAATCCAGAAAGAACTCGTAAACTTAATCTATAGTCAACTGTATATACTTCGTTATTTTGTTTGATTATATTATGATTGTTTTCTTTATGCCTGTTTACTACAATTTTGGTTCCTGACACTAATGATGGGCCCTTTTAACTAATTTTGGTTATTTTCTCGATGTCTAAAAACTAAAGAGATTTATCCTACAACTAACCCTTTCAAAAAATTTAACAAACAACACAATTCATCCAGATTAAACATATGCATCCTATCACTAGAAAAAACATATACATACTATCAGTCCAAAATTTAAATAGCATTTTCCCATAGGAAAGAGTAGATAGCCTATCTGAAATGGTTTTCCGAACAATGAATGGAACAACCATGTTCCTCCCAACCTTAGAATAGGGCATCCAATTCACTTGTCTTGTTCACCCCCTAGCCTGACCATGAATCCATGAGGGCTAACTCAGAACTCCTCCTCAACAAATGTCTTTTTCTTTCAATAGTCTTCTCCTTGCCTCACACTCAGCAAGTAGTGTTCATAACAACAAGAGGTAATTCCCCTTCCCAGCATACTTGGTAGCGTCCTGCCTCCTCACATATGCTATTTATCAATTTGCCTAGGTCTTTTTCCCTCCCTTGGGAGTTTTTGCAGCTTTCTAAATCCCTCATTTTCAGGGGCTGCCAATGGCCAAATCACTGATTTTCCACTGGTAACAATCAGCCTAGAGGTAGTTCCGACATGTTCCCCACTCATGGAGTCATGGTCAGCTAATTTTAACATGGATGTTCCATTTGTCCTCCTGCAATCAATATAAAATATTCTGCTTTTATACAAGTGTCATAGTCAAATAGTTAGTTGATTCAAATCATATCTCTGCCCAACAGTCATAATAATTAATTACAATTATCAAATTCGAAATTCGAAATTTCCATAAATGGAAAAAAAATTCCAAATTCGAATTTACTAAAAACAGAATAAATTTCCAGCAAATTTAAATTTCAAAAATATTTTATTTTTTTGGGGATGTCACATCCTTTCCCCCTTCAGTAAAACACGGTCCTCAATGTTCGTTCCTTTCTTGGAACAGGATTGGATGATATTTCCGCAAATCTCCCTCCAACTCCCAAGTGGCCACCCTATGGCTAAAGTGCTTCTATTTCACTTTACCTCGGTGATGACTTTTGTCCCGAATTATTGTTTCTCTCTAGTCCAAAATGCGCAGAGGTTCTGATTGGAACTCACCTTCTCATTCCATTTGCAACAAATTCCAATCAATCATATGAGTCAGGTTATGAGCATAATTCTTCAACAAAGAACATGAAATACATTATGAAATTTTTAGTTTGGCAGGACGTGCAAGTTGATATGTCACGGGTCCAATTTGAGCTAAGACCTCGAAGGACCTCAAAAACTGGGTGCCAACTTGGCACAGTTCCCTAGCTTTAGCAAACTTCTTCTGGTCTTGACTTTTGAAGTAGACGTGATCTCTCATCTTAGCTGAAGTTGGTGACCATTGGTGTATGAAAAGTCCACCATGTGTAGGGAGCCTTCCCAATTGCTTGGTTTGTTCTCACGTACATGCGTATGATTTGGTTTGTTCGTTCATCTTACCCACCCGTTTGTGGATGATAACTTGCATAAGTTTATCGATTACCACCATAATAAAATCATTCTGTTTCTGATTTTTTTGGCCAACCTGTAATAAAGTCCAACAATGTAGTCTCCCATTTCCATTCTGGTACCGGTAAGAGCTGTAATAGGCTGGTTGGATGCTAGTGTTTGGCTTTTACCTGCTGAAAATTTTGAAACTTAGCTAAGTAATCTATTGTTCCACCCTTCCTATTAGGAAAAAAAAATAATTTCCTAAGTGTTGTTACCATTTTCTGGTACCCTAGCTCACCAGGATATGTTTTCTTATGCACTTCATTAAAATTGTTAATTTTAATTCTGTCGAATCTGGTAATTAAAGTCTATTTTTAAATTGTGGTAGACCATTTTTGTCGATACTCATATTTGTTTTGTCTATGTTTCCTATAGTGGTTTGTAATTTTTCCACTGTTTGAGTGTGAGTTTCATTGTTATTGCTTGCAATCTTTATCCTTTATTCAAGATCACTTTCTTCCCTACTGATGTTTATTTCAAGCAACCCAGTAACTCTTCTGCTCAAAGCGTCAGCTACTTTATTTTATTTTTCCACTGGTATGTCTTACGACAAAGTCAAATTTGTAGTGTCCATATCTGGCTCAAAAAGTTGTTTTTCTTATGTCCTTATCTTTTATCCTAAGTTGGAGATACTCAGATCGTAAATCCAACTTCGAAAAATCTTTGCCCCACCTACTTGATTGAACATATCATTTATATGAGGTAAGGGGTACTTGTTATTAATAGTCATTTTGTTTAATTGTTCATAATCAATACAGAGTCTTAGAATGTCATCTTTCTTTTCACAAAGAGGGTTGGTGTTCCTCATGGTGAAACACTGGGTCTAATATAGTCTTTGTCCAATAATTACTATAGTCGATTTTTTATTTTTTTTTGTTCTGTCGATTTCGACAACTCATTCGGTAAGGTGCTTTAGAGATAGGAGTTGAACAAGGTGACGGTCGATAGAACACTTTATCTCCCTTCTAGGGGGGTAATTCAGGTATTTCATTAAAAACACATCTCTGAAATCACGTGGGACACCAAGGTCTTCCAAATTGGGTTTATCTTGTTTTTCTAATAGGTTAGTTACTTGATTTTCGTAAACTTGATGACCCTTTCTCATGCATTTACTTGAATTGCATTGTTGAAACTTGTCTAACTGATATTTTTTTTTGTATACCTTGGGTTGTCCTAGTAGTGTCTTTTCGTCTTTATACTTAAGTGTTTGTGCATAAAAATCTAGTACTACTTTGAGCCTTTCTATCCAATCCATTCCGAAAATCACATCATAAGATCCTAGTAATAGAATGTTCAGATTTGTTCTTATGTCTTGACCATCTAAGGTGAACTCATAATCATAAATAAAGTCAACCACTTTTCTTTTCGTTCATGTTGCTAGTTGTACCATCCATGATTTTGTGTGTCCCATTTTATTGAGTTTATTTTACTCTACCACACCATGAGTGATATAACTTAACGTAACTCCAGGATCAATTAAAACATAAATTCGAGTGTTATTGATTTTACCTTCAATTTCCACCAGAGGGGACTGATAGTCAGCTTGTCGACCATCCTAAATTTATCGTCTCCTTGTGTGTTTGGATTGTTGGAGTGAAAGTATTTCCTTGGAAGGATTTTTTCTACGTTCCTTGGAAGGATTTTTTCTACGTTCCGATAAGAAGCTTAGGAACGCTAAATTTTCAATTTGTCCCCCGGATACAAGGTACAAATCTTAGTAATTCTAGGAATTTGTTTATCAAATATTCCATATCCATTTGACCCACTCGTAACTTATTAAATTCTTACTTTTTTTTTTTTCCTCAGATGAGATATCCCCTCTTTCTTCTTCAGAACCATAATTCATGGAGGCCCTTTTACTGAACTCTTCTTCTTGGTTATCATCCTTTGGGGGTTTCTTTGTCACTATATTTTGCAACAAGACTTCATTTATTTCCTTCTGTTCTTGTTGTGTCTTCTTCAATTTCTCATTGTCTTCTTTGAGAACCTTCAACTCAAAAATGACATTCCTCATTGTTTCCAAAACTTAAGTAAGTGGAATTCCGTCTCTATTCTATCTTGGATATTTAGGAGGTCTTTGTTCAGGATTCCCATCCATTTTGATTTCTACATCATCCTGTGCTTCCATGATTAATACAAAACATAAAAGAATTTTTTGTTCGTAACATTCAAGGTTTGTTAGTTTTATTTAGATAGAAATATGTGTTGACCAATTAATTTGGCCATGTTCAAGGTCCAAGTGTTGTAACCTTTGCTCTGATACCATATGTAATGAACCCCAAATTTTCCAAAAAAAATAAAAAAATTGATAGGTGCATTAATACTTCTTTACTCCGCTATACTTAATCGTATAAAACTGAAATCGTTGCTATCGGAACACGAATCCTAGTCAAACGTAGTTACAAGTGAATTTTCGTTTATCGAACTAATCTGGTACCTGTCATATCAACTTTTTCTAACATATTAGAGTTTAAAACTACTGAGAGGAGAAGTGAAATCTGATTGTTTTACAAGTCCATAGTAATTTTATCCTAGCATGATTCTTCCTTTGTAACGGAAAAAGTACTTGTCAAAAAACTTTATCTTTTATACAGGCCTTAATACTTCCAACTAAATCCAACATGTGGGTACATAACAAGTCCCATACCATAAGTTCCCTTAACCAAACTCTTATCACCCATGTATCGATTAAAGTTGGAGTTGTAGTTGGGTCCATACAACCCTTACCCTATGTCTATGAAGATATATAGTACAGTGTAATATATTTATAACCATACTAGGCAACAAATTTTTCCTTTCACTTATAATATATAAGTCATTATATATTTGCCTAAAGCAAATAACAATACACCCATATATCAGGTTTTATATGTATCTACTTATACCACTTTTCCCTTACTGTATGCACATTCAAATAATATTCATACATTGGTTATGTTGGTCGGGTTCTCAATACTTTAATTATATTAGTTATACAATCCAGTTCATCTTAGATGTAAGAGAAAGGGTTGTTCTTGCATGTCAATTTCAAACATTTAAGGGGGGATGGAGCTTAGCTTCATGGCAACTTAAATCAACCCCTAAATAAATATCAACCATTCTTCATGCAAATTAGCCAACTACTTTCTTTCCACTATTTACACTTACCAAGTCCTCTATCAATGGTGATTAGAGGATTTTATCTAAAACCTAAACTCAAAGGAGATGGATATATTTAAGTCCATAAAAAATAGGATATTTGTAATATATATATATATATTTATGTCTATCCTTACCATAGTCTATCATTCTGACTTAAACAAACGTTTTTGTAATAGGTATATAGACCATCATAAAATACGCTTTCGTTCTCGCAAGTAAGGCATACTATGGAGAGGGTAACAACATATGAACAACCTTAAATTATGAGGTGACAAATCAATTCCCTCAGTACATGTAGTAGATACTTAAAGGACAAAATAATATATGTACGTATGAGAGAGATAAGGCTTAACATAAATGCGTTGATGGATGGAAACATGTTACCTACTCTTGGTTAATTACCATACCGCCTAGAACTAGCCCTCAATCCAACTCCTAATTTGAGGTTGACCTGTTCAAGATGAGGCATTAAATCCCAACTATGATTTGGATCAAAGGAATTGACATGCAACTAGAGTTGAAAAAGAAACGATGTTATAGTTGTCTCGGGTTGAGATAAATACGACTATCATTGCATAAAAGCCCTGCCACCAACATTCATGGTGTTTGTAACTTGCCCCCTTAGCGCCAACGTTTGCATTAAAAGACCCAATCGAAAGCTTGCCACATTGTCCTAATCACATGGGAAATGTACAACATTGCGCTAACCCACTAAGCTTGCCCTACAAGGAAATTTTTCCAAATCTATTGCTTCACCGGCCTTTTGGCTTTATATAATTTTTTCTCTTTGAACATTGAACATAAGGAATTACGAATTCGCGATATGCGAAATCAGGAAAACACCTTTCACATAAAGCCTTGGTCACAGCCCTTGGTCACGGGAAGAGAAGGAGTCAGTCCAGATAAGCTCCATTTCGGATTTTCAGAGATCGCGATGTGAAAGTGTTGAGAAACTTGGGTAAAGGAATGTCGAAATGCCGAAACCCGAATTAAAGGAAAGATTTATAAAAGTCATCCTATGGTGCGAATAAGACTTGAATGAGATCTAAGGGTTACTGTTTCTTCACACACAGGTAACTGATCAGTTACGATTTTTCTAAACAAAACAGATTCTTGATTGTGAATCAGTTATCATTTCAGTTGCTAAGACAGGTTTCGTTAGTTTTCCTATTGGAAGGTGAAGTGGAACCATCAAGGTTGTGTGTATGAAAGAAAATGAGAGAGACGGAATTTAGTTTGGTGGTTCTTCAAGTGAAAAAGAATGAAACTGTAAGAATATAGAAGAAGAGGATGTGCAGGAGGAGATTGAGCATATGTGAAGTGTGAGATGAAATGCAGAGAAGAATAATAGAATGATTTGAAGAAGAGCAGAATGAGAGTACGAATTGATGCAGAGCATACCTGCTGAATAGACAGAGGAAGAGAAGTGCAGCAGAACAGTGTGCAAAAGACCAGATTTATAGAACAAAGAAAGATTGGTAAGAATTGATTTATCTGTAAAGTTGATTGTTTATTTAGCCATTTATATTTCAAGGTGGAAGGGAGGTGCTTGGGAGGATTGTTGTCCTCAAAGGTTCAAGTGGGAGATTGAACACAGGAAGTTGTAGCTTCCATCTTGTTGTAGCCAGAGAAACCAGGGTGGCAGGGTGGTGCTAGGGAGAATAAGTGTTCTCTATTATACAGGTTGGATCTTGTGTAACGTGAAGTTGGTTCTTCTATCCAGTTGGTGCTGAAACATTCAGGAAGTTGGTGCTTCCATCTAGTTGGTGTTGGAATATTCAGGGAGTTGGTGCTTCCTTCTAGTGGATGCTAGAGAAACCAGAGAGTTGGTTCTCTCAAACAAGTTGCAACTTGTAAAATAGAGGTTGCATCCTCACATTGAGTTGGTGCTCAATTATAGATGATGTACAAAACTTAAAAG
Organism: Picea engelmannii; assembly: GCA_009831015.1. Lineage (NCBI taxonomy): Eukaryota > Viridiplantae > Streptophyta > Pinopsida > Pinales > Pinaceae > Picea > Picea engelmannii. Next base: position 32,475 of record ML797936.1, on the reverse strand, counting down.
ACTGTGTATCATTTCGAAGAAGAAGAGGTTTTCTCCATTTATGGGTTTCCTCATGAAAAATCTGTCTTTGTGTATACTTTATGTGTGACTGTTGTTCTTTACCTTTACTGTCCCTATGCTGTATATTGTTGATGACCACATAAGGAAATTTTAATAATGTTTTAACAGACTTAAAATTGTTTAAGAACACATACAACTGATTCACCCCCCCTCTCAGTTGTATTAATAATTTCAACAATTGGTATCAGAGGAGGTTCCTTTTATTTAAAGGTAGATCTGTAAACTTAAACATGACAAGTCATGAAGGGACTTCGGCCTCTAAGCCCCCTCTGTTTGATGGAACAAATTTTTCCTTCTGGAAGATTAGAATGAGAACATACTTAATGGCCTTGGGTGCTGATGTTTGGGATGTAGTAGAGACTGGATATACAAAGCCTGTTTTGCTAGCCACCAAGGATGATAAGTTAGAGTTTAGTTTTAACGCTAAGGGGATGAATGCTACCTTGAATGGACTTGTTGAAGCTGAGTTTGTAAAGGTGATGCATCTTGATACTGCCAAAGCAATGTGGGATAAACTTATTAACAGTTATGAAGTAAATGAGAAAGTAAAAGATGCCAAACTTCAAACATACAGATTGAAATTTG